>JAHRHZ010000064.1:697774-721777 GCA_024137785.1 Ginglymostoma cirratum | reverse complement strand
CCCTCTGACAGTGCGGTGCTCCCTCAGCACTGACCCTCCGACAGTGCAGCGCTCCCTCAGCACTGACCCTCTGACAGTGCGGCTCTCCCTCAGTACTGACCCTCTGACAGTGCGGCACTGCCTCAGCAGTGACCCTCCGACAGTGTGGCACTCCCTCAGTACTACACTGGTAGTGCCAGCCTGGATCATATGCTTAAGTCTGTAGAGTAGGTGAGAGAGAGAGTGAATAATGGCGTGGTTTGGGTTTGGGAATGTAACTGATTAAGTGATAGGTAAGGGTGAGGCCATGCACGTGTCTAAGCACAAGGTTCAATTATAAAGTTGAGCTTTTGTGAAGCTATAAACCGGTGAGCACAGGGGGCATCAAGAATCATAGTTGCTGCTGTATATTCGATGAAGTGGAGTTTGCAGAGGCAGGAGGATGGGTGGACAGTCAGGACGTCACTGGAATAGTTGAGTCTGGAACCAACTGAAGCATTGGATGAGGGTTTCAGAAGTGAATGAGCCGGGACTGACTCAGCAATAACAAAAACAGAAATTGCTGGAAAAGCTCAGCAGGTCTGGCATCTGTGGAGATAAATCAAGGTTAATGTTTTGGGTCCAGTGACCCTTCGTCAAAACTGACAGTAGCTAGGAAAACGTTGGTTTTTATGCAGAAGATAGGTGGGGAAGAGGGTAAGGAGTAAACACTAGGTGGAGATAGAGCCCAAAGAGACAGAAGACACGGTGGCTCAGAGGTTAGCACTGCTACCTCACAGCACCAGGGACCCAGGTTCAATTCTACCCTCGGGCAACTGTCTGTGTGGAGTTTACACATTCTCCCCGTGTCTGTGTGGGTTTCCTCCGGGTGCTCTGGTTTCTTCCTACTGTCCAAAGATGTGCAGGCTGGGTGGATTAGCCATGGGAAATGCAGGGTTATAGGGATAGGATGAGTCTGGTGGGATGCTTTTCGGACAGTCAGTGTGCACTTGCTGGGCCGAATGGCCTGTTCCCCCACTGTAGGGCTTCTATGATTCTAAGAACAGTTGGACAGACAAAGGAGTGGGTAACGATCAGCGTGGGAAAACAAATAGCTATTTTTAGGGACTATTAGTGGCTGACAGTGGGTTGTGTCCCATGGCAGACCATGTAATTACAAGGCTTGGGGTAAGGACAGGGGAGAGTTTAGACCCTAAAATTACTGAAGTCAATATTGAGTCCTGAAGCCTGCAGGGTCTCCAAGCAGAAAATGAGGTGCTGTTCTTCCAGCTTGTGCTGAGCTTCGCTGGATAACTGCAGCGAGACAAAGACGTTGGCCAGGGAACAGGGTGGTGTGTTAAAGTGGCAGGCAACTGGAAGCTCAGGGTCTTTTTGGTCGTCATAAACACAGGTGTTCTGCGAAGCGGTCTTTCCATTGTCACTAACTTAGTGATGGTGAGGACGGGAAAGGTGCGGAAATGGAGACAGAAACGGAAGCCAAGCAGGTCCTCGTGGGAATGAAGACTAAAGCTGGGTCAGGAGTGGCTGGATCAGGAGGTAATCCCAAGGCCAGGAGAATCTAAAAGCTGTGGCTGAGGGCACACTGGAGCTCGCTCAATGCAATGAGGCTCCTAGGGGCACAAGGCTTCTGTGTGTGGGAGAACTGAACAAGGCCAAGAGATTTTTGGGGGGTTTGGGGCTGTTGGTGACTAATCCCCAGAGTCCGAGGGACTTGAACCCTCAGTGAACGATCATGTTATTCAAGTGTGACCTCATCAACCCTCAGAGGCCAGGCCCATCTGAAGCAACACTGGGGAGAGTGGGAAGGAGACAAGGGGGAGAGGAAGAGCAAGAGGAAAGACAGACAGAGCAACGGAGGACAGAACCTACCACATCTGGTCGACCCATGAAGGACCACTCCCCGCTAAGCCCTGCGTAATAGAAGGAAACACGAAGGTCACCAACCTGGGAAAACATGGAGCAAAAGATGATCACTGCTGTCTCACCAGGAAACAAAAGAACTTTCTCGACTGATGAGAGTCGAGGCCCTTCCCAGAAACCAATCTAAAAGGCATTATCAGGTTGAATGGGATATTTAAAAACAAACACGTTGCGTGTCTCAAACCCTCAGCGGGGTTAACACACAACTCAGGATACATTCGGAGATAGTAGGAACTGCAGATGCTGGAGAATCTGAGATAACAAGGTGTACAGCTGGATGAACACAGCAGGCCAAGCAGCATCATAGGAGCAGGAAAGCTGACATTTCCGGTCTAGACCCTTCTACATTTATATAGTGCCTTTCACCTTCAGACATCTCACTATGCTTCCAGCCGATGGAGTAGTACCAATGTTGTAACATGGGAAATACAGCAGCTGATTTGAGGTTAATAAGATCCCACAAACAGGATTGTGATACATGGCAAAACAAAATCTGTTTTGTTACCCTAACGGAGGGAACAGTTAGTCAGGAGAACGGGAATAACTGCCCAGCTTTTCCAAAATAATCCGACAGAAACTAAATTCAACAGAAAAGGAACACAGAGCCTTACTGTGACATCTCATCCAAAACACAGCAACTCCCTCAGCACTCACACCACCCCCACCCCCAATAAACAGCTTCATCTGTGAGAGATAGTAGGAACTGCAGATGCTGGAGAATCTGAGATAACCAGGTGTAGAGCAGGATGAACACAGCAGGCCATGCAGCATCAGAGGAGCAGGAAAGCTGACGTTTCAGGCCTAGACCCTTCCTGCTCCTCTGATGCTGCCTGGCCTGCTGTGTGCATCCAGCTGTACACCTTGTTATTACAGGATACATTCGCCTGTGTATGAGATACTGTTGACAGTCACGGTTCCAAAGGAACCAGACTCACCTGTTCCAGCCAGTCTACGCTCAACATAAGCCACAAGACATCAAGCAACCACAGGAGGTAGCCTGTTCCAGTTGAAACTTTAACCTGACAATGAACAGTGGGGAGGGCATTGGATAATCATTTGGACAGAAATAATGTGCAAGGGTTTGGGGGTAAAAAACAGGTGACTGGCACGAGGTCATGGTGCTTATTCAATAAGCCAGTACAGGCACAATGGGCCTAATGGCCTCCATAACATCCTGGGTGCCTGGCGCTGTGAGGCAGCAGTGCTGACCACTGAGCCATCGTAGCTCTTCCTGCGTCACAACATTTCTGTGATTTTGTGACAAGAAACCTCACAGCCGACTGAGGACCTACCACTTTATAAATCCTCACGTTGATTTCAAAGCCAGCCAAAAAATACAGAGCAGTTATATGGGAGACTGGAGATCATAAGATATAAGGGCAGCACGGTGGCTCAGTGGTTAGCACTGCTGCCTCACAGTGCCAGGGACTCAGGTTCGAATCCACCCTCAGTCTGTGTGGAGTTTGCACATTCTCCCAGCATCTGCATGGGTTTCATCCGGGCGCTCCGGTTTCCTCCCACAGTCCAAAGGTGTGCAGGTTAGGGTGGACTGGCCATGGGGAAATTGTTCTTTGTTCATTATCCCAAAGACTGAGATAATTATGGTCTGTAAAATTACACAAGCATGTCAATTTCCAATCTCTTTGTCTGTGAGAAAGCGTGTGAGATTTCACACTTAATTACAGGTAAGTGTGTGAAATAATGTGTTTCTTTATATTTAACTGCAGAAGATCTTGCTGCTGAACGATTAATTGGGATCCACGCTTGGATAAGTAAGGACATTCGCGGTTTTGTCCATACTGATCACAGGCAGTAAAAGCATTACAGTCTGCCTGTGATGAGCAGTTCTATTGAAGTCTAGTTATTGTTGAGATTAAATGGATGGGAACCTGGGAAGGAGTAGCCCAGGGAAGTGTGTGGGAGTTGGATTGAGCATGGTTAGGGGCTGCTCACCTCTGGGTGCCTGGGGTTATTGCTGTGGTAAAAGTAATCATTGTAGACCACGATGTCACTGTGAGGGCCTTCAAACTTGGCCAGCCTGATCCTCTTAAACGTGTTGATCTTGTCGATTAGTTCTGAAAAAGACACAGAAAGGAAACATGCCGAGGCAGGACCACAAGGACCCGAACCACACCAGACAAGGCGTTGAGGAAGGGTTCAGTGATATCAGTCTGATTAATGCAGATAGACCCAACTGGCATCGAGTTTATTTAAAGAATATTGAGGACCCGTCATACATTACAGGGAGCGACGGCACTGACTCAGTAAGCAACACACTTAGAACCAGAGCTGCACTTATCAAAGAATCATACAGTGCGGCAGAGGCCCTTCAGCCCATCGAGTCTGCACTGACACAAACAATACTGTAAATCTGTACTAGTCCCACTTGCCAGCACATTACACACGGTCTTGAATCTTATAATATTCACACCGCTGGCTTCAGATCACACCGCACAGCAGCCAGATCTCAGTTATACTGTCAGCTACGCCTTGCACAGAGCTGTACTGCAACATACTGGTACTGAGGTCAATGGGCCTGGTTCTAAAGCCATCTGCCTCTGTGCATACACAGTAAGGCTCCGTTCCCCAGTACAGCATTTTACAAAGCTCATGTCCTGAGGCAGCACACTTTTATATCGTCGTCATCATCAAAACATCCAGAAGTAGGCCATTTGGTCCCTTGACCCTATCCTGTCATTCAATAAGATCGCAGCTGATCTTAGCATGTGTGCAGCTCCACTCTCCTCTATGACCCCACCACCCCTTTCCCCTAACACTTGTCTCCCTTGTTGATCAAAAATCCACTCAACTCGCCCTCAAATTTAGTCAATAATGCCGTTTCCACTGCTCACCGGGGAAAAGAATTACAGTCAGAGAGTCATACACGCTGAAATAGATCCTTCCGTGCAACCAGTCCGCACTGACCATGTTCCCAAACTAAACCAGTCCCACCTCCTCAGAAGGGTCACCGGGCTCAAAACGTTAATTCTGTTTTTTCCTTCACAGATGCTGCCAGGCCTGCTGAGCTTTTCCAGCAACTTTGTTTTTGTTCCCACTTGCCTGTGTTTGGCCCACATCCCTCCAAAGCTTTCCTATTCATGTACCTGTCCAAATGTATTTTAAATGTTGAGACTCTACCTGCATTCACCACTTCCTCTGGCAGTTCATTCCACATACAAGCCACTCTCTGTGTAAAAAAGTTCCTCCTCAAGTCAGTTTTAAAACGTTCTCCTCTCACCTTAAAATTATGTCCCTTAGTTTTGAATTCCCACGCCCTGGGGAAAAGACCTTTACTGTTCACCTTATCTGTGCCCCTCTAGATTTTACAAACCTCTTTAACCTCATTATCCTCCCTCAGAGAATAACTCCTCCTCACCCCCACCTTATGCACCAGATTCCTATTGAAACAAAGCCCCGGGATTCTCAAATTTTGCACAGGAAGAAAGCATTCCAGACATTGGAAAGGGCATGAACCCTTTGGCTTCGGATTCTTTGATTTGGGTGGTACATTATACTGCCACAGTACCATCTCAGTGTGAGAGAATGGTACAGCACGGGAGGCCATTCAGTCCGTGCCTGTTGACAGGTTCTGTGGAAAGGGCAGGAAAGCGGACATGAGGAATGTCATCGGATCAGCCATGATCCTACTGAATGGTGCAGCAGGCTCGACGGGCAGAATGGCCTTCTGCTGTTCGTATTTCGCATCATCTTAACCTCTTGTGTGATCTAATTATTTTCACTTTTCCCATAAATTCTACACGTACTTCCTTTCCAATTCCCTGTTGAACATTCCGAAACACTACCCTTCCAGACAGTGTGTCCCAGATCTCAAATCCAGCTGTGTGAAAATAGTTCCCATTGCCCTCTCTGGTTCCTAAACCAATTCTCTTCAATCTGTGACCTCTGGTTTAAAAATAGACAGAACTGCATTTCTTTAGCACCTTCCACAGCTTTAGGACATCTCACAGGACATTAGAAACATTTTTGAAATACAGTAATTATGGAATCACGGAGATCAATTTCCACACAGCAAGAACCCACATTGTAACTGCAGTCAAAATTGGAAGTACACGCAAAAGGTGGTAAGCATGAGAAAGATCTTGGTGCACTGCCTTTCAGTCATACGTTAAAGTGAGCAAATATGTACTAGAATCCTTTCAACACAGAAATTACAGAGGTCTCATTACTTTTAGTGAGTACATGATCAAGGTAAAGTGAGAACAGTCCCAGAGGACCACAGGGCTGCTCTCTCATTGAACAGAGGCGACCAGTAATGGTTTAACCTGAGGGTCACCATGCCTCAGGTGAGGGGTCAGGGTGAGAACAAGAGTCTTTCGTGGTAACCTCGGCCAGTGTGGGAACCGAACCCACATTGTTGGTGTCACCCTGCATCGCAAACCAGCCATCCAGCCAACTGAGCTGTCCCCAGCATCTACCTGTCCGTGACCTGTCTCTGCATTTCCCTTCTCTCTTCAACCAGCTTTGCGACGTTTTCTTCATCAAACAAACAGTCAAGAACTAAAACAACTTGTTGGTATTGAACCTGCTTACCTTTAGAAAAGTGAAAATTGCCCACATTGACATCAGAGGCCACAGCTGTGAATGATTCCACTGCCATTGAGCTAGGGGGTTAGAGGATAGGAGCAGATTAACTCAGCCCTGTCCATTCATTACAGCCCCGAGAGGGCACAGAATCACAACTCGCAATTACACAGTTACCTTTAATATCAGGATTTTTGGAATGTTTCAGGAAGAGAGAACTGAATCAAAATTTGACACAGAGTACATACACCAATTATTAAGTAAGTGACCACCAAGGTTCAGAGAGGTCAGTTTTAAGGATGTTCTAAAGGAGGAAAGTGAGATGGAGAGGCATAGAGGTTTACAGCCCCAGGGCTCAAGCAGCTGAAGGTTTAAGCCAAAGGCGCAGTGATAGAAATTACCCCCAATCCAGGACAAAATGAGCCATGTAAATGTTATTGGCTGGAAGGTGTGACAGCCTATTGGCCTGATGTACCATTCTGACCACACTCTGCCATTTTGGTCTGGAGTGACCAGTCCCATCATGCATTGGCCCCGACTTGCCAGTCTCAGAAACAGGACACTCCGTACGGGACCCTTTACAACACAACCGCTCAGAAAGTTTATATTTCCAATCAGCAATGACTGTGTCTGGAAACCTCTGATTCTAACCTGGGGGGGATATTTCAAATGGTTCCAACTTCCCGACTTTAAATTACCCAGGAAACGTTAGCAGGATGAAAACCTGTTCTAACACAGCTATAATACCAAACCCTTGACCAAACATCTGACCCAATGCTCCTTCCCCCAACACCCGACTGCCTGACCTCACTGATACACAACAGTGACCCCACACCACCCCTACAGCTCAACACCTGACCCACCCGAACCCCGCAGCTATCTACTGGCAACATACCCCATCCTCTGTCTCTCTAACTCTCACACACACACACACGCAGACACAGACACAGACACAGACACACACACAGACACAGACACACACACAGACACAGACACACACACACCTGGGACCATACCCTATCCTCACCCACACACCTGGCACTCTACACACTTACTCATCCATTTGCACCCTATTACTCACTCCCCACACACTCCCCCACCCACCTGTCGCTCTATACCTGCCTCACATACCTATCTTCTCTCTGTAGTTTGTCAAACTACCTTTGGATCTGTAAATCCCAGATTACGGCAGGTCCTGGTGTAAAAATGGAGACTCGAGTTTCTGATGAGATCCAAATAGGAAGTTCGCCCCCAGAAATACAAAGCTCCAGGGGAAGGTAAGACAGAAAAGAGTGGAGTCACAATCCATCTGTGATTGGGCCTCCTCAGAAGACCTGGCTCAATATATCTGTCACCTCAGAAATGTTCTTACCTTGGGTTCTTGTGCCCAATTTCACGGTCAAAGCTCCTGCTGTTGATAACTTCTGATTTCCACTCAGTACCTGAGCAACAACAGTTTGTGGTTAAAGCTCTGGCAGTGATGTTAGCAAGTTTCTGATGAAGTCAATGGCTATTTGTGTTCCCACAACTCTGTAAGCTTCCCCCAGTCCTGCAATCCTCTGAGGTCTCCAAAATCGGGGCCATACCTTCAGCTGCCTGGGCCCCTGAGCCCCTTCCTAAACCTCTCTAATCCTCAACATCTTCTTCGTGAAGTTGTTCCCCAAAACCCTTGTGAGAACAGAAATAACAGCAGGAGTAGGCCATTCAGCCCCTTTAGTCTGCTCCACTGCTTGGTAAGAGAATCTGATCTGGTTGTGATCTGCATTCCCGTAACCAATGTTCCTGCTAAGCCACGCAGCTGTGCGTATGGGTATGATCGCAGTATTGACTTCACTGAGCATGGCCCTCAGAGAGATCCCCATAACCAGTAAGAAATGTAAAGGAGGACGCTGCGCATAACCCCCACCTCCCTGTCTGTCTGTCTGTCTGCCTAACTCAGTTTTGAGTACACTTAATGATCCAGCCTCCACTGCTCTCTGGGGAAAAAGAGAATTCCAAGCTCATTGAGAAGAAAAATTTCTCTTCTTTGAGGATTACAGCGATGAGCCACGCAGTGATTAAGCAACAATTAAACTCTTGTTGACACAAACCAGTATTTATTCAACAATTATCAAACTTCCTGGCATCACATCGTACGGTAGAACATTCCCATCTTTCAAACAAATGCATCACCTGATTTAACAGCGAGCGCTTCCACAGGAGATATACTAGCACTGAATGAAATAGCTATTTGATCTCTGAACACGTGGGACTTACTGTAGGAATACCTGGTCTCAGTCTTCTTCTCACCATCCTCTTCATAGTCCCTAGGAGTAAAAATGTAATAATTACATTAGTTACACACACTGCACTGAAAACTCAAATCTCTGAGATTGAGGTAGGCCTTCAGGTACCCACCTCTCCAAATCTTTCTCCTTTCATCCCATGAATACCTTGGCCAACATCTGGTAGAGTGCTGGAACAAACTCAAGGGAGGAATGGGCAACTTCTGCTCCTGACTTATATCGAGTCAAGGCACAGAAACAGGCCAATCAGCCCGTCTGGTTAATACTGTTGCTTATTTTCCATAAGAGGTTCCTCACAGCCTATTTCACCTCACCCCATTAGCAAAGCCTCCTATTCCTTTCCCCCATATGTTCATCCAGCTTCCCCTTCTATTCACCTAAACACTATTCAGCTAACCCACTCCCAGTTCCACCTTCTCACCCTCTTTGGAAAAAGAGGTTTCTCCGTAATTCCCAATCGGAATTGTTGCTTATTCAAACCTGCCCTTGAGAAGCCTTGTTGCCAGCTTAGTGACTGGCAGTCACTAAGGAATCCTGGGATGGCAGGACTGACACATGAAGAGAGACTGGATCAGTTACTACTATATTCATCAGGTTAGAAGAACGAGCTTCATGAAGGGGGAATCGTGCCTGACAAATTTCTTAAGAGTTTTTCAAGGAAGTCTCAACCAAAGTGGATAGAGGGGAACCAGTAGAAATGTTGTATTTGGACTTCCAGAAGGTGCTTGACAAGGTTCCTCACAAAAGGTTGCCATAAGATAGCCCATGGTGTCGGAAGAATAGACGGTCGGCTCATGGATAGAAAACGAGTGGAGATAAGGAGTTCTTTTTCAGGTTGGTGACCTGTGATCAGTGAGATTTCATATGGGTCAGTGCTGGGAGTGCAACTGTTCACAATATATATTAATGACTTGGAGGAAGGAAGTGAATGTACTGTATCCAAATCCACAGAAAACACGAAAATAGGTGGAGAGACATGTTGCAAGAGGGATGCAAACAATTTACAGATACATATTGATTGGTTAAGTAAGTGGGTAAAAATAATTGGCAAATGGAATATGATGTGGAAAGACACAAACTTGTTCATTTTGGAAGCGAGAACAAAATAACAAGAGTATTATTCAAATGCATAAAGGTGCAACACAAAGGAACTTCGAGGAACTTGTGCACGAAACACAGAAAGCTACCACACTGAATGACTTACTCCTGCTCCTATGTTCTATGTTAAGAATGAACCACATTACAACTGACTTGGAGTCACAAACAGTATAGGCCAAGCCAGATAAATAGGGAGATCTTGTGATTCAGTAAGTAGCGTCCATGCCTCTGAGCCAGAAGCTCCAAGTTCAAATCCCACTCCAAGACTTCGTCTGCTTCATTCCGACAACAACGTTCCCTCTAAACTGTGCAACCACGCAGCCACTCCGACATTTCATGCACACCAATGCATTGACTTCCGGTTTTGTATCTTGCTGCCGCGCATAGACTCAGAGGTCTATTCCGCAGAAATAAAATTGAAGGGAATATTGGCCTATAGATACAGTAAGTTTCTACGATTGAATAAGGCAGACTTCCCAAAGGACATGATGCCGCAGGGTTAACAATTTCATCTGAAATATTGATTTTTTGTTACAGTATCTCTTTAAGGGACTGTTACAATCTCACTTTCACAAACCATGTAGACTCTGCCCGATCACATCAGATTTCCTATGTGCCTTGCCATAGCTCCTTCAATATTGGGCTCCAGTGTTTTCCTATGGCAGACGGAAGGCTAACTGGCCGTGGTTTCTTGCTTTTGTCTCTACACTATTTCAAATAGAGTAATTACATTTGCTGTTTTCCAATCTGACAGGATCTTTCTAGAAGAGCGAATTTTTCCAAATTAAAACTAATAATAATAACTTTCTAAAAATTTTCCCAGATGACAGTGATGGCTTTAAATTCTTCGCTCCTTTTCACCTTCTGATTCACAATTATTTATGAGATGTTTTGTCTTCTATAGTGAAGACATGCAAAATGTGTGTTCAGTTGATCCACCATTTCCTTCCTTTCTATTACTAATTAATCAGACTGTCTAGAAGCACCATCACACACTTTACTTGTCGTCTTCCTTTTTAAATACCTGTAGAAACTCCAGGTATCTAAATTTCGAGGTAGCTTTCTCTTGTTCTCCAACTTTTCCCTTTTTTGTTAAGTCATTCTTTGCTGGTTTTTAAATTCTGTCCAATTTTCTGTTCTACCACTAATTTTTGCACTGTTGTACACTTTCAATTTGATATTATCCTTAACTTTCTTAGTTAACCACAGATGGTATATGCTTTCCCTAGGGAATTTCTTTACCACCAGAGTGTTGTGAAATATCTCCTTGAATGTTTACCAGTAAGCCTCTTCGGACCTATCCCTTAACCTAATTTTGCAGTTCACTTTAACCAGCTCTGCTTTCATTCCCTTACAATTGTTCTAATTTACATTTAAAATACTAGTTTTAGATCCATTCTCCGCTCCGTCAAACTGAATGAAAAATTGAACGTTATGATCATTGTTGCCTAAGGGCGCCTTTTGCTATTAATTCAACAACGTTATCTCGCTGTTCTGTACCAGGCCTAGAACAGTCTGTTCTCTGGTTGGCTCTAGAACATGTTGTTCCAAGAAATTATCCCAAAAATACTTTGTGAATTTACTGTCCAGGCTACATTGCCAATGTGATTTGTCCAATCTATACATTATTAAATCTATGCATTATTAAAATCACCTATGATTATTGACAACTTCTTCATAGGCTCTTATTATTTCTTTCTGTATGCTTTCACCTACAATGTGGTTACATTGGGGGGGGGGGGGATCTCCAAACCACTACCACAAGTGCCTCCTTAGCTTTTGATATTTCAAATCTCAACCGAACTGTTTCTAAATCTTGATCTTTAGCCTTTTCTCAAAAGGCAACCGATGCCCTCCCGGAATCAATCAAGTAAACGTTCTCAGAAACAAAAACAGAAATTGTTGGAGAAATTCAGCAGGTCTGGCAGCATCTGTGGAGAGAGAAACAGAGTTAACATTTCGGGTCCAGTGACCCTCGTTCAGGACCTTTACTGAACTGCTTCCAATGCACTCACATCCTTCCATAAATAATTACCAATTCTTCATGCAGTGTTCCAGATATTCTTTCCAACAGCCTCTCTACTTTTGTATTTAATTTCCCTAGCAATAAATTATGGCAGTCCGTTAGCTTTCCAAATTATTTGCTGTACCTACGTGCTATGCACCCGGATACTCAGATCCCTCTACATGTCAGAACTCTGCAGCCTCTCAATATTTTGATAATTTTTTTTTTCTAATTCTTCCTGCCAAAATGGACAATTCACAATGTCCCACATTGTACTCCATTTGTCAAATATTTGTCCACCCACTTAACCTATCCATATCCCTTTGCAGCCTCCTTACGTCCTCTCCACAACTCACTTTCCTACCCATCTTTATGTCAGAAGTAGATGTAACTATCATACCTGCAATGCTTTCATTCAAATGATTTATTTAAATTCTCAAAAGTTGAGGACCTTGCACTGATCCCTGTGGTATACCATACAAAGAGAAAATGACACATTCATTCCTGCTCACTGCTTCCTGTAAGTTAGCCAACCTTCTCTCCATGCCAATATGTTACCTCTAAACTATGAACTTTTTCTGCAATACCATTTCCTCTGCCACCTTATCAAACGTCTTCTGGATATCTAACTGCCGTATATCCACAGGTCCACCTTCATCTACAGCATGTTACTTCTTCAGAGAATTCCAATAAATTGGTAAAACATGATTCCCTTTTCACAAAACCATGGTCACTCTGCCTGATTACCATGAACATTTCCAAATGCCATGCTATAATGTCTTAGAGTCACAGAGAAAGGCCCTTCAGCCCATCGAGCCTGCAATGATCAAAAACCACCACCTCACTATTCCAATCCCATTTCCCAATATTTGGCCCACAGCCCTACATGCCTTGGTGTTGCAAGTGCACATCTAAATATTTTTTAAACATTATGAGGGTTACTGCCTCTCCCATCTTTACAGGCAGTGAGTTCTAGATACACACACCCTGTCAGTAAAAAGTATTCTCCTCACATCTCCTTCCCCAACCTTAAATCTATGTCGTCAATCATTGAACTCTCCATCAAGGGGAAAGATTGCTTCCTGTCTACCCTGTCTATGCCCTTCATCCTTTCACATATCTCAGTCACGTCCCCTCTCAACCTCCTCTGATCCAAGGAAAACGACCCCAGTCCAATTTCTCATCATCACTGAAACTCTCCAGCCCAGGCAACATCCTGGTAAATCTCCTCTGCACCCTCTCCAATGTAATCACATCCCTCCTGTAATGTGGATCCCAAAAATGCACACAGTACACTGGGTGAGGCTTAAATGTTTTGTATGTCTTTAACAACAGCTTTCAACGTTTTCCTATGACGGATGTGAAGCTAACCGACCTACAGCTTTCTGCTTTTTGCCTCCCTCACTTTTTGAGTAAAGGAATTACATTTGCTATTTTCCAAACTAGTGCAACTATCCTTTTATCAAAGGAGTTTTGAAAAAAACTAAAACTAATGCAACAACTATCTCACTAGCCACTTCTTTTAAGGTCCTGGGATGAGACTGATTGGGATCAGAGCATTTGTAAACCTACAGCTTCAACAATTTGCTCAGTACCATGTCCCTGCTGATTGTCATTTTCTTCAGTTCCTCCTTCTTTTCCATTTTCTGAATGGGAGGTGATGACCTAGCGGTATTATCGCGGGACTGTTAATCCAGAGACTCAGGAAATATTCTAGGGCCTCAGGTTCTAATCCCACTATGGCAGACAGTGGAATTTAAATTCAATAACAATCTGGAGTTAAGAGTTTAATGATGAACATGAAATCATTGTCGATTGTCTGGAAAAACCCACCTGGTTCACTAATGTCCTTTAGGGAAGGAAACTGCCATCCTTACCCGGTCTGGCCTACATGTGACTCCAGACCCACAGCAATGTGGTTGACTCTTAACTGCCCTCTGGAACGGGCAATAAATGCTGTCCTTGCCAGTGATACCCTCATTTCATGAATGAAAAAGAAATTAGTTATTTCTGGGATGTTATTTCTAATGTCTGTAGTTAAGACCAATGCAAAATAATGTACAACTCAGCTACCATGTCCTTCTTTTCTAATTTTTGTTCTCATGTCTCACTTTCTAAAGGACCAGCACTTACTAACTGACTATCCAAGCAGAATTACTTTGCTAAACTTACTTCTGTCATTGGCACACATGGACCACAAATGGATTCCCCCATTCCCAATTAACATTCGTTTTCAGCCTCAAGCAAATGCCCTGAACCCTGGTACTGGGCAGGCAATGCAGTGACCTGGATTTTCGCCCTTAGCTACATCTGCATCTATTCACTTGATTACACTGTTCCTTAGGTCCACTACATTTCTATGGACTCCTTCCGCTTGAATGGCTTCCTGTACCAAGATGCTATGTACCATTCACTTCAAACGTGACCCTGTTGGAAACTGGCTGAGGTTCCCGCATGTCTACCTTCTGTGCCCCATACCTGCCTCGCTCACAGGTGCACCTGAGAGACCAGAGACCAAATCAGAAAACTCATCCTAAGGGGTGTGGCTACCTTCTGGAACTAAGTGTCCAGGTTATCTGCCCCCTTCCTAACCCATCTTGGTGTTTGCAGTTTGGTCTCCAACTCATTAACCCTGAGCCAAATTCCGAGTTGCAGACATTGAATACAATCAGTATCCACAAGCTCCCACATACTGCAGCCGCCACATGCCAACTGCCTTAACAAATCTACTGTGTTTTACATTTTCTTAAAATTAACTTTTACTTAATACATCTAGTTTTGTTTGCGGTTACATTCTTACTATTTCAACAGATCTGCTAGTTACCTAGATTGAAATCCTCTAGTTTAAATAAGTTAAACAGAAAATACCCACCAGCCAATCACCTACCTTTCCATTATTCTTTCATTGGGATGTTGGCATTGCTGGCAAGGCCAGCATTTATCGCCCATCCCTTGAATCGAGTGCCTTGTTAGGCTGTTTCAGAGGTTGAGAGTAAACCAATTTGCTGCATTTGGAGTTACAAATAGGCCCAGGTCGGGTAAGGATAGTAGATTTCCTTCCCTAAAGGGCATTAGTGAACCAAATGGGTTTTTACAACAATTGATGGTGGGCATCATCACTGAGACGAACTTTCAATTCCAGATGTTATTAACCGAATTTAAATTCTGCCAGCTGTTGTGTTGGGATTTGAACCTGTGTAGCCAGAGCCTCTCGATGACTAACCACTCTGCGGCCATCTCCCACCATACTTCAAAACATAAAATTAACTGGCTGTACAGAACAATGGGCCATTTTAGGTAATGGTAGAGAATATCGAAATGCAGGTGGTTCAGTAAAAGCTCCACACACAAATTCAGCCATCTCTCCTGACACTGACCTGGAGTCACTGTATTCCACCCACTGGTACATTTCCACACGACGCTGCAGCTTCACCACGTGGAGAGAGATCCCATAGTTTGGGTCATAAAGTGGCTGCGGGAAAGAAAAACACCAGACTGCTGTAAGCAAGGAGCGCCTCAAGAAGATTCCTCAGTGTGTGCCAAGGATCAGGGTGCCCAAAGAAACACGAGAAGACCAGGTGCAAACCAAACAGCAACAATAACTACAAGTGTTCCATTAGCGTAAATGAAAATAGTAAAAGCATCCCAAGCTGCTTCACAGCAGCACCCACCCAAAGCAACATCAAGGCAAGGAGACAGGCAAAAAAAACTTAAGGAGAATCTTTTGCCAAAATGTGGGAAAATGTGAAGAACAGAGCATTATTTCAGTGGAGAAGAAATGCAGAAAGCTGAAACACAAAGGGACGCGGGGCAACTTGTGAACGAAACACAGAAAGCTAGCACACAGCAGCAGCAGGTAATCAGGAAGGTTAAAGGAATATTGGTCTTTATTTCAAGGGATTTGGAGTATAAGAGTAGGGACGTCTTACTGCAACTGTACAAGGTGCTGTGGAGACCACATCTGGAGCACAGTGAGCAGTTTTGGTCTCCTTAATTAAGGAACGGTAACATTTCATTAGAGGCAGTTCACAGAAGGTTCACTTGGATGATCCCTGAGATGGAGGGATTGCCTTATGAGCAAAGGTTAAACAGGTTGGGACTCTACTCACTGGGGTTTAGAAGAATGGGAGACGATCTCATTGAAACATAGGGGATTCTTAACTGGCTTGACAGGGTCAATGCTGAGAGGATGTTTCCCCTTATGGGAGAGTCTAGGACCAGAGGGCACAGTTTCAGAATAAAGGGGCACTAATTTAAGACTGAGATGAGGAGGAATTTCTTCTCTCAGACGGTTGAGTCTTTTCAGAACTCCTTGTCACAGAGAGCTGTGGGGGCAGAATCCTTGTGTACATTTACAGCTGAGATCCATAGATTCTTGATCAGTCAGGGAAAGAAGTGTTATGGGGAAATGGCAGGAAGATGGATGTGAGGAATGTTGGATCAGGCATGATCCTTTTGAATGGCACTGCAGGCTCAAGGGGCTGAATGGCCACCTCGTCTTTGCGTATCGGACATACCGAGGCAATTTTCCACATTGTCGGGTAGATGCCAGTGTTGTAACTGTACTGGAACAGCTTGGCCAGGGGAGTGTCTAGTTCTGGAGCACAAGTCTTCAGTACTGTTGCCAGAATGTTGTCAGGACCTGTAGCCTTTGCAGTATCCAGTACCTCCAACCGTTTCTTGATATCACGGAGAGTGAATCAACTTGGCTGAAGACTGGCATCTGTGATGCTGGGGACCACTGGAGGAGGCCGCGATGGATCACCCACTCGGCACTTCTGGCTGAAGATTGCTGCGAATGCTTCAGCCTTATCTTTTGCCCTGATGTACTGGGCTCTTCCATCATTGAGGATGGGGATATTTGTGGAGCCCCCTCCTCCAGCAAGTTGTTTAATTGTCCACCACCATTCACGACTGGATGTGGCAGGACTGCAGAGCTTAGATCCGATCCGTTGGTTGTGGGATCGCTTAGCTCCGTCGATCACTTGCTACTTTTGCTGTTTGGTGTGCAAGTAATCCTGTTTGGTGGCTTCACCAGGTTGATACCTCATCTTCAAGTATGCCTGGTGCAGCTCCTGGCATGTCCTCCTGCACTGTCTATTGAACCAGGGTTGATGCCCTGGCTGGATGGTAATGGTTGAGTGAATACAATGGGGCCATGAAGTTACAGATTGTGCTGGAGTACAATTCTGCTGCTGTTGATGGCCCACAGCGCCTCATGGATTCCCAGTCTTGAGTTAGTAGATCTGTGTGAAGTCTGTCCCATTTAGCTCAGTGATAGTGCCACACAACACGATGGAGATTATACTCAATATAAGTCTCCACAGGACTGAGTATTGGTAAGAGTGACCATTGCAGTCTTCGACAGATGCATCTGCAGCTGGTAGGTTGGTGAGGATGAGGTCAAGTATGTTTTTCCCTCTTGTTGGTTCCCTCACCACCTGCTACAGACCCAGTCTAGCAGCTATGTCCTTTAGGATGTGACCAGCTTGATCAGTAGTCCTGCTGCCGAGCCACTCTTAGTGGTGGACATTGAAATCCCCCACCCAGAGTACATTTTGTGCCCTTAGCATCCTCAGTGCTTCCTCTAAGTGTTGTTCAACATGGAGGAGTACTGATTCATCAGCCGAGGGAGGACGGTATGTGGTAATCAGGAGGAGGTTTCCTTGCCCATGTTTAACCTGAAGCCAGGAGACAAGATGAGGTCCACAGTCAATGTTAAGGACTCCCAGAGCAACACCCTCCTGACTGTATCCCACTGTGTCACCCCCTCTGCTGGGTCTGTCCTGTCAGCGCAACAGGACATTTCCAGGGAGGTGGATGCTGGTGTCTGGAACACTGTTTGTAAGGTATGATTCTGTGAATATGAGACTGCTCTCCTAGTCTTTGTACTAGCCCCAGTATCTCAGTAAGGAGGACCTTGCAAGGTCGACAGGGCTGTTTCTGCCATTATCTTTTCTGGTGCCTAGGTCAATGCCAGGTGATCTGTCACATTTAATATTTTTTCCTTTCTAGCAATTGATACAACTGAGTGGCTTGCTGGGCCATTTCACAGGGGAGTTAGGAGTCAACCACATTGCTGGGGGTCTGAAGTCACATGTAGGCCAGACCGGGTAAGGATGGCAGATTTCTTCCTTAAAGGGTATTAATAGACTCAGACAGGATTTTACAACATGGTCATCAATATATTTATAATTACAGATTTTCTGTTTAATTGATCAAGTTCTATCATCTGTCAGGGCGGGATTTGAACCCTGGTGCCCAGAACATTAGCTGGAGTTTACTCATGCAGTGATAATACCATTAGGCCATCACCTCCATCTATTTGACGCCATTACCTCAGGAAACTATTTATTTTCAAGACAGGATATTCCTCACTCACCTGCAGTGTCAGCAGTGAGCCAGAGAGATGCACAAGTTTCCCGTCATTTTGAGGTAAAGGAGTGAAGACATCACTTAAGGACACCACCAGGGAAAGACCTTCATCCAGGGAGTTCTGAGTTCTGACACATCTTCCCTGCACAAGAAGGCGGGTTACAGTTGGTAAACATTGATAAGTGCTACAGAGTAAAAATTAGGATAAAAGAAAGCTCATTCACCACAGCAGCTGAAGACAGCAACACATAATTTTTAACAATTAATTCACAGGACATGGGCGTCCCTGGCTAGACACCCCAGCGTGGCAGTCTCTTGGCCAAGCATGATCTGGAGCCAAGGCCCAGTGTGGGCTGGAGGTGCCAGTGTGGTCTGGGTTGGAAGACTGTTGTTCTGGATTTTTACTTCTACAATGCTGGACATTTTACTTCTCTGTTTTCTAAAATCGTGTTACTAAAGGATCTGTACCTCGGTACCTTTGTACCTAAGGTGGCGCTGTAAGTGACGACGCATAAACTGATCACTGTACCCATTTGAGTACATGACAATAAAGCTAACTCAATTCAATTCAATATTTATTGCCCGTCCGTAGTTGCCCCTTGAAAAGGTGGAGGTGAGCTGCTCTCTTGAACCGCTGCAGTCTACCTGCTGTGGGTTGACCCACAATGCCATTAGGGAGGGAATTCCAGGATTTTAACCCAGCGACAGCAAAGGAACAGCGATATATTTCCAAGTCAGGATGGTGAGTGGTTTGGAGGGGAACTTGCAGGGCATGGTGTTCCCATGTGCGGGGGTCACTGATTTACAAACACTCTTACTTACAAACACAATCCCATAAAGGGAGTAATTTTATACACCTGACACATGAACATTTCCTGAATTTAGGAACAGTTCCTTTACACTGTCCTTCATTGTGCTCCAATCGATTTGTGAATGGGCTCAGGACTGGAACCCATTCACAACCCAGTGAGTGCCTGTATGTGCTACCCTTTTCTTTCTAGATGGTAACTGTTATGGTTTTGGGAGATGTTATCAGAGGAGCCTTGTACATTAACCTGCTTTTATAGAACTACATTAGCACAATATAAAATGTTCCAAGACATTTCACAAGAATGTAGATTAGAGAATAACCATCACCCAGCAACATAAAACAGTAGCATTGGTGACCAAAATCTCAAACAGACAGATTTTCACAGGCATCTTAAAGGACGATAGAGAGAGAAAGAAAGAGACAATCAGAGAGGTTTATGGAGGGAATTCTAGAGTGTTGAGTCCAGGCAGCTGTAGGTATAGCAGTCAATGGTGGAGGGATTAAAGTCACGGATACTCAAGGGGTTAGAATTGGAGGGAGGCAGAGATATCGGAGGATTTGGGGATTGGAGGAGGTTACAGCAAGACGTAAAGGTGCGAGTCTATGTTGGGTTCAAACAAGAGGTTGATGATTTTTACAATGGAATTATCGCCAGACTGTGAGCAAAACCTGTCAACAACACAGAGCGTGGGCAATGTTCCTGTTAACTGCACCAAGCAGAATATTCTGGATTACTGCCCCACCATGCTGCTGTGCCCAGTTTACAGGGAATACTAGTGAGTGGTAACTGGGACATGACAACATTTAGAAGAGCTCAGATAGACAGAGGATGGAAGATAGTGTTATATCAAGGGACTTCAACATTCTTAAGCACAAGATCACTTTTTGAGTTTTAGTGCAAACCAGAATCTACCCGAAAGAAAATAAAGCATTTATTTTTAGTATATCTGATTATTCATTTTGTCTTCTACACATAGTCTCAGTATGTTATCCACCCTCTTGAGTAGCCAAATTATAGTTTGAACTAGCTAGTCCTACATAGTCCATCAAACGGGTAATTGTGAGGCAGGTGAGATACTTGGGCTTGATTCTCTGTATTTGGGAGAATGCTGTTCACAGGGATGTGGTACCAAAGCTTTCATTGTAAAACCACAGGATAATAGCAGTGTGTACTTTTGTCTGTTTACAAATCTCCAAACATCACTGTCCCTTGTTCCAACTTCCATTATCATTTGGCACAGTTAATTATGTCCACTTCAATACCACTGACTTGTAAATCAAACACCTAATGGAATCTGATAGCCAGCCCTACAACGTCTACTTGAAGGAAGAGACTGGAGGGAAACATGACCATTTGTTCCAATGCATCTAATTCCTGAAATTCGCCTGTAGAAATGATCCCACGTTGCTAAGTCTCTATCCTCTCTGTGCAGTTCACAGTTCAGTTCATTCAGCTCTGATGTTTTATCTGTAAGGAACATGAAGCCAAGTAACCACACATTGACAGCTCACTGCACACCTCATTCCTTCTTGAGTGTTGTTAGAGCATCATCCATCCAGGCAAGTGGGGAATATTCCATCACACTCCTGACTTGTGCCTTGTAGATGGTGGACAGGCTTTGGGGAGTTACACACCGCTGTATTCCTAGCCTCTGACCTGCTCTTGTAGCCACTTTGTTTATTTTTTTTTGTGTATCGAATCCAGTCAAGTTTCACATCAATGTTCCTCATCACGCATTTTACAAAAACTATCACCTCAGATTCTTCTGTTTGACCAGGTCCCTGATGTGGGATTTGAACCCATGAACTTCCGACTCAGAAACGAGTGAGAGCTACCCACTGAGCAACAGACACTGATACCACAAATTAAACAGGAAAACAGACACCTGTCCAGAAATCAGTGTGCAACCCAAACTCTGCACCTACCTCATTTGTGAAGAGGAGGTAGAAGGACAAGGTGAAGATAAGCACTCCCACCACCATTCCCCCCGTTGTCTCCCCAAGACGTTCCAGGAATCCCTGCTTCCTCTGATTTGTGACCTTCACATGTTCATCCCTGCTGCCTCCTGGTTGCTGCAAAACCAGAAGGGATAAGCTCTCATGAATCTTTAAGTACCATCTCAAAAACAAAATCAAGACAATGAACTTTGTAAACATTTTCATGGGATGTGGAGTATCATTGACTAGGCTGGCCATCTCTAATTTCCCTTCAAAAGGTGGTGGTTGGCTGCCGTCATTAACTGCTGCAGGCCATTCAGTACAGGTACACCCAAATACACAAGGTGTTTATACAACAGTGACACAATTTTTGATGTTGGGCTGAGGGCGTTCCTGGTCAGACTGACATTTATTGCCCATCCATACTACCCAGAACCAGTATAATCACGCTGACTGACATAACTGAGGATCTTGCACAGCATTTAAAAGATAATCTTGACGAATGGGTCTGAAGTCATTTACACATTGTCAGTGACATCTCATTAACCAAGCCCCCCTACCATTTCTGAAAAAGGGTCTAGGCTCGAAACGTCAGCTTTCCTGCTCCTATGAAGCAGCTTGGCCTGCTGTGTTCATCCAGCTCTACACCTTGTTACCCCCCACCCATTATGTTTTGATTATAGTCCAGCATCATTTTGATTCGCTGTGGTACTGGCCAATAATTGGGTGCTGATTAGAAACAAAAAAGACCCAGCAATTGATGGAGAGTTGTTGGCTTCAGTCCGGGGCCATAGTAGACTTTGTATCTATGTCGGAACAAAAACAAAGTTGCTGGGTCTATGTGTTGTGGGTTACGTAGGTCTGCACCAAAAGTGCTATTGTGCAGTGTTTTACAATCCTTCACCTTGGCAGAATGCTGTAGCCTGAAAAGCTGGGATAAAGGAAACAAGGGGAGAGGGTTGGTGGTTCTGATTGGGGTGAAGGGGGGAAGTGGGGAGAAGGACTCTGGTTAGTCCCTTTGTTTTTACAAGAAGAGATATCAGATCGCTTGCAAATATGCCAGGGAGATGGGAACTTTGTCTTCCTCAGGTTCAAAGCTGTGCCACATGGATCTGGACTGACAGAATATAGACAGGAGCCCCCTTCCCCAGGAAGCCTCCAGGAATAACTTCAGATTATAATGTGTCCAACGCCAATTCAGATTAATCTTCACCTGCACGTTTACAAGGCTGTTGTTTGTGGTTTATGAACTTACATTAGGCCTCACCATGGTTTCCCTGCCAATAACACACTGAGGGGTTCACCACTGTCTGTCCCCTCTCACACCTCCACTTCCGGCTTCAAGAGGGATACATTCTGCGCCTGCACACTCCTGAAGGGGGGGGGGGCGGGGCTACCCCCGTGAAGGTTGCCGGGAGATGGTGTCGTCTCCCCAGGAATGCTGGGGAATGTAGTCTCATCTACCGAAGGATGCTGGGAGGTGGCCTCCACTGGCGCAGTCTGGGAAATGTAGGCCCCCTCCCGCAAGCATGCTGGGAGCTGTAGTTTTCTGCAGCTTGAACCTGGTTCCCAGGGAAAATAAAACCCCAATATATAAATGACTTTATTCATCTGCATCCACTCATAATGAGGTGATTACACAATTCGACTGAACATGGCAACACACAATCTTAAGACCATCTTAGCTAGGAGCAGGGGTAGGCCATCCAGCCCCTGAAACATATACTGTCATTCTATAAGACCGTGCCTCATCCAACTGTGTCTTTCACTCGATTTTCCCGCTGGTCAATTCTATAGATTAACCACGTGGTTATTACATATTGTACAATATTGAGCCTGTGGATTCTATAGATTAAAATAAAACAATGAATTACAAATGCTGGAAATCTAAAACAAAAGCAGAAATTGCTGGCAAAATTCAGTAGGACTGACAGCAACTGTGGGAAGAAAGCACAATTAATGTTTAGGGTCTAGCAACTCTTCATCAGAGCTATTAAGAGCCAGAAAAAATGTAATATTTGTGCTGAAGCTGAAGTTGGGGACGTGAAGGGGAGATGAGGGTGGATTGATGGAGACGGAGCCCAGAGACAGAGAGATATGAAAGGGCTAGGTAAACAGGGAAATTATGGGTAGCAGGCCAGGATAGAAATAAAAACTGAATAAGTGATAATGAGAGCTAAGAGTAGGAGAAAATTGGTGAGCTGTACTGAATGCAACCCAGTCTGCATCATGCAAACCGCTTTGCAGAACACCAAGCTCTGTCTGCAAAAATGATCCTAAGCTTCCTGTTGCCTGTCACTTCACCATACCACCGTATTCCCATGCCAAAATTTCTGTCGCAGGCTTGCTGTAGTGTTCCAGCTAACCTCAGTGCAAGGTCGAAGAACATCTTATTTTGCATTTGGGGATCTTGTGGCCTCTAGAACTCAACGATGAGTTCAATAACCTTAGAGTCTAATGCAGTCCTTCCATGCTTTTTACCCACAGCCACACCTGATCCTCTCAATGACCACAATCATTCATTCTCACAAACTCGTTGGTCCATTACAACTTAATGAACATTGTTTATTCAATAGGTGGATATGATGGATATTATACATGACACAGGGAGTGTATTATGGACAATATACATTCTATAGGGTGGGTTTATTGGACAGTATAGATTCTATGGAGTACGTATGGTGGACATTGTACATTCTAATGGATTGATATTACGGATATTGTACATTCTATAGGGTGTATATTATAGATTCTATAGGGTAGGTGTTTCAGGCGGTCTCTGCGGCTTTAAATTGGGCCCCTGGTTCTGGCCCCGCCCACTCGCTGCGATTGGTTCCCGCCCGTGGGGTCAGAGGTCAGGCCGGGAGCACAGGACGGAGGCTGAGGGACACATTTCTTCCCCACCCCTCCCGGACACAAACACTCACACAGAGCGAGAGACAGCCCCCAGCCAGGGAGAGAGAGATGTCCCACTGCCGGCGGCACGGTGAGGGGTCGGGGGTGGGGGGAGAGAGAGGGTCAGGTGTGAGGGAGAGAGGGTGAGGGGGGGG
>JAHRHZ010000064.1:676298-687774 GCA_024137785.1 Ginglymostoma cirratum | reverse complement strand
ACGGTGGGAGTTTGAGTGAACAATGCTGAGGGGTTTACAATCGGTCGGTATTTGGGAATAACCTGGGTTTGAGATTCAGTCTGATTCCGTCAAAGGAGCATCGCTTCTGGAAACCGAAAGGGTTTGGCCTCAAGATGATCCCAGTCAGTTTGGGAAAGATGGGGTATTTAATTCATTATTAAGTTCATTGATTCCATGGGTACGGATTCAGAAAGTGGCTGTGTCTATGTTGTTTTGACGTACCATTGTGCTGCACCAGTGCCCACATCCCAAAAGTGAATTTCAAAGAACATTTAATGAGCACTTAGACAAGACATGTAGGTCATGGATAGTCTTCGAGAAAATCAAAGAATCTTCACCCTCCACATGGGGACCTTCACTCGGGTCATAGTAAACATTTGGCCAGTTTATGGTGCAGGAAGCCAGTCATTGACACACCGCCTAAACCTGCATCGTCTGGAGTTTAGGACAGTCAGAGATGACTTCATTGAAACATCTATGATCCTAAGGGGACTTGACTGATTGGATGCTAAAAAGATGGTTCCATTTGTGGGCGATTCTAGAACTAGGAATCACTGCTTAAAAATAAGGGGTCGCAGTTTATTCCCTCCGTCAAAAGGCAATGGATCCGGAATCTTTTAAGACTGAGGGAGGTAGATTCTTGATGACCAAGGGGAGGCAAGATTATTGGGACATGCAGGAATGTGGAGTTGAAATTTAGACCATACGACATAGGAACAGAAATTAGGCCACTCAGCCCATCAACTCTGCTCTGCCATTCAATCGTGGCTGATAAGTTTCTCAATGATAGGCCCAAAACATCAGCTTTCCTGCTCCTCTGATGCTGCTTGGCCTGCTGTGTTCATCCAGCTCTACACCTTGTTATCTCTGATAAGTTTCTCAACCCCATTTTCCTGCTTTCTCCCCATAACCCTTGATCTCCTTGACAATCAAGAGCCTATCTATCTCCATCTTAAATATACTCAGTGACCTGATTTAAAATCAGATAGTCATGATCTTTTTGAATGGCAGAGCAGGCTCAAAGAGCTGAGTGGTCTGCTTTTATTCCTTGTTCGTATGTTAGAATAAGGCATAAGACTGTGTTTTGATAGAATGAGCACTTGCCTCCTACCCTGTACATACTTTCCCTATGTAAGTGACACGTTTGTGATCTTTAAATCTGCACCCGCATGTAAGGATTTCCCTTCAAACCTGTGCCTCCTTCCTGCAGTTAAATTCATTTTGGAGATGGAAGAGGCTAACGCATGCTTTTTTTTTGGTTCGCCATGTGGTAATTGAGAAATCTGCTAATGTGTCCTTCGCCAGTGATATTGTACATTGAGATTGTGAAAAATCGATGTATTGCAACATTACCTTTTTCAGCAATATTGTAAATAGGGCTCCAGACACCTCATAAGCTTTAAAGTCTTGGAAAAGATCTGTGGCACGGGTTGTGGGTGAGCTTGTTGACTTGCTCGCTGAGATGGCTGGTTCTCGTTCAGATGTTTCGTCAGCATGCTAGGTAACATCATCAGTGAGGCTAGCGATGAAGCGATCATCACTCCACTGATATCGCCTAGCATGGTGACAATAAGTCTGAACGAGAACCAGCCAACTCGGCAAGCAAGTCAACAACCTCAACTCACAAGCTTGATGCAGAAGTTAAGCACATCCGCACTGTCCTGATCAGAT
Source organism: Ginglymostoma cirratum (assembly GCA_024137785.1). Lineage (NCBI taxonomy): Eukaryota > Metazoa > Chordata > Chondrichthyes > Orectolobiformes > Ginglymostomatidae > Ginglymostoma > Ginglymostoma cirratum. The sequence continues at coordinate 686,082 of JAHRHZ010000064.1, read as the reverse complement.
CATTATTCTTTGTGTATCATGCAAACTTGCAAGGCTACCACTTTGATCTGAAACGTACCTGCTTTACCTGAAATGGCCCCAGAAAGCAAGTATTTAAGTTTGAACAACAAGCGAAGCAAGCTTTTTCACGCTGCTACTGTGCAGTGTCTATGCACGTAGTAATTTCTACAAACAGGTTGCTACCATTCATCCATTGGAGACATTTAGACTACTACAGATTTGAGTAATATCATTTCTGAATTTCAGTGCTAGTACAATGCCAGATATGTAGATTTTACTTCCCAATGATTGTCTGATGAAAGGAATGAGTTGTTTAATTTGGTTGTTTGTAGCAGACAAAATAAAAACTCTATTCAAACAGCCTGCGCTTGCAAAAGCCAAAACAAAATACCGTCCATTGGAAGTGATTCTGCATCTGGGCAGCACTTGCTGAACAATCCTTAATGCATTAATAACAAAGTGTCACATCTAAAATGATCAGTCAAGCTGGTTATATTGGTCTTATTCACCTGATATGTCGGGCAAGGGCGGTTTGCATGCAACATAAAGGATTACCTTCAAATCCAGTGACTTTTTTTTGAACTAAGTCAGAAGTCACATGACAGCAGGTTATAGTCCAACAGGTTTATTTGAAATCTCACCTTTTCGGCACTGCTCCTTCACGTGAAATGGAATTTTTAAAATTAGCCGGGAATCAATAGTTTAATTTTTGCCTGCTCCATGGCAATACTTCAGTTATTCTGACACAATTTGCCAAATAATCAGCATCCTTTAAATTTGGCATTCTTGCATTTGTCCTGGTGATTAAACGGCAAAAAGCTTTGGCCACATGGTACTTTTCATCAAGATTCAAGGGGTTCATTTTTGGAAAGGGCAAGGGATGTGGGGGGTGGGAGGCTAAATTAGAAAGCTTTTTCAAAGAGTTGATCCATCTAAAAATGGGCTGAATAATCACCTGTGCTATGGGATCCTATGACTATAATAAAAGTTTATGAACAGTTATCTGATTTGGAAGGAAAAGGACCTACAGTGCAAGACTCTTAGGGTCACTTTAGAGTGTCAAAGTTACGAGGTAACAGTGTTGACATGGCACTGGAGTCACACAAGTGAGGTTACCAGGTTCTGTTCCCTAAAATGACCTTGGAAGGTTAGTTCAAGGACAAGAACTAAATTCATAGGTGAAACTGGCATTAGCTGCCTTCAAGATATTAAGACTTGCTTTTCTAACGTGAATTTACCTGGGTCAGAGCACCGCGAGATTGTTCTCGGCCACTCTCAAAGTGGAGTCCCTGTTTTAAGCAGGAAATATAGCAGCCAATTTACACACGACAAGCTCCTATAAACTGCAGTGTGGCCTTGACCAAATGATCTAGTTCGGTGACATTAGTTGAGAGATAAATTTAACCAGTGCACTGGTTAGAATTTCTGGTCCTTACTCACAATAGAGGCATGGGATGTTTTAAGCCTGCCTGAGAGGGTCTCTGTGTAACATCTTATCCAGAAGGTAGTCTAAGAACAAAGAAAGTTACAGCACAGGAACAGGCCCTTCAGCCCTCCAAGCCTGCGCTGATCTAGATCCTCTATCTAAACCTGTTGCCTGTTTTCCAAGGATCTGTATCCCTCTGCTCCCTGCCCATTCATGTATCTGTCTAGATACATCTTAAATGACGCTATCGTGCCCGCCTCTACCACCTCTGCTGGCAACGCGTTCCAGGCGCCCGGCGCCCGCCACCCTCGGCGTAAAGAACTTTCCACGTATATCTCCCTTAAACGTTTCCCCTCTCACCTTGAAATCATGACCCCTAGTAATTGAGTCCCCCACTCTGGGGAAAAAGCTTCTTGCTATCCACCCTGTCTATACTGCTCATGATTTTGTAGACCTCAATCAGGTCCCCCCCCTCAACCTCCGTCTTTCTAACGTAAATAATCCTAATCTACTCAACCTCTCTTCATAGCTAGCGCCTTCCATACCAGGCAACATCCTGGTGAACCTCCTCTGCACCCTCTCCAAAGCATCCACATCCTTTTGGTAATGTGGCGACTCTCCCTCTAACAGTGCAGCGCAGCTCTGGGAGTGTCAGCCTCGATTATGTGTTCGGGTGTTTATAACGAGGCAAAATCAAAATGTCCTGACTTGGGTGAGAAAGAGTGCTGGTCATTAAAGAAAAGCTGGAGGTGAAATGTCTTGAACTTTGACATTTTCATAATATACTTCCAGTGCAAAGTTAGGAGGAAAGGTAAAGGGTGAAACACTCTTGGACAACAGAGTTAAACAGGAGGGAGCGAAGGAAATTGAATCTATAGAGGTGTTTTTTTTTCCTCCATTTGCTGGTTTCCCTTTCACATTAATTGTCCGTCCCTAATTGTGAGCAGTAGTCTTTGAAAGTGGCATCACAGGTAGACAGGGTGGTGGAGAAGGTGTTTAGCATTGCTTGCCTTCATTGCTGAGACTCTTGAATGTTGGAGTTGGGATGTATGGTGAGGTTGTACAGGATGTTGGTGAGGCCACTTTTGGAGTTCTGTACCCAGTTCTGGTCGTCCTGCCGATGGGAAGGATATTATTAAATTGCGGAGGGTTCAGAAAAGGTTTACCTGGATGTTGCTGGGGCTGGAGGGTTTGAGTTATGAAGAGAGGTTGGATAGGCTGGGAATTTTTTTTTTTTTTTGCTGGAGCATAGGAGGTTAAGGGGTGAATTTATAGAGGTTTATGAAGTCGTGAGGGGTTTATATAAACTGAATAGCAAAGATCGTTTCTGTAGGGTGGGGGAGTTCAAAACTAGGGGACATACTTTTAGGGTGAGAGGAGAAAAATTTAAAAGGGACCTGAGAGGCAACTTTTTCACGCAGGGTGTGGTCCGTATAAGGAATGAAGTGCCAGAGGTAGTGGTAGATGCAGGAATGGTTTCAACATTTAAAAGACATTTGGACAGGTACATGAATAAGAAACATTTAGAGTGATATGGATCAAACATGGGCAAGTGGAACTATTTTGCTTCGGAAAATTTGGTTGGCATGGATGAGTGGACCAAAGGCTCTGTTTCTGTGCTGCCTGACTCTGTAACCACATTGCTGTGTGTTTGGAGTTACACAAACCTGTCCCACATGTTAAGGATGGTAGATTCCTTTCCATTAGTAAACCAGACAGGCTTTTACTGCTGTCACTGGTCATCAATTCCATGAGTTGAGTTCCAGATTTATTAATTGAATTTACGTTCCAGGGTGTTAACCTGAGCCTCTGGGTTAATAATCCAATGACATTCCCATTTGCCACCAATTCCCCCATAAAGCAGTGCAGCATATATTTTTTTAAAAATTAATGATGATGCTATCAAGGATGGAAAATCACATTCATGAGGAGAGGCTGCAGATGCTGGGAACGTTTCTTCTGGAGCAGAGAAGATTACGTTGAAATTTAAAAGTTTATTTAACATTTCAACAGCAGTAACACTTTGTGAATGGATGCACAACAAGTTGAGTTGTCTTGAGGATGAGTCCTAGGTGCTATAGAAATGCAAGTTCGTTCTTTTCAGTTTCTGTCCAAGTCTGATGGATTCTCCTTTGACTTTCAGGCAAAGACAAGGTCATTTTTGTCACCAAGGAGGATCACGAAGCTCCCAGCAGTGCTGAGTTAATTGAGGATGACCCCAATGACCCTTATGAAGAGCACGGTGAGTGTTTGGACTGAGTGGATGTTTGTTCATGATGGATGATGGATATCTGTAAGCACCAGCAATGGTCAATGACTAAGCTCTGTCACCAAACAAAGATCCCTCTGATCTACCTGTGGTAGCCATGCTTTCAGTTGTCAAGATCCTAAGCTCTGGAATTCTTTCTCTAAAACGCTGTATCTCTTTGACATCATTGTTATAAGTGAGGAGAAACTTGAGCTGCGGAGGTAGATTAAAGAGATTGGGATGTTTTTCTTCAAAGAAGAGAAGGCTAAGACAAGATTAGATAGAGGTTTTCAAAATCCTGAAAGACTGTACAGAATAGATAGGGGGAAATTGTTCCTGCTCATAAAATGATCAAAAACGAGAAGGCACAGATTTCAAGTGATTTGCTAAAGACGCAAATGCAATGTGTGAAAAGTTCTGAGGAAGAGTCATCTCGGAGTCAAAACTTTAACTAACAGTTGCTGCCAGACCTGCTGAGTTTCTCCAGCACTTTCTGTTTTTATTTCAGATTTTCAGCATCCATGTTTTGCTTTCAATTTTATTTAAGAAAATGTTGTTCACTTGGTTCAAGTCTGGAAGTTTGGTGGAGACAGATTCAATTGCAGTATTCAGTAGGGCAATGGTTGTTTATTTAAATAGGGCCAAGGTGCAGGTTTATGGAGAAAGTGCCATTCTCCTGCTCTAAGTAACAATTCAGCTCATTCAGAGAGTAGGTATAGACATGATGGGCCAAATGGCCTCCTTCATTGTAATCTATGATTCCGTGAAGGCAGTGTTTAAAATCTCCCTCCTTTTATGGAGATCTTGGTCACCTGTCCTGCCAACCTCATGTGTAGCTCAGTGTTAAATTGTGTCTGATTTACATTCCTATGAATCCCCCGAGGTGAATCAGAGTGAGCTACATCAGTAACAGGTGTTATTGATGTTATTGTACGTGAAGGAAGCAGTTTGGCCTTGTGTGTAGACAGCCACCAGCTGACACGTACGTGCAGTGAATGGTTTGTACGATGGACTGGGCTGAGGCTGGACGCCGCTCCTTCGTGTTATTGTCTGGTACAACCAGCCTTATCGGGAGTGGAGTTGTGAATGGAGCTGAACATTGTGCAATCATCAGCAAACATCACCAGCCCTGGCATTATTAATCAGCTGAAGATGTTTGGGCATCGGACATGACCCTAATAAAACCAGTCCACTCCCCTGTAGGCAAATGTAAAATATGCCATGGATCACTGTTGATCAGAACAAGGATATTATTTACAGACTCCATCCAAAAAACCCAGGGAAACACAGTTTATCAGCTCATCCTGGCTGTCACTTCCACAGACTTTTGCAGCTCAGAAGGAGGCCATTCAATCTATTTACCTGTGCTGGCTGTTTGAAACAGCTATCCAATTGGACCCATTCACAAAAGTTACGTCTTTCAAGTATTTATCAAATCCCCATTTGTGAGTTATTGTTGAATCTGCTTCCGCTGCCCTTTCAGGGCATCAAATATTAGGGCAGAAAAAATAAAATAAAACCACTCTCCTTGTCTTGTCACTGGTTGTTTTGTCAATCCATAATTCCATGTTCCTTTGCCACTGAATACAGTGACGCCTCCTGTATTCTATCAGAATTCTCATTGATTACGAACACTCCTATCAAACTTCCCTTTGTCTTCTCTGCTGTAAAGAATAGCAGTCCCATCTTCTCCAGTTCCTCCACATTCAAGTCCCTGATATAATTCTGGTAAGTTTCCCTCTGCACCCCATCACGGGCCTTGAAGTCAGTTCTAAACTGTGGTGCCCCGAATAAGACACAGTGCTTTAGCCTGAGCCCTAAGCAGTGATTTATAAATACACACTGCAAACTATCTGCTGCAGTTCTCTGCTTCAAGCATCAAGTCAAGGGTTGCATCTGCTTTTTAATCACCTTTCCAATATTTCCTGTTAGACTGTGTACATACACCTCCATGTCTGTCTCTGTACCCCATGCTGTCCCTGTCCTGGAGGGACAGTGTGGAGGGCGCTTTTACTATGTATCTTGTTTTAAGTAATCCATAGGGTGTAATTACTTTTGCACTTCTGACTGGGCCAGCATTTATTGCTCATCTGTAATTGCCCTTGAGAAGATGGCAGTGAGCTACCTTCTCACGTTGCTGCAGTCCCTTTGGTGTAAGTAGGCCCACAATGCTGATGAAAGTGGGAATTCAGTAATGCTATGGAATGTCAAGAGGCTCTGATTGGTAGCTGTCTTTTTCAAAATGGTCATTGCTTGGTATTTGTGTGGCATGAATGTTACTTGCCACATTTTTAGCACAAACCTTGATATTGTCCAGGTCTTGTTGCATTTGAATATGGATTCTTTCCATACCTGAGGAGTCACGAATGGTGCTGAACATTGTGCAATCATTGACAAACATCCTCACTTTTGACCTTATGATGGTTGGAAGGTCATTGATGAAGCAGCTGAAGATGGTTGGGCCTATGACACTATCCTGAGGAACTCCTGCAGAGATGTCCTGGAGCTGGGATGACTGACCTGCAACCAGCACAACCATCTTCCTGTGTGCCAGGTATGACTCCAACCACCAGAGAGTTTTCGCCTTGATACCAATTGATTCCAATTTTGCTAGGGCTCCTTGATACCACTCTCGGTCAAATGCAGCCTTGACGTTGGGGCTGTCACTCTCCCCTCCCCTCCAGAATTCAGGTCTTTTGTTCATGATCGGATCAAAGCTGTAATGTGGTGAGAAACCGAGTAGCGGAACCCAAACTGAGCATCAGTGAGCAGGTTAGTGCTGAGTAGCTGTTGATGACTCATTCCAACATTTTCCTGATGATCAAGAGTAGGGAAGGGGGTGGTAATTGGCTGGGTTGAATTTGACTTGCTTTTTGTGCACAGGACATACCTGGGCAATTTTCCGCATTGTTGGGGAGACGTCAGTGTTTTAACTGTACGGGAACAGCTTGGCTTAGGCCATGTCAGGATCTGAAGGGCAAGCATTCGATAGCATTGCCAGAGTCCGTAGCCTTTATAGTATCCAGTGCTTTCAACTAGTTCTTGAAATTATGTGGAATGAATCATATTGACTGGATTCTGGGGGACTACTGGAGGAGGCTGAGATGAATCATGCACACGGCACTTCTGGCTGAACTTTATTGTGTATGTTTTAGCCTTATGTTTTACACTGATGTGCTGAGCTCCCATATCATTGAGGATGGGGGTATTTGTGGAGCTCCGTCCTCCAGTTATTGTTGGATTGGCCACCAGCATATACAGCTGGATTTTGCAGGACTGCAATGGGAGCTGGTGGTGTAGTGGTAATGTCACTGGGACATTGATCCAGAACCCCAAGCTAATGTCCTGGGGACACCGGTTTGAATCCCACTGTGACTGGTTGTGAATTTGAGTTCAATGAAAATCTGAAATAAAAGAATCTAGCCTAATGGTGACCAGGTGACCATGTAACCACTGTCGATTGACTTCACAATGTTGTCCTTTAGGGAAGAAAATCTGAACACGTGTACCTGTCAGAAGTCTCACGGCACCAAGTTATAATCCAACAGCTGTATTTGAAAGGGGTAGTAGGAACTGCAGATGCTGGAGAATCTGAGATAACAAGGTGTAGAGCTGGATGAACACAGCAGGCCAAGCAGCATCAGAGGAGCAGGAAAGCTGACGTTTCGGGCCTAGACCCTTCTTCAGAAATGGGGGAGGGGAAGGGGGTTCTGAAATAAATAGGGAGAGAGGGGGAGGCGGATAGAAGATGGATAAAGGAGAAGATAGGTGGAGAGGAGACAGACAGGTCAAGGAGGCGGGGGTGGAGCCAGTATCAATGCGGATTTCACATGCTTCAAAATCTACCCTCCCCCAACCGCATCCCAAAACCAGCCCAGCTTGTCCCCATCTCCCTAACCTGTCCTTCCTCCTACCTATCCCCTCCTCCCACCTCAAGCCACCCCCCTATCTCCTGCCTACTAACCTCATCCCGCCCCCTCGACCTGTCCGTCCTCCCTGGACTGACCTATCCCCTCCCTAATTCCTCACCTTTACTGCCTCTTTGACCTGTCTGTCTCCTCTCCACCTATGTTCTCCTCTATCCGCCTCCCCCTCTCTCCCTATTTATTTCAGAACCCCCTTCCCCTCCCCCATTTCTGAAGAAGGGTCTAGGCCCAAAATGTCAGCTTTCCTGCTCCTCTGATGCTGCTTGGCCTGCTGTGTTCATCCAGCTCTACACCTTGTTGTCTCAGGTTTGTTTGAAATCACAAGCTTTTGGTGCACTGCTCCTTCGTCAGGGTCAAGTCTGACCTGACGTAGTAACAGAGCTCCGAAAGCTTGTGATTCCAAGTAAATCTGTTGGATAATAACCTGGTGTTGTGTGACTTCTGACCTTGTCCACCTCAGTCCCACACTGACACCTCAACATCATACTTACCTGGTGTAAGGGCTGCGTTTTTTTTTATTTTTGCATCTTCTGCATTTTTCAAAAACAATTACGATGCGAAAAGAGCTGTTTTTATAACAGGGGTTTACTGGAATGACTGCATAACTTCACAATAAGAAATTCAATACCTGTGGGTTCCTGCGATGTGCAGAGATCAGGAGCTGAGCAATTGTTTACAAGTAGCACTGATTAGTTCTCAGCTAACTGAGTGGGTTGGAACCGGAAACAAGTTACAGAGACACAGTGAGAGAAAGGCACAAAGGCATGTGCTGTCATTCTGTACAGCAGAAGCTGCCTATTATCTGCTGTTTAAAAAGAAATTCAGTTTAAGCTTGAAGAAAACTAGTTACCTTTCCTGCAGCAGTTACTGTCAGCTGTGAGTTTTGAATTATAAATCAGACATTTCCCAAATGAATCTGTCACCCAGTACTTCTTACAAACCAGTAGAAGTTTCCAGAACAATAAGGGCCTGACTAGCTGAGGTAGGATCATCTTGACATCAGAAATGGGGAGCAAAGAACATTTAACTGACTTTCCAGTACCTTCACCAATAAGCTCTTTTCCCTAGAAAAACAGATCTTGCTGGAAAAGCTCAGCAGATCTGGCAGCATCTGTGGAGAGAAATTGGAGTTAACGTTTTGGGTCGAGTAGCCCTTCTTCAGAACTCACTTGACCTGAAATGTTAACTCTGATTTCTCTCCACAGACACTGCCGGACCTGCTGAGCTTTTCCAGCTATTTCTGATTTACAGCATCTGTAGTTCAGTTTTTATCTACTTTCCCTATTTGTGTGTCATGTGTATATTTGTGTGTGAGGAGGAGTTTATAAGGGGATGAGAGTTTTAGTTCGTAGTGTTGTATGCCAATGGTTTATACCGATTGTAGCTATAATCTAATTATTTATAAGCAATTATTCTTGGTTAGTACAGGAACCTGGTCTGTACTTTCCATCAACCTTGATCTGAACTGTGCTGAACTTTTTTTAAAGAAACATTTGGTACAACTCGACTTACAGTGCATTACCCCAGTGGTTTGTAACACTGGGCTGGCCTGTATGTGACTCCAAATGCACAGCAATGTGTTTGACTCTTAACTGCCCCCTGGACAATTATGAATGGGCAATAAATGCTGGCCAGGCCAGCGATGCCCACATTCCTGAAAGAATAATTCTGGCAAAAGCCGCAGTGGTTCAAGAAAGCAGCTCAGCATGACCTTCTCAAGGACAACTAAGGAGAATCAGAAATAAAAAACAGAAAATACTCAGCATGTTTTGCAGCATCAATGGAAAGAGAAAGAGTTTTTGTTTCACATTTATCAGAAGTTGTTAATCCCATTGTTTTCGCAGTCTCATTGGTTCGATAGATAAAGGTAAATTGTATGTTATTTTAAATGAAAGCACACTGAAATATTGCCAGCCACAAGGTGGCAATAAAGGCCAGTTTTTAACTCTTCCCAGGCAGCAATTGTTTCCTGAAAGAAAAACAGATAGTTAGATTTCTTTAACACCTTTTGTGGCTCAGGATGTCTTGAGCCCCTCTTGAAGTACTTTCGCAGCATAGTCACTTGTAATGAAGGAAACTTGGCAGCTGGATGAACACAGCAGGCCAAGCAGCATCATAGGAGCAGGAAAGCTTGACGTTTCGGGCCTAGACCCTTCATCAGAAAATCAGATTTCTGATGAAGGG
>JAHRHZ010000064.1:660591-675898 GCA_024137785.1 Ginglymostoma cirratum | reverse complement strand
CTGCTGTGTTCATCCAGCTCCGCACCTTGTTATCTCGGATTCTCCAGCATCTGCAGTACCTATTATCTCTGAGACTTGGCAGCTAATTTTCATACAGCAAGCTCCCACAAAGTGTATTGTAATAGCGATCAGATAATCTGTTTTAGTGGTGTTGATTGAGGGATAAAGATTGATGCAGACATTGACTGGTCTTCACCAAAGTACTGTCATGGGATCTTGAACATTCATTTGAAAGGACTGTCAGGATATTGACTTTTCCAAAGAGCAGCACCTCTAACAGCGCAGCACCCCCTCAATATTACATTGGGACATGTGGGTAGAACCCAGAACCTTGTGGCTCTGAGGCAAGAGTGCTAGCCAGTGAGCTAATGTGGAAACATGGTCTTGCTGGCTTTTCATAGTGACTGCACTTCAGAATTACATCACCATGAAGCACATTGGTCAATGAGAGGTGTGTGGAGTCCTGAGGCTGATAGCTGCTGTGTAAACACTAACTCTAGCACTAATATACGACAACAGCTCACGTTTATGTGGTGCTTCTAATGTGGTGAACCATTCAGAGGTTTTTCACTGAAGTGTTACCAAGTGGTTTGATTCTAGCCTCGGGCGACTGTCTGTGCGGAGTTTGCACATTCTCCCCGTGTCTGCGTGGGTTTCCTCCGCGTGCTCCAGTTTCCTCCCAGAGTCCAAAGATGTGCAGGCTCGGGTGATTGGCCATGCTAAATTGCCCATAGTGCCCAGGGATGTTTAGGTCAGGTGGATTAGACAAGGGAAATAGAGGGGTAGGGGAATGGGTCTGGGTGGGTGCTCTTCGGAGGGGTGCTGTGGACTTGTTGGGCTGAATGGCCTGTTTCCACACTGTAGGGATTCTATAATTCTAAAAGACAAAGGTCATTGCTGGCCTGTGTGAATCATTCAGGCAGGCAACTGAAAGCTTGTTGGCTGAGGCAGCTTTTCAAGAAGGCACCCGGTGGAACAAAAACAAAGTTGCTGAGAAAGCTCAGCAGGTCTGGCAGCATCTGTGAAGGAGAAAACAGAATTAACATTTCAGGTCCGGTGACCCTTCCTCAGAGAGGAACTGTTTTAACTTTGTTTTTGCCTTCACAGATGCTGCCAGACCTGCTGAGCTTTTCTAGCAACTCTTTTTGTTGTTCCTGTTTTACAGCATCCGAGTTGTTTCGGCTTTTACCAGGTGGAACACTTTGCCCACACGCAGAATCGCTGTGATATTCGGCAATTATATGAAAACATTAACCATGTCTTCATATTCCTTCCACAGCTCAATGGTTGCACTCGTATCATCTAACTGCTTCCTTCCTTGAGGGTACAAAGCGGCAGTAGCTGCAGAAACTACGTCTTTATCAAGCCTTCACCAATCCTCTCCCAATCCCTGTCAAAGTCAAGCCATTCCTACCTTTGCTCAGTATCTTCCATTAGCCTCGGACAAATTGTCTGGTATAATGCTGTTCAAGTAAACTTCTTGTGCTCCGAGTTGCATGAAGCTTTGCTAAAAAGCAGCTCTTTTACTTTCACATGGAGGATGTGACGTCATGGTTATACATGTGCACGTATGGATGGATCACGGAACCATTTTTTTAGGGGAAGCATCTTATTATCCATCCTGGAAATGAACAAACACTCCATTCAAAGAAGTGTCTTAAAAGAGAAGAGAGGGGCAGAGAGTTATCGGGAGATTATTCCAGAGCCCCTTTTTTTAAAAATTATTCAATCACGGAATGTGGGCCAGCATTTATTGCCCATTCCTAATTGCCCAGCGGATCTGCAATCACATGTAGGCTAGACCAGGTAAGGATGGCAGTTTTCTTCCCTAAAGGGCATTAGTGAACCAGATGAGTTTTTCTGACAATCGACAATGGATTCATGATCATCATAAGACCCTTAATTCCAGATTTTTTGTTGAATTCGCATTCCACCATCTGCCATCGAGGCATTCAAACCCAGGCCCCCATAAAGTTACCTGGGTCTCTGGATAATAGTCTTGAGTTAATATCGCTAGGTTATCACCTTGGGCGAAGGCACAGGCACCACGAGCAGTTAAGAGGGGAGGATGCTGAAGTGGCCAGAATTAGAGGTACTCCGATTTCAGTGGGAACAGGGTAGAAGAGAGGAGGTGCGAGGCCACAGTGTGATTTGAAACTGGGGGCCTGGAGGCCGACAAGGTGGTGAAGAAGGCAAGCAGGATGTTTTCCTTCATTATCTGAGGCACCGAGGTTATGCTTGAACTGTTTCACATACCAGGAAGGATGTGATTGCCCTGGAGAGGAGCCAGAGGAGATTTCCAGGGATGTTACTGGGAATGGGAAATCTTAGCGATGAGGAAAGATTGGATAAATTAGAGGAGCTTGCTTTGGAACGGAGGAGACTGTGGGAAGATTTAATTAAGGTGAGAGGTCCGGGCAAAGTGAAGCCGACAAATTTCTTTCTTTAGCAGTATGAATAACTAGTGGATTAAAAACTAAATTGATCCAGAAGTGGGGCATTGAGCAATATTTTTAATGAAGTAAATGTGGGGGGCGCACTTCCTGAAATGACGATAGAGGCAGGAACCCTCATTACATTGAAAAATACTTAGATATGCTGTTGAGGTGCTGTACCTACAGGGATTAGACTGGATAATGTTTTAACATGATGGACCGAATGGCAGCCTCCTGTGCACCAAGTCTTTGTGTCATCACTGTAAGAAACATGGCAAACAAATTACACACTGCAAGATCCCACAAACAGCAATGATTTCCATCACCACCTTGCTTGCTTTGAGTTTCATTGAAATGGTTCTAATTTTAAGGTTGTGTCCCCTGGTTCTGGCTTCTTTCTACACCACCCTCACCCTCATCCTCACCCCCAACCCCACCCTCACCCTCCCAAACACCCAACAGAGGAATTAATGTTCCTATATTTAGACAGTCAGCCCCTTGGTTATTTTAACACCTCTGCCAGACTGTCACTTTGTTCTGTATTCCAGGAAATACAAGCCTCGAATGTGACCCAACCTTTCAATTTTAGTCATTTAGACCCAATATCATTCTGGTTAACCTGTGCTGCTCCCCACTTCGAAGACTGAACTCCTTCCTGAGATGAAGGGCTCTTTACCAAACCCAGTTGCCAGGTGGACTCTGATCTGTTCAGTGCCAATTCCTGCACTAAATTTCAAAGCACCCTATGTTCTTCCTGATCTCCATGTTTCTGTCTGCCCTTCTGTACATGGGGAGCAGGCCGTTTGCTGCAGCAACGCAACAGAACGGAACAGTATAACCTTCTGTGCATGTCTGTGATTATCATCCCCTCTGAAGCAGCCATCTGCACTGTGTATAATTTACAGTGACAATCATTAGGAGGGAGGGGAGGGAGATAATGCAGGAGGTTGTTCACATTCTTGGAATGTGATGTTTGACTTTTGATTTATCTGACCTTAAGCACTGTGTCCCTAAGCATCTTTTCATCAAGACTGTGTAAATCATTGAGACAGTACGCAGCTCTCAATTTCTCCCCAATCATAATATATCAGAAATTCTAACATTTTATACTGTGCTTTCTCTCTCTCTCTCTCTCTCTGTCACCCCCACCACTATTTCCAGTCTTGTCTTGTTTACCTATTTTCTTTCCCTAATCATGCCGTTCAGATATATTATTACTCATCTCTAGAGTAGGTGGGACTTGAACCTGTGCCTCCCAGCCCAGGGGTAAGGACACTATCACTGTGCCAAAGAGAGCCACTTGTCTTGTTTATTCAGTCGCAGGATGTGGATGCTGTTGGCTGAGTGAGAATTTATTGCCCATCCCTAAATGCTCTTGAACTGTGTGTCTTACTCAGCCATTTCCATGGGCAGTTAAGAGTCAACCACATTGCTGTAGGCCTGGAGTCAAACATAGGCCAGACATGGAACGGGCAGATTGCCTTTTGAGGAAAGGTGGGATAGGCTGAGCTTCTGTCCACTAAAGCTTTGAGCAATAAGAGTTGACCTGATTGAAATATAATGAATCCTGAGGGGTCTTGACAGAATGGATGTGGAGAAAATGATTCCTTTTGTGGGAGAATCGGGAGCTATAGCTCACTGTTTAAAAGTCAGGGAGTGGGGGTCAAGACAGGGAAAAGGAGAACTTTTTTCTCTCAGACGGTCATGAATCTTTGGAACTGTCTTCCTCAAACGCAGTGGAAGCAGAATATGTGAATATTTTTAAGGTGGAGGAGATCAATTATTGGTAGACAAGGGAGTGAAACGGTGAGAATGTGGAGTAAGTGATCAGCTATGATCTTATTGAATGGCGGAACAGACTCAAGGGGCTGAGTGGCCTTTTGCTCCACAGTCACCATTATGGAGACTAGCTTTCAGGGTCTTTTATTTCCCTCAGGCATGGTGGGATTTGAACCATTGTCCCCAGAGATTATGCCTCTAGTTGACCATTCCCCCCACCCTGCACCACACTCTCCCCATATGTTTTATTCTGACTGGATTCTATCCCTCCCCCTTCTCCATACACGCTTCCACACTCCTCCTTTTATTTTCATCCCCAGTTTCCTAGTCTGTTGCTTACCCTTTCAGTCTTTCTGAATTGATATGACAACCTGCCATACTCTAATCAAGTAGCAGAGCAACTTTGATGTACCAGGAATGCCGGAAGGCTGATGAACTGCAGATTCCATTGCAGCTGAGTCTCATCTTGGTGAGTGGCACGTGAGTGAGCATGGAAAACTGACTGCCCCAGGGAGGACAGGGGCCAGTGTTTGTATCCCTGAACTGCTACTGCCCGCTCATTCGCCCTCGCTCACACACTCACAATATCTTCAAATTGTGCCCTTGGTCCTGTTCAGTCTCCCTGGCTGCTTTACAGAAGCTGACACCTTTCTGGCTTCATCAGCTTCTCCATTCATGTGAATATATTTGCAGGCTGTTTTAATGATAGATGAGAGCATTATTCAGGAAATCATGGTAGTGCTGGCTCTTTGGAATAGATAAATAATTACACTCAACTCTTCTTCCCCTGCCCCCATCATCTATTCATTTTCAAGTAATTCTCTCATTCCCTTTTGCAAAATTGCCCTTTTAATTGGTTTCCATTGCCCCTTCTAGCAATGCATCCCAGATCACAACTTGCTGTTGTAAAAACATTCCTATTCATCTGCCGCCCTGTTTTTATTTTGCCAATTCTTCTTGCCACCAAAAACCATCTCTCTCTCACTTTATTCCAGTAAAATTCCTTGTGGTTTGAAATTTAGGGAGGTAGTGGTATTATCGCTGGACCGTTAATCCAGGACCCAGGTAATGTTCTGGAGACCCAAGTTTGAATCCCGCCATGGCAGATGGTGGAATATGAATTCAATAGATACCTGGAATTAAAAATCTAATGATGACCATGAATCCATTGTCGATTGTCTGGAAAAACCCATCTGGTTCACTAATGTCCTTTAGGGAAGGAAACTGCCATCCTTACCTGGTCTGGCCTACATGTGACTCCAGAACCACAGCAATATGGTTGACTCTCAATTGCCCTCTGGGCAATTAGGGATGGGCAAGAAATCTGCTCTAGCCAGTGATGCCCACATCCTGCAAATAAATGAGAAAAGAAAGCCTCACAACCTCTCATAGCCAATATTTTGAAATATAGTCAGTGCTGTAATCTTCGAAGAGCAGCAACTGATTTGGGCACACATTGCTTGTGGGATCTATGTGTGTGGTAGTAGAGGATAAGTGGCAGTAAATGTTGGCCAGCCAGTGACATCCACGTCCCACAAATGAATAGAATAGAAAAATAAATGCTCCAACAACCCCAACTCCTGCTCTACTTTAGAATTTTACATCAGCCTGAGAGAACAGACAGGACCTTAAATTTTGTTTTTATTTGTGAGATTTAGGCATCAGTGGCAACCCCAGCAGTTTTTGTCCATCTCTAATTTCCCTGGAGCTGAGGGACTGTCTCTCAAGAGCCTTTTCATGGGGCAGTTGAGACCCTTAACAAAGTTGCTGCGGGTCTGAAGTTACATGTAGGCCAGACCAGGTAAGGACTGCAAATTGCCTTTCCTAAAGGACATTGGTGAACCAAATTGGTTGTCATTTTAAAACAAAAAAGCCTGTGATAATTCCACGGTCACATCCCTCACGCTAGGTTTCAAATCCAAATGTTTTTCAATTGAATTCAAATTACACCAGTGATCATTGGTGGGTTTGAACCCAAGTTTCCAGAGCATCAGCCTGGGCCCAGCTGGATCACCAGGGCCAGTGGAATCATCAAAGTGGAACATTTCAATTCAGTTCTGGTCACCCTCCTATAGGAAGGATATTATTGGAGAGGGTTCAGAAAAGATTTACCAGGATGTTGCCTGGACTGGAGGCTTTGAGTTATAAGGAGAGGCTGGGACTTCTTTCATAGTGTAGGAGGTTGAGGGGGTGATCTTTTGGGGGGGGTTAATAAAGTCATGAGGGGCATAGAGAAGGTGAATTGCAAAAGTCTTTTCTAAAGGGTGTTGGAGTTCAAAACCAGGGACCATATTTTTAAGGCAAGAGGAGAAAGTTTTAAAAAGGGCATGTTTAAAAAGGCAACATTTTTGTGGTTTGCATGTGGAATAAATTTCCAGAGGAAGTGATGGTTGCAGGTAGAATTACAACATTTAAAAGACATCTAGATAAATACGTGATAAGAAAGGTTTGGAAAGAAATGGCCAAATGCAGGCAAGTGGGACTAGTTTCGTTTGGGGTTATGATGGGAGTTTGAACAAAGGGTCTCTTTCCCATGCTGTATGACTCCTCCTGGGTGAAAGGAGAACAAACACTGAACCAGGTCATTCAGTCTATCATGTTGTGCTGGGCACACCTCTGATTACCAACAGCATTCTGGCAAATCTCCTCTGAGCAACATTCTGTTACAATTTCTTAATGTGTTTCTTGAAATGTGTTTGCAGGTCTGATCCTGCCAAATGGCGACATCAATTGGAACTGTCCCTGCCTGGGAGGGATGGCAAGCGGTCCATGTGGGGAGCAGTTTAAATCGGCCTTCTCCTGTTTCCACTATAGCAAGGAAGAAGTGAAAGGCTCTGATTGCCTGGAGCAGTTCCGAACGATGCAGGAATGCATGCAGCGCTACCCAGACTTGTACCCGCAAGACGAAGAGGTGGAGGAGGAGGAGGAGGAGGAAGAAGACAGCAGCAAAGTGAAGACTGATCTCCCAGCACAAGAGATACCGGCCTCCCAGACTCAGGGCTCTAGCTAATAGGAGGAGGGTGGGGGTGCTCCTGTTCCCCCAGACAACGGTCCCCTGTTCACCCCTTCTGTTCCCCTCCCCTCTGCCCGTGTCTCCAAATCGTCAAGCCAATGCCAAACATCAGAAAGAGGGAACGAAAACAAAAATTGCTGGGAAAAATTCAGCAGGTCTGGCAGCATCTGTGGAGAGAAAGCAAAGTTAACATTTCGAGCCCAGTGACCCTTCTTCAGAACTGCATCTCCACAGATGCTGCCAGAATTTTTCCAGCAATTTCCCATTTTTGTTTCTGGTTTCCAGTACCTGTAGTTCTTCTGGTTTTTTTGAAAATTTTTGATTTTGTGTGTGGAAGGGGTTCTCTTGCACTGCAAACGGGCTGGAATGAAGCAGAGCAGATTTATTATTTGGGGGAGGGCATCTCACTTTGAGGGCCAGTACATGGTAAGTGGCACCATAGCTCCAAATGTTGACAGTGGGGACCAGGCTGAGCGTTGCTATTGTAGGAGGGGTACGCAGCCCTGGTTGGGTGGGGAGAGGGGGAGTTGAGAAGGAGCAAATTCAATCCTTGAATCGCACTGAGCTGTTACCCGGTGTAACGATCTCCCTCCTAACAAAATGCAGGAAACAATTGTGATCTAGTAAATTAAAGATATTTTTACCTTGTATCTTGGTGCCCAGTTGTTTGCTTTCGTTGAAGTCAGCTTAATTTTCTTTTTGTTGATTTCTTTATCTTCTGGATCCCCCTTGCTGCCTCATCCCAGCAGCTTCTCTTTGGTCCCTTCTTCCCTGTTTCCCCTACACCCTGGTTCTTGTGTAACACCCTGTTTCTCCCATTTTTCTTGTCCAGTCCACGGGACGTCTTTGTGAAAATCTCACCTCTACATGAATGCCTGCAGATACCTGGGAATCACCGGCCCTAGATCATCCGGAGTGAAGGAGGAGGAAGGTATCGAGCACCTCGAGACTTGCTGTCGGGAAGAAGCAGAAACCAGCTGAAAACGGCAAAAGGAGCGTGCTGTTACACTAATGCCCCACCCACCCCTTCCTCATGACCACCTTCTGCCCCAAGTGAAGCAGAGCCTGCAGTAGCCCCGTCGGTCTGTACAGCCACCTATGGACGCACCGAGTGTGGAAGAGAGTCACCCTTGTCTGTGATGGACTGCCAATGATATTGAATGCCGGTAGGCTGTTTGACCAGGGATGCATCACAGGGAAGTTGAATTTTTGGGGCCCCAGCAGACGGAGTGTTTAAATTCGAGGATGCTGTCTAAGAGATCAGCACTGAAAGAGCCGAAACGTCTCAAAGGATTGAGGGTCTGGAGAGGTTTGCAGACATATGGAATGGAGGAATAATGGCTGAGAAATTTAAAATTTAAGACATTGCCAGGCTGGGATCCTGTGAGACCAGAGAGCAGAGTTGATGATTTGAGCGAGATTTATTCTGTGTTTGAAGACGTGAAGTCGTTTGGATGAGTTGACGGTATTGACTGGGGCGTTAACAGTGTCACTACCTCTGAAACAGGAGATCTAATTTCTAGTCCCACTTGCATTAAAGGTGTGTAATAACCTGTTCAGGGATGTTGTTTGGAAGATAGCGCCAGGGCAGGCATTAGTTCTAATTGTTATAGCACTGCTTTGAGTCAAATCTTGGCCGATTTGAATTTGCTAATCTGCCTAGCATGCTGGTTTGAACACATAATGACAGCTTTCACCCAACAGCATACCTAACCTGACAAGTGAAAGTAAATTCAGTTTTCAAGATAACTCTTCCACTCCCCTCTTTGTTAGATTCTCAGCTGCCATCTGATTCCTGCTTCATATTTCCTTGGCAGAGACAGCTTTAATGGTGAAATATGAAGTACTGTTTGAAGCTTTGTGAGAGAGAGCTCACAGTGGCTTTCCTTAAATTATGATGGCGCTCCGGCCTGGAGTATGTGAGCTGAGACAGTAGTTTAGCTGGACTTCAGGTAGCTAGTATGTTTTGGGTGGTTTGTGGGGGCTGCTGGGATGTGATCTGATAAAGCCACCTCAACATTGATAAATGCAAGGGCCGGTCTTGGTCACTGGCCATTAGAAATAGTGGTTGTCAAATCTCAGGAATAAAGCCTAGAAGGTGCTAACAACCACCTCCAGTTAATGGACTAAAGACGGTTTAAGGAATGTTATAATGAAAGAGAGCACGGTCAGGGAAGAACGTCCAGAATTTGCAGTTATCAGAGTTGGCAACTTCAGGAGAGGGGAGGACCCTGTACCCCAGTGAGCGCTAGCGCCTTCAAGAGAGGAGAGGGACCCCATACCCCAGTAAGAGTTGACACCTTCAGGGGAGAAGGGATAGAACTTTGGGAGCAGAAAATCCATTTAAAATTTTTCCAAGGTATTGCCTTAATGTGCTCAGAGTGATTGACCTCAAACTGTATCACGAGAACCCAATACTATCGTGTGACTTCATTCATTACAGGAAACAAAAGGAAAACACACAACGTGTCAGGTTATGGTTGTGAGTGTGAGGAGATGGATTTTGGTCTGCCTGGAATGTGAAGGAGACGCTGCATGTCAAAATACTCCACATTTCTCAAAACGTTTCTGTTCTCATTTACATCGGTCCTCCTCCCAGTTTGTGGCCATTCCGTTTACACAGTCTGGTTGCTGGAATTATTCGTGACACAGTCCGTCCGAAACTTATCTGAAACCCTTATCCTAATGCCAAGCTCTTTTCCCTGGCGTAGGGGAGTCAACAACTAGAGGGCATAGGTTTAAGGTGAGAGGGGAAAGATTGAAAAGGGGCCTGAGTGGCAACTTTTTCACACAGAAGATGGTGCATGGTGTGGAACGAGCTGCCAGAAGATGTGTTGGAGGCTTATAATTACAACATTTCGTAAATCATGGAATCCCTACAGGTGGAAGCAAGCCATTTGGCCCATCAAGTCCACCGAAGAGAATAATCCTAGCCTATCCCTTATTTCCCATGGCCCATCCACCAAATCTGCACATCCTTTGGACTGAGGGAGGAAACCGGAGCACAAGGAGGAAATCTACACAGACACGGGGAGAACATGCAAACTCCACAGTCACCTGAGGCTGGAATCGAACCCAGATCCCTGGTGCTATGAGGCAACAGTGCTAGTCACTGAGCTGTCCTATTAATGTAAATTGCCATTCCTTTCTACCTCCCTCATGAATATCAGGGACTCTTTCAATACGTTTTTTTTCCCCATTTAGGATGTGGGTGCCATTAGCTGGATGGGCATTTATTGTCTGTCCCAAATTGCCTTGAGCTGACTCGCTGTGTCGTTGTGGTCTGTTGAGTACAGCTGCACCCACTGTATCATTAGGGAGCGAGGTGGCTATGTCAGGCTGTTGCTTGACTAGTCTATGAGACAGCTCTCCCAATTTTGGCACTGAACAAAGAACAAAGAAAACTTACAGCCCAGGAACAGGCCCTTCGGCCCTCCAAGCCTGTGCCGATCCAAATCCACTGTCTAAACCTATCGCCCAATTCCTAAGGATCTGTATCCCTCTGCTCCCCACCTACTCATGCATCTGTCCAGACGCACCTTAAATGAATCTACCGTGCCTGCCTCTACTACCTCTGCTGGCAAAGTGTTCCAGGCACCTACCACCCTCTGTGTAAAGTACTTTCCGCGTGTATCCCCCTTAAACTTTTCTCCTCTCACCTTGAACGCGTGACCCCTCATTAGTGACCCCTCACCGTGGGAAAAAGCTAATCTCTATCAACCCTGTCTATACCCTTCATGATTTTGAAGACCTCAATCAGGTCCCCCCTCAATCTCCTTTTTTCTAATGAAAACAATCCTAACCTACTCAACCTCTCTTCATAGCTAGCACCTTCCATACCAGGCAACATCCTCGTAAACCTTCTCTGTACCCTCTCCAAAGCTTCCACATCCTTTTGGTAATGTGGCGACCAGAACTGTACACAGTATTCTAAATGCGGCCGAACCAAAGTCTTGTACAATTTTAACATGACCTGCCAGCTCTTATACTCAATACCCCGTCCGATGAAGGCAAGCATACCATATGCCTTCTTGACTCGGAGTTCAACAACAATAGCAGGACCTCATCCCCTCCCTGCATAGTAAGTGCCATTCACCTTGACTTGATGTAGTGTGAGGTGTTATACTGTTAAAAGACAAAGGGGAGTCACAGTCGTGGAAATTAAGTGTCTAAATGAAGTAGAGAAGCATAGGACTCTGAGATTGCACACAAACATCTAAATCACTAACCATAGACACACGACCGCCAAGGTCAGATCAAAATCAAACCAGGCACCAGGATTTATTTGTCGAGGGACAATGTCTGAGAAATTACATGAAACTTTTGTTTCAAAACTCTGGGACAACTGTGCTCAGTTTTGGTTTTTAAAAAAAGCTGTAGAGGGATTGGGGAAGGTGCAAGGATGAAGCCAGAACAGGCGGATTATATTTACCAGGAAAGGATCGAGAGGCTGGAGTCCCTTTCTCTTGAGAGTTGACCTAGTGGACAACTTTCAAATGATTGCAGATTTAGATAGAGTGGACACACAGGGAGAGTGTTTCCAATCATGGGACACACTTATTCAGAAAGATAATCAATTGTGAAATCAGGAGAAATCTCGAGCCAGTAAATGTTGGGAATATGAAGCTTGTTCCCACAGGAATTGGATGAAGTGTATCATGTGGGAGAAACTGGATAAACCATAAGGCAGGAAGATGTAGAAGGATCTGCTGATAGAATGAGATGAATTAGAGCAGAAAGAGAGTCGTGCAGCAGAAACACCAGCGTGGGACTGATGGGCCGAATGGTCTGTTTATGTGCTGTACATTCAATCTAATGCATCTACTGTACATAGTAGCAAGTTTCACATTCTAACCATTTTGGATAAAGCAGTTTTGCTTGATTCCTTGGCGATAGTAGGGACTGCCGATGCTGGAGAATCTGAGATAACAAGGTGTAGAGCTGGATGAACACAGCAGGCCAAGCAGCATCAGAGGAGCAGGAAAGCTGACGTTTTTGGGTCTGGACCCTTCTTCAGAAATTGGGGTGGGGAAGGGGACTCAAATAAATAGAGAGAAAGGGGGAAGCGATGATGGGGAAGGTGGATAAAGGAGCAGATAGGTGGAGAGAAGACGGACAGGTCAAGGAGGCGGAGATGGAGCCAGTAAAGGTGAGTGTAGGTAGGGAGTTGGGATGGCGGTTGGTCAGCTGGGAGGGAGGGGCGGGTACTTGGGAGGGAAGACGGACAGGTCAAGGAGGCGGGGATGAGGCCAGTAGCTAGGAAGTGGGAATGGGTGTTGGTCAGTGAGGTGGGAGGAGCGGATAGGTGGGAAGAAAGACAGACAGGTCAAGGAGGTGGGGATGAGCTGGGCTGGTCTTGGGATGAGGTCAGGGGTGGGGAGATTTTGAAACTTGTGAAGTCCACATTGTGACCTTTGGGCTGCAGGGTTACCAAGCGAAATATGAGGTGCTGTTCCTGTAGCCTTCGGGTGGCATCGTTGTGGCACTGGTGGAGGCCCAGGATGGACATGTTGTCCAAGGAGCGGGAGGGGGAGTTGAAGTGGTTCGTGACTGGGAGGTGCAGTCGTTTGTCACGAACCAAGTGTAGTGATTCCTTATTTGGTTTAATTATAGCTACCCTAGTTTTGGTCTGCTGATACAAATGGAGACATCTTCACATTGATATCGTAGAACCCTGATGTAGAGATCTCCATCAGGTCTATCCTTACCCTGTCTTCTAGAGAGTTTTCAGAGTCAGCAACAGACCAACCTCCCCAGAGAGATCACCGATAATAATCTGAGAACACATCAATCATACCATACACATCATACTTACAAATACTAGACAAACAACAGGGTAAATGTACAGAACCAATTAAAGAGGGAACATCTTTAGGAGAACTGATCTAACAGAATGACATCCTGTATGAATAAACACAATGCATAACTTTTGTCACTTAGTCACAATAAAACCCTGACTAATATCAATTAAAGCTGTCACCACCCAGGCAACATGAATTAAGTGTGGATGTGTCAGTCAGGAGTGTGAAATTTATATACTAAAGCCATCATTATTCATAGGAGTTCAAAGCAACCCAGCACCAGAAGCTGACTGGATGGAAGTAAGAAGTAAGAGCAGCAGCAGGCCATTCAGCCCATCAACCATGCTTTGTCATTCAATGATCTGACTGCTGCCTTGATTATGGAAGGTGAACATTATCAGATAGATGTTGGTGGGAGCTTCCTGTGCAAATTGTAGTTGGTGAACCTCCGCTCCCTCAGGGTGTCTGTCTCTCCCCCTCCCAGGCTTGCTATCTGGCAATCCGACTTCAATCCCTGAGTGCCTATGTGTCAGTCATAGCACTCTGAGTCAGAGTGGGTTCAGACCCAGCCAAGAATATTGAATGTAGGCTGATATTCCCAGCGCAGTATTATAGGAGCTTTCATTCATTTTATTGTGGCTTTTGCTAGCCAGGCCAACATTTGTTACTGTACAATTAGTTCCAGGATCCTTTACTGTAAAGTTAGGCTTAAGGAGAGTTCTTATGGTGCATTGGGCAATGTTCCTGGCTCTGAGCTAGAAGCTCTGGGTTCAGGTCACACTCCAGGATTTGATGGCCAAACAAGGTGTGTTCACAAATGGTGAACAGTTTGAGTAAGTCCTCCCAATTGATGCCAATGGCAGGTGGTAAGAGTGGGAAAGATTCCTGGCCAGCTGTGTGATGGGAATACTGTCGGAGCCTCCACACTGACTATTTATAGCTCCAGACTACAACATGCCTGTAAATGTGTGTATTGCCACAGCAACGCAGACTCCTGGGCTTGAGACACTAAGTGGCCTACTCCTGCTCCTATTGTCCTTCGGGTCCAATTGGCTGGATGGTCGGTATAGATTGTTCTAACGGTTAGTACCATTTTGTCTGAACTTGCAGGACTATTGCATACTATGAGGTGGATTTTTTGTCAGCAACATCCTCCTTTTAGGTTGGGATTTACAGAGCCTCCTGGTGTCGTGTGGTAAGGGTGTGGTAAGACCACTGGGTGGTCCAATGAGAAGAGGCACTTGTCTTACAGAAGATGCAGTTTATTACATGATAGCAATGTCAAGTTATAGACATTGCTCCCGTGACAAGTAGGAGAACTAGATGGTAGGTCTTTGCGATCCAGAGCAGCTCTGTCTCTTCCCACCAAAGTCTTTATGCCATCTTCAGATTAGGTGGAGTTTAGTTCAGTCTTCAGCATTAACCCTTTCAGAACCATTACCTTCCACAACATGGATCAATTTGGAAGCCTACAGCGTGGTGTTTGAGGTAATAGGAACTGCAGATGCTGGAGAATCCGAGATAACAAGGTACAGAACTGGATGAACACCGCAGGCCAAGCAGCATCATAGGAGCAGGAAGGCTGACGTTTCGGGCCTAGACCCTTCTTCAGAAATGGGGGAGGGGAAGGGGGTTCTGAAATGAATAGGGAGAGAGGGGGAGGCGGATAGAAGATGGATGGAGGGGAAGATAGGTGGAGAGGAGACAGACAAGTCACAGAGGCGGGGATGGAGCCAGTAAAGGTGCGTGTAGGTGAGGAGTTAGGGAGGGGATAGGTCAGTCCAGGGAGGACAGACAGGTCAAGGGGGCGGGATAGGTTAGTAGGTAGGAGATGGGGTGTGGCTTGAGGTGGGAGGAGGGGATAGGTGAGAGGAAGAACAGGTGAGGGAGGCGGGGATGAGCTGGGCTGGTTTTGGGATGCGGTTGGGGGAGGGGAGATTTTGAAGCTTGTGAAATCCACATTGATACCATTGGGCTGCAGGGTTCCCAAGCTGAATATGAGTTGCTGTTCCTGCAGCCTTCGGTGGCATCATTGTGGCACTGCAGGAGGCCCAGGATGGACATGTCGTCTGAGGAATGGGAGGGGGAGTTGAAATGGTTCGCGACTGGGAGGTGCAGTTGTTTGTTGCGAACTGAGCGCAGGTGTTCTGCAAAGCGGTCCCCAAGCCTCCGCTTGGTTTCCCCGATGTAGAGGAAGCCACAACGGGTACAGCGGATGCAGTATACCACATCAAGCAGATGTTCACCTGCACATCTGCTAATGTGGTATACTGCATCCG
>JAHRHZ010000064.1:636888-647269 GCA_024137785.1 Ginglymostoma cirratum | reverse complement strand
TGCTGTCTGAGGATCTTTGGTGAATTTCTGCAGTGCATCTTGTAGATGGTACACACTGCTGCTACTGAGCGTCGGTGGTGGAGGGAGTGGGATGTTTGTGGATGTGGTCCTGATCAAGCAGCTGCTTTGTCCTGGATGGTGTCAAGCGTCTTGAGTGTTGTTGGAGCTGCCCCCATCCAGGAAAGTGGGGAGTATTCCATCACACATGGTGGGCAGGCTTTGGGGAGTTAATTCCTAGAATTAGATCCTCTGGTCCTTATCATGTGGCTTTTCATTGAACACTGTGGATCTCTCGTTCCTGTATAAGGGTTTGATTCCTTTGGTGGCGTCTTCAGAGTGATGACTTATCCACAATTCCCAGCTACATTCAGTCCAGCACACCAACTGACTAAGGCAGGGTTTACCAATTATAGAGTATTTATAGCAGGCCATTCAGCCCAATTGGTCCATGCTACATTTTATACTGCACTTGAGCCTCTTCCCATTTTAAAGCGATGAGCAAAAGAAGCAAAGGTGATATGAGGAAAATCTTTTTCACCCAGCATGTAGTTAGAGCCTGGAATACACTGCCTGGAAACGTGGTGGAGGCAGATTGAATTGAGGCATTCGTGACGGGTATTGGATAATTATTTGGATCAAAACGGCTTGCAGGGAAATAGGGAAAAGTGGGAGATAGGCAATGGGTCATAGAACTGATGTAGGCATGATGGACTGAATAGCCTCCTTCTGTACTGTAACAATTCTGACATTCATCTCAACTGTACAAACATATCCTTATCTCCCATTTTTCTGAATGTGTTGACCCAGTTCCCCTTTAAATAAATCAATGCTATTCACCTCAACCACTCCCTGTGGGAACAAAGTCCACATTCTCACTGTTCCCTGGGTGCAAAGTTTCTCTGAAATTCCCTGCTCTGTTTATTTGTTGCCATTTTACATTTATGACCTGTGATGTTTGATACCCTGCACCACCACCCCCTACCCTTGCAGCCCCAGCAGCTCTGAGAAGAAATATCCTGCAATGGTCATCCAACTTTTCCAATTCAATTTTGGTCTGGGGCTTCTTTGTGGAAATATCTACATCCCCACTAGGGGAGATAATAACCTAGTGGCATTATCACTGGACTGTTAATCCAGAGACACAGATAATGTTCTGGGAACCCGGGTTCGAATCCCGCCACAGCAGATGGTGGAATTTGATCTCTGGAATTAACAATCTAATGATGGCTGTGAGTGCATTGTCAATTGTCAGAAAAACCCATCTGGTTCACTAATGCCCTTTAGGGAAGGAAACTGCCATCCTTATCTGGTCTGGCTTCTGTGTGACTCCAGACTCACAGCAATAGGGTTGACTCTGAACTGCCCTCTGGGCACTTAGGGATGGGCAATAAATGCTGGCCTAGCCAGCGATGCCCCCATCCTGTGAATGAATAAAAAGAAAGGAAAGATTGAGAAGAGAGACTGCATAAATGAGGCTGGTATTCTCAGCAACAGAAATGGGCAAAGGAACAAAAACAAGGTTGCTGGAAAAGCTCAGCAGGTTGGGCAGCATCTGTGAAGGAAAAAACAGGTGGGCAAAGGTTGATTTCATTGACACTTTAGGATTTAGAGAGAGGTTTCCTCTTGTAAAGATGGAATGAAATACTCCATGACTCGGTGCACTAAGACATGGATAATATCTAGACTTGGGCCTGACAATGTGCAAGTAACAGTCACACTGCACAAGTATCAGGCAAAGACCTTCTCCGACAAGAGAGAGAATCTAACCATCATGCTCTGACATTTGTGGCATTACCATCATTGAACACCTGCCTGTCAACCTCCTGAAGTGAAGACACCTGAGTGGAGAAGACTTTTGGCCTGATGCTGTAATTAGAATCCTCCAATGAGGAGTTGCGTTCACATTGCCAGCTGGTCAGCATCTTTAAACCCTGGAGGTGGTTCACATCAAAACACGGGTGTTTTATTGGTGACAATCAAGGTGCTTTCCTGAATGGTCAGTATCTGATTTTAAGATTGCCTCCTATTGTTCCACACCATCCTTTGCATGTTTACCAGTCCCTTTATAGTCTCCTTTTGTTGTCTAATCTCTCCTGCCTTCCATCCTGTCACAGGCCTTTTCTTTAGTCTTTGTTCCCTCCTTCTTAAGGTCCATTACACCTCAAATTTCTTTGAGTCAGGAGGTGAGTTGCTTACCTTAGAATTCCCAGTCTCCGACCTGTTCTTGTAACCACCATGTTGATATGGCTGGTCCAGTTTAGTTTCTGGTCAGTGGTAATCTGCAGGAGGTTGACAGGCAGGTGTTCAATGATCCACTCCCTCCAGTAGCTCAGTAGCAGTAGTGTGTACCATCTACAAGATGCGCTGCAGAAATTCACCAAAGCTCCTTAGACAGCACCTTCCAAACACATGATCACTTTCAAACAGAAGGACGAGGGCAGCAGATACGTGGGAACACCACCATCTGTGAGTTCCCCTCCAAGTCACTCACCATCCTGACTTTGAAACATATTACCATTTCTTCAGTGTCGTTGGATCAAAATCCTGGAATTCCCTCCCTAAGGGCATTGTGTATCTACCTACAACAAATGGACTGCAGTGGTTCAAGAAGGCAGCTCACCCCGACCTTTTCAAGGGGGGCAACTAGGGACGGGCAGTAAATGCTGGGCCCAGCCAGTGACACCCACATCCCATGAATGAAGAAAAACATTGAGAACGGTTCTTTTGCAGGAAGTGTGGTAGAAGTGTGAAACGGTCACAAACACTAGCACACCACTTTAATTAATCCTTTGAAATTGATCAATTTTTGCTCGGCAAGGAAAATGGAGCCAACGCAGTTGCATTGAGTTACAATACGGGTCAGTTATGATCTCAATGAAAGGTGGATCAAGTTCAAGGTGCTGATTGGCCTCCACCTTTTCTATGTACATTCCTGACGTCGGCCCCACTCCCACTCCTGAGCACCTTCTGACACATTTAGATCCAACACCCCTGTTTTGATGTGAACCACCTCCAGGGTTTAAAGATGCTGACCAGCTGGCAATGTGAACACAACTCCTCATTGGAGGATTCTAATTACAGCATCAGGCCAAAAGTCTTCTCCACTCAGGTGTCTTCACTCCATCAGGCTTCATTTGTTGGGCCTATGTACTGCCACCTTTGTAACCCATGGTCCAATTAAACAGCAAGCCTTTATCTTCATGATTCAGTCCACTAAACTACTCTGGTCAATTCTGGCCAGTACTATATCCCAGCAGGCTCTTAAGGCATCAGACAAGGTGCCAAAGTGACTTACTGGAAGCATCCCTGAGATAAAGGACTTTGGCAAATGCAGAGAGACTAGAGAAGCTGGGAGCGTTCTCCATTGAGCAGATCAGATCTAGGAGAACTTTCAAACATGAAATTAGGAGGGGCTTTTAATAAAGTAATCAAGACCAGAAGTTTCCAAATGCAGGAGGATTGGTTACCAAAGGGATACAGATTTAAGACTATTGGCAATAGGATTGGACGGGGCAGGGAGGGAAGTGGAGATGAAGAGAATTTTTTTGTAATATGATGAGTTGTTATGGTCTGGAATGTGCTAACTGAAAGGACAGCAGGAGCAGGTTCAGTGTTAACTGTCAAAAAGGAATTGGACAAATATTTGATACGGTAAGAAGTAAAAATACACACTCTATGGTTCAATAGGACCTCTTCTGTAGTATATGATTCTATGATTCCAGAAGTACATAAAAAATAGGAAAAGGAGGAGGCCATTCGGTCCCTTGAGCTGCTCTACCATTCAATAGGATCATGGCAGATCCAACATTCCTCACGTCCACCTTCCTACCTTCCTGCCCTTTCCCCTTAATCCTTCATTCCCTAACTGATCAAGAATCTATCGATCTCAGCCTTAAATAAACACAAAGGACTCTGCCCCCAGGTTCTCTGTGACAAGGAGTTACAAAGACTCACAACCCTCAGAGAAGAAATTCCTCCTCATCTCAGTCTTAAATTAGTGCCCCTTTATTCCAAGATGACGCCCTCTGATCCTAGACTCTCCCATGAGGGGAAACATCCTCTCAGCATTGACCCTGTCAAGCCCCTTAAGAATCCAACATGTGAGGTGACTTCTTATTCTTCTAAACTCCAGTGAGTAGAGTCCTAACCTGTATTTTCCGTCCTCTCAGACTTGCAGACTCAGTACAGAGTCCAACAATTTCGGCTGACAATCCTAACCTTCAAGTTCATTTCCATTCAGTTTGCTGTTTTCAGATTACTTTTTTTCAAACCTTTTTGTCTGCTTTTGGATACAGCTGTTCATTATTTTGCCTTTCACACCTCCTCTGGAGCCAACTTCGTACGTCTCACTTCCAATCCTTTCTCTCTTGCATCATCAGCTCTTCTGTCATTGTATCACACCTGCCTTCCACCCAATCATCAAAGACCCTGTCCCTTTTCCAACCTTCCCCTTGCTCGAAACCCATTTTTAATGAAAGGCCATCAACCTGAAAAGCTAACTATTTCATTCCACACGTGGTGCTGAACCTGTTGAATATTCCCAGCATTTTCTGTTGCAAATTTTTGGTTTTTAAATGGTGCTTTGCAAATGATCAATGCTCATCAAAACCATTGTAGACTCGGGTCTTTGCTCTTGAATAATTGTACAGACACCAGCTGTAGGAGTTACTAACTTTGTTTAGACATATTCCTGAAGGTTTATTGCAAGTTCTCCTGCCTCCAGTCACCCTACCCAGTGAAAAGGTGTTCTCTTCTGCCACATCACATCTACCAATATTTTCACAAACGGGCATTTTAAGAAAATGAAAATCACATTTTGTGAATACCTCTGCAATATTTTTCCCAGGTTTTTAGAATCACGGAATCCCTGCAGTGCAGAAAGAGGCCGTTCAACCCATCGTGTCCACACTGACCCTCCGAAGAGCATCCCACCCAATCCCTGTAACCCCACATTTCCCCATAGCTAACCCACCCAGCCTGCACATCACAGGGCAATTTCCCATGGCCAATCCACCCTAACCTGCACATCTTTGGACTATGGGAGGAAATGGGAGCACCTGGATGAAACCCATGAGGAGAATGTTCAAACTTCCACACAGACAGTCACCTGAAGGTGGAATTGAACCCAGGCCCCTCGCAGTGTGAGGCAGCAGGGCTAACCTCCGAGCCACCGTGTTCACAATCAGTGTCCAGGTGATTAATCTTTAATTCCTGAAGCTTCCAGGGAAACCCTGAAGCATGCAGTCTTAGTCTCCTGCTTTTGGAAGGATGTAAATGCATTGGAGGCTGTTCAGAGAAGGGGTACCTGATTGAAACCGGGAAGGTGTGGATAAGATGAAAGGTTGGGCAGGCTCGGCTTGGATCTGCTGGAGTTTAGAAGAATGAGAAGTGACCTGACAGGAAATACAGACAACCTTGAGGAGTCTCAGCCGTGTGGAGTGAAGAAATGTTTCCCCTTACACAGAGTCACGGGGTTATACAGCAGAGAAACAGGCCCTTTAGCCCACCACATCTATACCAACCAGCAAACATGAAACTACACTAGACAAAACAAGAACCCAAAAAACTGTGAAATCTGAAACAAACACAGAAAGAGCTGGAAAAGCTCAGCAGGTCTGGCAGCATCTGTGGAGAGAAATCAGGGTTTATATTTCAGAACCTAAGTAGTTCTCAATCAGATACTGTCTTAGCCTCCTCTGCTCCAGGGAAAGGAAACCCCAGTCTATCCAGTCTCTCCTCATAACTGAGACTTTCCACCCCAGGAAACATCCTGGTTTGGGCTCACTGTTTAAAAATAAGGGGGCACCAATTTCGGACGAAGATGAGGTGAATTTATTTTCTCGTATGGGGTTGAGAGTCTTTGGGACCTCTCATCCTCAAAAGGCAGTGGAAGCAGAGTCTATCAATATTTTAAGGCAGAGGTAGGTAAATTATTGATAGGCAAGGAGGTGAAAGGGTAGCAGGAGTAGGAAGGAGTCTGCTACAATATCAACGAGCCATGAACTTATCAAATGACACAGCATGTTTGGGTGAGATGAGTGGGGACTCCTGCTCCTAACTGTTTGGCTGCCACTATCCATCAGAACCTCAGCTTGGGAGCGTTCAATGTGAGGGGAGGGACAATACCTTGTGGCCAATGTAAGGGAGCCATGAGTGGAGTTGCAGTTTAGAGAACAACAATCTTGTTTAATTATTTTTACAAAATAATTTCTGAAAGTACTGAAAATACAAACTATAGCAACATCTCGGGAAGAAAAAAAATCATATGAATGTTGGATCCAGATCAGCAGAAAGTGCTGGGTTTGAGAAACCATTGTAGATATGAACTCCAAGCATAGTGCTACCTGGAGCACAGGCTGAGCACTCAGTGTTCAGACAACAGAGCAGTAACAGAAGGGAAGGCGTGTCAGACATGTTGTTATCATATTGTTTGATGGTCAGGGCTCATGGTAACAGTCAGGCCAAAAGGAGAGATGACGGAAGTGTTTAGTCATTGCCAAGTGCATGGCTTGTCCACGGTTTGGAGAAGTGAGCTGGAGAGGTACCATCTTGCAGTTTTCCAGAGACACTTCACCTTGGATCTTGGGTGACGGGGGAGGGAGTGTGAGTTGGGGAGGTGGATGCATTTACACACACAATGCGGTGAACGGTGAGACTCCAGGGACGAAGCTCAATGCTGGTGTCGATGTGATGCAATCACTTGCAGCTCCATTGCAGGTTGTGTGTCACCCATTTGGCCATGCCTGCTTTCCAGGGCGTGACGAGGCTGTTCATGTTGACCAGGAGTCTGCCCACGTGGCCTGCCTCATGGCCTGCGATCAGGTAATCCGTGCCTATCCGAGGAGAAAATAAAAACCAGAGCTGAACTCCTCTGACACCTAGGATATGAGGAAGGATTGTCAGCGCTCGAGAAGCAAGAGTATTCTGATGCAGAGAAAGGGCTGATCGAACACATTGCGAATCTGTCAGTGAAGTTACTGTGTGTTAATGGGGCCTGGGCACTGGTCTGATGCAGGCATTGTTTGAGCTGGGTGGATTACTGACCCTGCATACTGTGTATAGATGCTCCGATGTAATACAGTGATTTTATTCAATTCACAGGATGACGGCATTTGTTAATGGTCCATTTATTGCCCATTCCTAATTGTTCAGAGGGCAGTTAAGAGGCAACC
This sequence comes from Ginglymostoma cirratum, assembly GCA_024137785.1. Lineage (NCBI taxonomy): Eukaryota > Metazoa > Chordata > Chondrichthyes > Orectolobiformes > Ginglymostomatidae > Ginglymostoma > Ginglymostoma cirratum. The sequence continues at coordinate 640,097 of JAHRHZ010000064.1, read as the reverse complement.
ACATTGGAGGCACATGTAGACCGAAGCAGATAAGGATGGCAGATTTCCTTCCCTGAAGGACATTTGTGAACCAAAGGGGTTCTTTCAACAATTGGCAATGGATTCATGGTCATCATTAAACTCTCTATTCCAGATTTTTATTGAATTTAAATACCACCATCTGCCATGACGGGATTCAAACCTGGTCCTCAGAACATTAGCCCGGGAACTCTGGATTAGTGACACTATGTCTGCCTCCCCTTCCATAGTTCCATTATGGACAACAATTTATACAAAGTCTTAAAAGCAGTAAACGATCTCAAGGTGATTCAGTAAATGTTCCAGAACTGGATATCACACAGAGCCCAAGGTGCTGGGATGGGTCCTGCAGGGATCTGGGAGGGTTGTTGGCCCTAGTGGGTGTTAGCAAGGGTGAGGCAAGTTGGAGGGGGGGGGGGGGGAAGGTTAGCAGGGGGGGGGCAAGGGGGGGTTAGCAAGGGTGACGCAACGCCATGGAGGGCTGTCCACAGATCAGCCTATCATCCCCAGGTTCCCAGTCCACTACAAGCCCCTATCTTACTCACCAGGGTTCAGTAAGGGGCATGTACATCCCCGCTTCGTCCAGGACTCCGGATAAATGCTCCAGTTGCCGCGGGTGATTTTCACTTTCCCAGTTTTCATCACCTTCTTTACCTTGATGTTGACCTCAGCATGAGTTCCTTTGTCATGAGCAGAAAGAACTCTCGCCTTGATGACTGCAGGGAGAAACAGAACATTTATCGTCCAGTTTAACACAGGAACAGGTCGAGAGTTCCCATCATTTGTACCCAGTCTTTCCTCTTTCCACGGCCACTGGTCGGGGATTTTCCTAATTCTCTCCTACTTCCTTGTTTTGAGTTTTTTCCTGCTAGAGAAATTGGTGGGAGAAATTCAGCAGGTCCAGCAGCATCTGGAGAGAGAAACAGTTAACATTTCCAAAGATGGGCAGGCTAGGTGGATTGACCGTGCCAAATTGCCCATAGTGTTCAGGGGTGTGTAGGTTAGGTGTGTTAGCCATGGGGAAAATGCAGGGTTACAGGGAAAGGGTATGGGTGTTGGTCTGGGTGGGATGCTCTTTGGAGGGGCAGTGTGGACTTGTTGGGCCAAATGGCCTGTTTCCACAGTGATTCTATGATTTTGAGCCCAGTCACCGTTCTTCAAATACTGGTCATACTTCAAGGCAACTAAGAGTCCAGGTTGGTCACTTGAGAAGGCCAATGAACTACTTCGGTGTGGGACTGGAGTCACACATAGGCCCAAACTTGGGATGGACAGTCCCGTTTTCTCCCTTTGATGGTCACATGTCCAATGCTAACGTACTCAGTGTTCAATTGGATGAGATACTGGCAGAAGTCATAGAATCCCAAAGCATGGAAACAGACCATTCAGCCCAACAACTCCACGTCAACCCACTGAAGATCATCCCACTCAGACCAACCCCCATACCCTTTTCCTGTAAACCTACATGTTCCCCACAGCTAACACACCTAACCTACACATCCCTGAACACTACAGGCAATTTAGCATGGCCAATCCACCCTAACCTGCACATCTTTGGACTGTGGGAGGAAACTGGAGCACCCGGAGGAAAGCCACGCAGACAGTGATAGATATAGGACAGATGTCAGAGGTAGATTCTTTACTCAGAGAGTAGTCAGGGCATGGAATGCCCTGCCTGCTACAGTAGTAGACTTACCAACTTTAAGGGCATTTAACTGGTCATTGGATAAACATATGGATGATAATGAAATAGTGTAGGTTAGATGGGCTTCAGATTGGTTTCACAGGTCGGCACAACATCGAGGGCCGAAGGGCCTGTACTGCGCTGCAATGTTCTATGTTCTATGACACAGGGAGAACGTGCAAACTCCACACAGATAGCTACAAGAGGATGGAATCAAACCCAGGGTTAAGTTTTCCAGTAGAGTTAGATTATTCCAAGTTCTTCTTTCTTTTGTTCTATTTTAGCTGTAGTGTTTAAATAAATTGTGTTTTGCTTAATGTCAAATAGTTTGACCAGTCAAATTGTATCTGGAACACGGCACCTCACACTTGCCTTTAAAATAAGAAAAAGTTAGGGTCTAGGCTCCTCCTTAAAATATTTTGAGTGGGTTTGTTCTGGTCCATAACAATGGAGTGTATCCCTGGGAAGAGGTCACACACCCAAACCCTTTCAGTCCAGAGTAACTATTACTCATTAACCAGTCTAATAAAGTAACATCCTGTAAACACACCGCTCAGCAGAACGGTAAATTCAGAAAATAGATTAGTCTCACAGGTAACGCCAGCAACCCAGAAGGGAGAATAAAATCAGCCAGGAGACATTTACTGTAGCTTCCACCCCTTTTGAGACTCCAATAGCAATTGCCTGAAGCTAAACCTAAAAACTAAAAAAAAACCTAGAAATTTTGGTCTGTGAGAGCTGGCCACACCTGTCCAGGCTGCTTCTATTCTTCCAACTTTTAAAAAGCAACCCACAAAGCCCTCCCAAACTGTTTACTTTGTAGCTGTTCACGAGTCAGCTCTCCACCTCTGCCTTAAGGCTTCTCTTCAAAAAAAAACCAGGACAAAATATACCTTTTAAAGCTACAGCATTATCACAATGTGATATGTACAGCAGGATTCCTGGGGACATGACTCATCAACCTTTGATCTTTTTAAATCCCTCAGTTTCCCAAACACAAATAAAAGTCATCCCCTAAGAAGGAAACTGGTTAATGGGCCAAATGGCCTAATCCTGTTCCGGAGATAATAGATTGTCTGCAGTGGATCTGCGTCTTTCACAGTCAGAGGATGTTGCGAAGCCCTTGGCATCCAATGAAGTACTCTTTGAAGCAGGAAACATAGCAACTGACTTACACAGCAAGATCCCACAAACAGCAAAACGATGAATAGGTGGATAATCTGATTTTTAGCAATGCTGGTTGAGGGCTAAATATTGATGCTGAAATCCAGAGAAAACTCTCCCCAATTTCTTTTGGAACACTGAAAATTGGATCTTTTATATCCATCTGGGTTTAATATCTGAGATAACAAGGTGTGGAGCTGGATGAACACAGCAGGCCAAGCAGCATCATAAGAGCAGGATATAATTATCTCCGGGTTTAATATCTCATCTGAAAGATGAAATTTCTGACAGTGCTACCTTCTAAGTATTGAGTTTCTGTAAATTATGACCCAACCTGGCAAGA
>JAHRHZ010000064.1:622932-636878 GCA_024137785.1 Ginglymostoma cirratum | reverse complement strand
GGAAAGAGACACACAGCGAGAGACGGAAAGAGACACACAGCGAGAGACGGAAAGAGACACACAGCGAGAGACGGAAAGAGACACACAGCGAGAGAGAGCTATCTACTGGACCACTGATGACAGTTCCTCAGCTATTCCCATGATACCTGAGACAATCTCTAATAAAACCAAAATACTGCAGATACTGGAAATCTGAAACAAACACTGAGAAAGTTGGAGAAACTCAGTGGGTCTGGCAGCATCTGTGGAGAGAGAAACAGAGTTAATGTTTCGAATTCAGTATGACCCTCCTTTGGAACTGAAGACTGTTAGACAATGTATTTTTTGTACTTTTAACAGAGGCAAAGGAAGAACAAGAGGGTAGATGGTGTAGAGGCCCACTGTAAAATACACAAGGCTCATCACTAATGGAGAAAGAGTAAAAAAGATGTGAAATGTAAATGACGGCGTGAATGGGAGAGAATGGATCCTCCCTACTAAGCAAGGCACAAATGGGACAAGGTGTGAGGGACTGGGAGGTAGAAGTTGTAAGAAAAGTGGAGAACATAATATGGTCAGTTTCTGAAGTTATGGAATTCAATGCTGAGACCTCAAGGCTGTAAGGTGGAAAATGAGGTGTTGTTCCTTGCTTTGTGTTTCATTGGACCTTTACATAGATTAACATGAGAGTGAGGGCAGTCTATTAAAATGGCAAGCACCTGGGAGGTCAGGGTCACTCCTATAGACAGGACACACTCTAACCCTGGTCACTTTGCACCCAGGCAAACAGAGAGCAGTCATAGAGTCATACAGGTCTACAGTGCAGAAAAAGGCCCTTTGGCTCATGACGTTTGTGTTGGCCACAAACGACCACCAAACTATTCTAATCCCATTTTCCAGCCCTCAGCCTATAGTCTTGTATGAAAAGGGGAAATAGTTTGGAGATTGGTGGTGAATATGTGAGAAACAAACAGGTGCTGTAGAACAAAAAGATAGAGAGAGGGTAACGTGTACACAAACGTTTGAAGGTGGAAGGACAGGGTGAGAATGCTGTTAATAAAAATACCATGTTAGACAAACAGGAGGCTGGAAGGGAACAGTAGGCCAGGCAGCATCTGGAGGAAAGGAGCAGTCAACATTTCAGGTATTACCCTTCTTCAGGACTGGATGTAGGGGTAGGGGTAGGGGGAGCTCCCCCTAACCCCCACATCCTCCCCCTAACCCCCACATCCTCCACTAACCCCCACATCCTCCCCCTAACCCCCACATTCAGTCCTGAAAAAGGGTAATACCCGAAACATTGACTGCTCCTTTCCTCCAGATGCTGCCTGGCCTACTGTTCCCTTCCAGCCTCCTGTCTGTCTATTTTGATTCCAGCATCTGCAGCTTTTTTGCCTCTAATAAAAATACCAGACTCTTTTATCTTCATTAACCAGAATAGAGAACAGAAACAGAGCACCAGGTCGGCCTGAGCTGGATTATTGAGTCTAATTCTGAGCAGGGCTCTTTCAAAGAGATGTCAGAGCCTTGCGGGGGGTATGGAGGGAGATTTACCTTGGGATCTCAGTGAACATAGAGAGGCTGGTGAAGCTGGGATTGCTCTCCATAGAGCAGAGAAGGTTAAGAGGAGATTTAACAGAGATGTTCAAAATGATGAAGGGTTTCAATAGCTTCCAATGACAAGAGGGTCAGTGACTAGAGATAATTGGTAAAAGAAGGGGAGGTGAATGTGACTTTCCATAGCAAGTTGTTGTGGTCTGAAAGGAGGATGGAAGCAAATTCAACAGGAACTTTCAAAAGGGAACTGGAGAAATACCGGAAAGGGAAATGTTGACAAGGCTGCAGAGGAGAGTGTCTCCTTAGAGCATGATAGGCTGAATGGCCTCCTGCTGTGCTGTACTTTTCCACGATCTCACCTTAGACCTCACGTTTATAACATCCTGTTAGACCAGAATCAAGGGGCTGCCTTATCCAAATGAAGGAAGGTCTGAATGGCAGCAGATTTTAGAATCTCTTACCGTAGGTGTAGTTCATCCGACAAAAATACGCAGCATTTCTCAGTAACACCTCCTTGCATACACACTTCTCTAGAGAGGGGGGGGGTCACGGTGGGAGGAGAGGGGAAACAAGGTCAATAATACAGTTCCAGTTAGTATCAGCCACACCTCATTCAACCCAGAGACAGACATCAGCAAAAGCGAGCACATTTCACTTTATTCTTTCATGGGAAGTGTGAGCCAAGGCCAGCACTTGTTGCCCATCTCTAATTATCAAATATCTGAGTGATTTGCTGCACCATTTCAGAGGGCAGTTAAGAGGCAACCATATCCGATGGGTCTGGAGTCACATGTAGGCCAAACCAGGTACGTAGAGCAGATTCCTCTCCCGTGAGAGGAAAGGAAATAGAAACAGGAAAAAGCCTTTTGGCCTTTCAAGCTCTGACATTCAGGAGGATATGACATTCCTCGAGTCCACTTTCCTGCCCTTTCCCCCTTATCCTTCACTCCGTAATGAGCAAGAATATCTCTATCTCTGAACTGCCTCCAATGAAATGATATCTTTCCTAAAATATTGGGACCAAAACTGCCCTCAGTACTCCAGATGTGGTCTCCCCAGCACCTTATACGGTTGCAGTAAGACGTCCCTACTCTTATACTCCAACCTCCTTGAAATAAAGGCCGACATCCCATTAGCCCTTCCTGATTATCTGCTGTACCTGTTGCTAGCTTTCCGTGTTTCATGTACAAGTTACTCTCAAGCCGAATGATAGTTGTCGTGGTTACCAGCACCATATTCCAGATTTAACGTAAATTCCACCGGCTGTTATGGTAGGATTTGAACCCAGGAGCATTAGTTTGGTCACTGAAGGAATGGGGCCTGCTTTCTGACGTATTCAATGTGATGCTTGTGACTCTGCTCTCTGTTTGATCCCATTTGAATGTAAGATTTTAAGCAGAGGTTTAATCTGACAAACTCCCTGCTCCCCACAAGTGTCATTAACCCCTGTTAGCTCCCATTTTTAAACAGACGCTGACAATCTTCCACTCACTGTCCATTCCCAGTTTCCCCAACTCAGTGTCTTGATGAATGTTCTCAGACGGCAGCTAAGAATCACCAACATTGGTGTGGGCCTGGAGTCACATAAACACTGTCATTGGATAATGATTGAGTGTTGGAGAGGGACCTGGCGGAGAGATTCATTACTGTGATTGGTCAATAACTCCATTCTGGAGTGAGGCACAGGAAGGCCAAAGGTAAATAAACCCTGGTCTATCCACGTCCAGAAATCCCAACGAACCAGGTTCGCGAGCACTGTTCCTGAGAGGGGAGGTGATGGCCTAGCGGTATTATCGCTGGACTGTTAATCCAGAGACTCAGATAATGTCCTGGGGACCAAGGTTCAAATCCTGCCAGGGCAGATGGTGGAATTTGAATTCAATAAAATATCTGGAATTAAGAATCTAATGATAGTCATGAAATCATTGTCGATTGTCAGGAAAAACCCATCTGTGTCACTAATGTCTATTAGGGAAAGAAACTGCCATCCTTACCTGGTCTGGCCTCCATGTGACTCCAGACCCACAGCAATGTGGTTGACTCTGAACTGCTCTCTGGGGAAATTAGGGATGGGCAAAAAATGCTGCCTGGTCAGTGACGCCGACATCCCATGAATGAATAAAACAAAAAATTTCACACCAACTTGAGATTCAAACTCGAGATCGCTGGATTATTGATATTGGAATCATCAGTTTTCCTTTTATTTAAATAATTATTAATTTTGATGTGGCCCAGCTGGTCCATGTTGTTGCAATTACCACAGAAAAACAAAAAGTAAAAAGGAACAGGAGTAGGCCATTCAGCCCTTTGAGCCTGCTCTACCATTTGATATGATCATGGCTGACCATTCAACTTAGTTAAAAGCTGAAAGAACTGCAGATGCTGTAATCAGAAACAACACAGAGGTTGCTGGAAAAGCTCAGCAGGCCTGGCAGCATCTGCAAAGAGAAATTAGAGTTAACATTTTGGGTCCAGTGACCCATCCTTAGAACTCCAACTTAGTACCCTGTGCCTGCTTTCTCACTAAGAACTATATTTAACCCCTTCTTGAAAACATTCAATGTTTTGGCCTCAAACACTTTCTGTGGAAGAGAATTCCAGAGGCTCCCCACTGTCTGGGTGAAGACATTTCTCCCCAACTCAGGCCTAAATGGTCTGCCCCATATCCTTAAACTGTGACCCCAGGTTATGGACTCCCTGGTCATCAGAAACATCCTTCCCGAGTTTACTCTGTCTAGTCCTGTTCGAATTTTACAAGTTTCTATGAGATTCCCACGCATGTCCCACCTCCCACCAATTATTTTAATCATATCTCATTTATTGATTTTCCTTCTGTCTTCATGTGAATGAGGAGCTAGAATCAAAGAAGATTGGGTTAAAATCATAGACATCATATAGTTCTGAGGAAGGCTCACCAGACCTGAAACGTTTTTTCCTTCACAGATGCTGCCAGACCTGCTGAGCTTTTCCAGCATCTTTGCTTTTGTTCATAAATTATTAAGTTTGTTTAAGTTATAAACATAGTGTCCAAGACTTGTTATTCATAAAGACTGGTTAGGAACAATGGGGAAATTTGGAGGGTCATTGAATGTTTTACTCTCATTGTGTTGTGAATCCAGTATTAGCAAGGCTGAAGTAGATTGGCTGGTTGTCCCTGTGTTGTAACATCCATGATGTATTAATCCAGCTTTCCCTTCAATGTATCAGTACGGTTCAACCAAGGGGGCTGAGGGGGCTTATGACTGAGATGTATAAAATATGGGGTGGGGTGCACGGACAGAGTAGACTAGAAGGAACTTTCCCTCTCATTGGAGGGATGAATGACCAGGGGACAGATTTAAGGTAAGGGTCCAGGAGGTTTAGAAGGTATGTGAGGAAAGTTGTTTTCACCCAGTGTGTGGTGAGAGTCTGGAACTCACTGCCTGAGTGGTTCTGGCAGAACCCAAACTGGGCGTCACTGAGCAGGTTATTGCTGAGCAGGTGCTGCTTGATAGCACAGTTACTGACACCTTCCATCACTTTACTGATGATCGAGAGGAGACTGATGGGGCAGTAATTGGCCAGGTTGGATTTGTCCTGCTTTTCATGCACAGGAAATACTTGGGCAATTTTCCACATTATCGATGACAGCGTTGAAACTGTATTGGAGCAACTTGGTTAGGGGAGCGGCAAGTTCAGTACTATTCCAGATTGTTGTCAGGGCCCATAGCCTTTGCGGTATCCAGTATCTCCAACCGTTTCTTGATATCACGTGGAGTGAATTGAATTGGCTGAAGACTGGTATCTGTGATGCTGGGCACAACTGGAGGAGGCCGAGATGGGTCACCCACACGGCACTTCTGGCTGAAGATTGCTGAAAATGCTTCAGCCTTATCTTTTGCACTGATGTGCTGGGCTCTTCCATCATTGAGGATGGGGATACTTCTGGAGCCTCCTCCTCCAGTGAGTTGTTTAATTGTCCACTATCATTCACGACTGGATGTGACAGGACTGCAGAGCTTAGATCTGATCCGTTGGTTGTGGGATCGCTTAGCTCTATCACTTGCTGCTTTCGCTGTTTGACGTGCAAGTAATCCTGTTTGGCAGGTCCAGGACAATCTGAAATCACATGGCCTGGCATATCCCTCATTCAACCACTCCCATCAAACTAGGGGATCAACCTTGGTTCAATGGAGAGTCATGTTGCAGCTGTATAAAACTTTAGTTGGTTCAAATTTGGAGAAATACATAGTGATGTGTTGAAATAGGCGACATGACAGAAGAGAAGGTCCTGGAGATCTTAAAAAGCATAAATCCCTCGGACCTGATCAAGTACATCCCAGGACATAGTCGGAAGCTGGAGAAGAAATTGTAGAATTCCTAGCGGAGACATTTGCGTCTTTGACTGCCACAGGTGAGGAGCCCAAAGGTTGGCTAATTTGGTGCCATTATTTAAGAAACGCTGCAAGGGAAAGCTGGGGAACTGTAGACCGGTGAGCCTAACATCAGTGGGAGCTAAGTTGTTGGACGGGGTTCTAAGAGACAAGATCTACGTGCATTTGGAAAGGCAAGAACTGCTTAGGGATAGTCAGCATGTCTTTATGCATGGGAAATCATGTCTCACAAATTTCTGTAGAATCGATACTGTGTGGAAGCAGGCCATTCAGCCCATTGAGTCCGCACTGATCTCTGAAGAGCATCCTGACCAGACCCACCCCCTACCCTATCCCTGCATTTCCCACCCTAGACACTATGGGCAATTTAACATGGCCAATCCACCTACCATACACATCTTTGGATTGTGGGAGGAAACCGGAGCACCCGGAGGAAACCCACGCAGACACGGGGAGAATGTGCAAACTCCACACAGACAGTCACCTGTGGTTGGAATCAAACCCGGGTCCCTGGCGCTGTGAGGCAGCAGAGCTAACCACTGAGCCACTGTGCCACCCCTACCTCAATTTGATTGAGGGTTTTGATGAGTTGACCAAGAGGATAGATGAAGGCAGAGCGATAGACGACGTCTACAAGGACTTTAGCAAGGCCAACAATGAGGTTCCGCATGGTAGACCGGTTGGTAAGGTTAGATCACATGAGAGCTAGCTAATTGGATACAACATTGGCTTAAAGGCAGGACTCAGAGGGTGTTGATAAAGGGTTCTTTATCAGACTGGAAACTTGTTGACCAACGATGTGCCACAAGAGTTGGTGCTGAATCCACTCCTGTTTGTCATTTATATAAACAATTTGGATGAGAATATCATAAGTATGGTTAGTAAGTTTGCGATGACACCAAAACTGGCAGCATAGCGGACTATAAAGAAGGTTATCTAAGATTACAACCATCTTGATCAACTGGGCAGATGGAGTTTAATGTAAGCAAATGTGAGGCTATCCATTTTGGATGACAAAAGGGTTAAATCACGGTGCTTTCTAGATGGTGTGAAGTTAAATCCAGTGATGTCCAAATAAACTTGGTGGTTCTGGTGCACAAATCTTCAAAATGTCCTGAACAGGCACAGAAAGTAATCAGAGATAACATGGTGTGGGGCTGAATGAACACAGCAGGCCAAGCAGCATCATAGGAGCAGGAAAGCTTGACATTTCGGGCCTAGACCCTTCATCAGAAAATAATCAAGAAGGTTAATGGAATGCTGGCCCCTATATCTCAATGAGTGGAGTACGAGGATGCAGATGTTATGCTGCAGTTATACAAAACCCTGGTTAGACCCCAGTTAGAGCACTGTGAGCAGATCTGGGCATCACACCTTGGGAAGGATAGATTGGCCTTGGAGGAAGTACAACGTAGGTTCACAAGAATGATAACCAGGACTTCAGGGATCAAGTTATGAGGAGAGTATATATAAATTAGGCCTGTTTCTCTCAAATTTAGAAAGTTAAGGGGTGATTTAATCAAGATATTAACTTGAAAAGACAGGGTGGATAAAGATAAACTATTCCCACTGGTTCTAGAGCTAGGGAGGGCATAGTCTGAGAATAAGAGCCAGACCATTCAGGAGAAATGTTAGGAAGCACTTCTAATCACAAAGGGTGGGAGATATTTGGAACTCTTTTCCACAAACGGCAGTGAATGCTGGATCAGTTGTTAATTTTAAATCAGAAATAGATGGATTTTTGTTAAGCAAAGGGATATGGGCCACAGGCAGGTATGTAGAGTTAGGCCACAAATCAGCCTTGATCTCACTGAACGATGGAACAGGCTTGAGGTGTTAAATGGCCTACTACAGTTCCTATGTTACTATCTTCCACGGTTACATGAAAGTAAAGGTGTTACACATTGATCAAAATATTGTACAAATCTGCAAAGGTTAGTCGTAGCTCAGAGAACTGGACAGACTTCAAAGCAGCAAAGACTAAGAAGATAATGCAGAAAGCACAGTCCAAGAGAAAGTTAGCTAGCAATATTAAAACACACAGACTGAGTTTCTAAAAATAGGAAAAGAGCGAGTGAGGCTTGTGTTCGTCCTCTAGATTGACAGAGTTCAGGAATTAATAGTTGAAAACAAAGAAATGGTGAAGGCTCTGAATAGATATTTTGTGCCTGTCTTCAGGATAGAAAACTTCTCAAAGATAATTAAAAATCAAGATGTTATAGGGAGGGATGAACTTAATAATCACCAGGGAAAACTGGACCTAAAACCTGACAAGTCCTCAGAGCCAAATGGCCTGAGTCAAAATGTGTGAAAAGAGGTGTCAGCCCAGACATTAGATGCATAGGTTATTACATTGGGCAGCACAGTGGCTCAGTGGTTAGCTCTGCTGCCTCACAGCGCCAGGGACCCAGGTTCGATTCCAACCTCAGGTGACTGTCTGTGTGGAGTTTGCACATTCTCCGTGTCTGCATGGGTTTCCTCCGCGTGCTCTGGTTTCCTCCCACAATCCAAAGATGTGCAGGTTAGGTGGATTGGCCATGCTAAGTTGCCCGTAGTGTTCAGGGATGTGTAGATTAGGTGGGTTACAAGGGGATGGGTGTGGTTGGGATACTCCGAGGTTCAGTGTGGACTTGTTGGGCCGAAGGGCCTGTTTCCACACTGTAGGGATTCTGATAAATTCTAACATTCCAAAAGTCCTTAGATTCTGGAGGGGTCCCAGTAGATTGGAAAATAGAAATAATAGCAGCTTACTTAAAGAAAGGAGGGATGCAAGAAACAATAGGGCCAGTCGAACATCTGTCATAGGGAAGGTTCTGAGGAAGGGTCACATGACCCAAACGTCCACTCTGACTTCTCTCCACAGACGCGGCCAGACCTGCTGAGCTTTTCCAGCAATTTCTGTTTTTGTGTCATAGGGAAGGTACTTAAAACCATTGTTAAGGTTATAGCAGGAAACTTCGCAAAAGATGATTTGATCGGGCAAAGTCAACATGGTTTTGTGAAAGACAAATCATGTTTAATTAATCTGCTAGTTTTTTTTGTTTGACGAAGTAACATCCACTGAGATTAGGGGGGAACCAGTAGATGTGGTGTATTTGGATTTTCAAAAGGCTTTTGATGAAGTGCCACATCAAAGCTTCATATACAGATACACGTTCAGAGTGTAGAGTGTAACTGAGTGTGAAAATAAGCTGTAAACAAGAGGTAAAGAGTTTGCTAAGGTACATTGATAGAGTAAGTGAGTGGGCAAAATTTTGATGATGGAGTATAGTTGAATTAAATGTGAACAGCCTACTTTGACCGAAATAATAGAGGTGCAGTGTGTTATTGAAATTGAAAGAATTGTCAGAATCCTGAGGTACAGAGGGATCTGAGTGTCCTGGTACATATATCACAAAATTACTACACAAATACAGAAAGTAATTATGAAAGCAAATGTTGTGTTAATGTTTGTTATAACATGGATGGAATACAAATGTAGAGAGGTCTTGCTGTAGCTGTGTATTTCATTGCTGAGGCCAAATCTGGATTGGTCTGGTCTCCTTATTTGGGAAAAGAAAGACGTAATTGCTTTTGAGATAGTTCAGCGAAGGTTCACAGACAAGAACTAGCTCAGCCACGAAATTACTGAATGGTAAAGCATAGTCAAGGGACTGAACGGCCTACCCCTAAGTCCTATGTTCTCGAATCATGTAGAAATTTTCATTGCTCCTTCTCCATTTGCTCTGTATCCGTTTCGTTAAAATGGAGACTACAGCTCTGCACTCAGTGTGCCTGCATGTTAGAAAACCTCAGATTTGTCCATATTTCTGTAATATCATCCAGCATCACAAATCCCCAGCACGACAATCTAGCAGCACTGCAAAGCCCCCAACATTACACACCCAACAGGGTTACACACCATCCCAATCATTACACACCCTGAGCATTACAATCCTCCAGCCTGTCTGTAATCTTTCAGTTCTCTTATACATCCTAGGTGCCATCACTCCACCTTGGGCTTAAAGTTTAGACATTCCCTCCCCTTTACTCTACATGGGCTTTTAGTGACCTGCTATAATCTATCCACATCTGGCTTGGTGCCAGATTTTTCTGTAAGGACCCTTGGGATGTTTCGCTCCGTGAAAGGCGCTACATAAATTGAGATTGTTTTTGCTACCTACCAGAATGTCGAAGGGCTGAGAATCCCTGCTCATCTTCCCAGCTCCGGTCCCCTGTGCTCTCACTAGACGGGAAGTCAATCAGGTCCGGAATTCGACCACCGATGGGGATATTGTGAATCTGTTCATTTCCAAAGCTTCACAACAGCAAAACGGAAACAAAATTATTAGCACAAAGAAGATCAGGTACAAACCATCAGTACACGGAGCAGGTGGTGGCAGAGGGATATCTGTAAGCTTGGGATAGAATAAAATATTATAGAGTAAAATATACTTTGATACAGAATCACCAATAAAAATTAGCACCAGGAAAGGTTTTCTGTGATATTCTTTATTCTTAAAACTTTCCGTGTGTTTTAAGTGATTTAAGTCAATCCACCACCAGGGTGGCACGGTGGCTCAGTGGTTAGCACTGCAGCCTCACAGCGCCAGGGACCCGGGTTCAATCCCACCCTCAGGCAACTGTCTGTGTGGAGTTTGCACATTCTCCCCGTGTGTGTCTGGGTTTCCTCTGGGTGCTCTGGTTTCCTCCCACTGTCCAAAGACCCGCAGGTTAGGGTGGATTGGCCAAGCTAAATTGACCATAGCGTTCAGGGATGCTGCACCTGAGTATTTTCGGAATTTTCTGTTCTTATTTTAGATTTCTAGCATCTGCAATTTTTTGTTTCTGTTTCAAATGATCTGATCATTTATTTTATCCCTGGCAGTTAGGAAGGAAAAAGCAAATGTTAGCATTCATTTCCAGAGGGCAGGGATGTGCTGCTTCAGCTCTACAAGGCTCTAGTCAGATTGCATTCGGAATATTGTGACTATTTTGGACTCTGTATCTAAGGAAGGATGTACTGGTGTTGGAGGGCGTCCAGAGAAGGTTTACAAGAATGATCCCAGGGATGAAGGGTTCATCATATGTGGAACAGTTGAGGATTCTGGGTCTGTATTTGATGGCATTTGGAAGGATGGGGGGTGGTGGGGGGTGATCTGGCTGAAACTTACAGAACACGGAGAGGCCTGGATAGAGTGGACACGGAGAAGATGTTTCCAGTAGCAGGAGAGACTAGGACCTGAGGGCACAACCTCAGAGTGAAGGGACGACCCTTTAGAACTGAGATGAGGAGGAATTTCTTCAGCCAGAGGGTGGTGACTCTGTGGAACACATTGTTGCAGAGGGCTGAGGAGGCCAGGTCATTGAGTTCCTTTAAGACAGAGATAGATAGGTTCTTGATTAGTCAGGTGATTAAAGGTTACAGAGAGAGGTCAGGAGAATGGGACCATGATCAAACGGCAGAGCAGACTTGATGGGCTGAATGGCCTAATTCTGCTCTTATATCTTATGGTCTTATGAATGTGTAGGTTAGGTGAAGTAGCCATGGTAAATGCAGGGTTACAGGAATAGGGTGGGTCCTGGGTCTGGATCGGATTGTCTTCAAAGCATCAGTGCAGACTTGATGGGCCAAATGGCCTCAATCTGCACTTTAGGGATTCTATCATAATGCCAGCAGCCCCGAGCACTGGAATTCTCTCTGAATCTCTTGACCTCCCTTTCCTCCTTTGAATTCTCTTCAAACTGACCTCCAGCCTTAACTTTTCACTCGGAGTGGTTTTCACTATTAACAGGACAATTTAATTGCAGGTTGTTCATGTTACACAGTGTTTTTTTTGAGTATATATGTGACTATGAGGGTCTGGGGTGAGGACATTGCAGCCAAATTACACCCTGACACACACTCTGGGCTCAAAAGATGACGAATGGTATTCCCACGAAGACTTCCTTCACCGAGTGTCACAGGAGAGTGTGGAAAGGAGTTACACTCACCTGTCCAGGCACTGGCCAGTTTGGGGGTCACACGCTCTTGCACACTCACAAGGTTGGCATCCTGACTCTCCGAAACCCCAGTAGCCCACCAGGCAGTGGGTACACTGTGGCCCCCCAACTCCAGGCCGGCAGTAACAGTATCCGCTCTTTGCATCACATTTCCAGCCTCTGTGAAACGATGAGTTGGTCGATCCCACTGGGTGACAGGAGCAGGCTGAAGGGAAAGTGTAGAGGTGGAAATGACAGTGTGCGCTCACCAATACAACACTCCTCCTCCCCTGAAAACCACCCAATCGCAAGTCTTGGGTTCCCTCCCCGTGCCCCTAGCCCCATCTTAGGTCTGGGTGTCAGGGACAACGAGCCAGGACATTTGAGTGAAGCTGTGATGAGGAGACACTGCATTCAGTCGCTGCACTTTATTCTGTTACATAGTCATGTGGGTCTTGCCAACATTTGTTGCCCATCCCTAATTGCCACAAGTGGCTTGTTGCAGTCATTGCAGAGGGTGGTTAAGGGTCAACCACATTGCAGTGGGCCTGGAGTCACTTGTAGTCAGTTTCCTTCACCTAAAGAACATTCAATGAACCAGATAGATTCTACTCAGTGAATGGCAGGACACCAGGAGTCTCAGAGGAATCTTAGGGTGTTTGTCCTGAAGGCGTGGGTGAACATGCAGGACAGGTTAATAGGGTGGTTCAGAAGACAAATGCGGCACTTACCTTTATCAGTAAAAGCGTAGGTTATGGAGTCATCGCCTCATGCAGCACAGAAATAGACATTTCAGTCACATTCATCTCTGTCAACCAAGTTTCCCAAACTAGACTAATCCCATTTGCCTGCGCTTGGCCCATATCCTTCTAAACCTTTCCTATTCATGTACCTGTCCAAAATGTTTTTTAAATGTTTTAATAATACCTGCATCCACCACACACGAACCACCCTGTGTGAAAAAGTTGGGCCTCAGATCCCTTTTAAATCTTTCCCCTCTCACCTTAAACCTATGCCCCATAGTTTTGAACTCCCCTACCCTGGGGAAAAGACCTTTGCTAGTCACCTTACTCAGAGGGGATTTGAAGTAAGATTTTTTTCCAGCCAGAGGGTGGTGGGGGTCTGGAATGTACTGACTGGGAAGGGAATTGAGGTGGGAAACCTCACAACCATTTAAAAAGGACTGGGGTGAGCACTTGAAGTGTCATAGTATTCAAGGCTATGGGCCTAGTGCAGGAAAGTGGGACTAGTGTAGGGAATAGTAGATATTTGGCAGTACAGACTTGATGGGCCAAAGGGCATCTTCCGTACTGTCTGAATCTGCAGGAGTGTACAATAACCTAACATGGACACCATGAGGCCAGGTCCAAGTTTCATTGAAACAAATTTCACCATCTGCCATGGTAGGATTAGGGCCTGTGACCCCAGAAAATTCACTTGGGCCACCAGATAACAAACCCAATGACACTGCCACTACATTACAACCAGGCCCGACACTTCAGGAACAATGGGAGGGTCCTTCAGAGAGAATAGAGGAGATTGACCAGGATCATTCCAGGGACAGTGGGAATTTTGTTGTTCAGTTTGGTCGGAGAAGCTGGGATTCTTCTACTTGGAGTGAAGGAGATGGAGGGAATTGAATTGAGGGCTGCGTGATTAGGACAAGCCTGGAAAAGGTAAACATGAAAAAAACCCACATTCAAAGATGGCACAAAGACAGAGATGCAGAGAAAGGATTTCTGTCTAAAGGAAAGGCAACTGCTGTCTCATCAAATGACACAGTTAAATCCTTAACACCATTAATTGCCACACGAACAATACAAACTCTTCCCCTGGGGAGAAACAAAACAACTCCTCCAGGCATAAGAACATAAGAACTAGGAGCAGCAGTAGGCCATCCGGCCCTTCGAGCCTGCTCCGCCATTCAATAAGATCATGGCTGATCTTTTCGTGGACTCAGATCCACTGACCCGCGCTCTCACCATATCCCTTAATTCCTTTATTATTCAAAAAAATATCTACCTTAGCTTTAAAAACGTTTACTGACGTAGTGTCAACTACTTCACTGGGCAAGGA
>JAHRHZ010000064.1:612444-622922 GCA_024137785.1 Ginglymostoma cirratum | reverse complement strand
TGACCCTCCGACAGCGCGCCGCTCCCTCAGCGCTGACCCTCCGACAGTGCGGCCCTCCCTCAGCACTGACCCTCCGACAGTGCGGCCCTCCCTCAGCACTGACCCTCCGACAGTGCGGCACTGTCTCAGCACTAACTTTGTGACAGTGCGGCCCTCCCTCAGCACTGGCCCTCCAACAGTGTGGCACTGTCTCAGCACTAACTTTGTGACAGTGCGGCCCTCCCTCAGTACTGGGAGTACTGGCTGTAATTTTGTGTCAGTGTCTCTGGAATGAGATGTGACCCCATGACCCACTGTCTCAGATTGTGGGAGAAGTTGGTGAGATGTGGGGCACGCAGTGAGCGTGAGGTGAACATTCTCCGGGATATTTTGTGGGCTACTCACGTTTGCAGGCGTCTGGTGCTGAGAGTGGTTTCTCGCGGTCTCTGTAATAACCAGGCATGCAGCGTTGGCAGTGCCGACCCTCTGTGTGGTGCTGACAGGAGAGACAGATGCCTCCACTCTGTTTGCCCGATGCCAACCAGACTCTGTGGTCGAACCGGCAGCTCCTCGCATGTCCGTTGCATTGGCATTCTGTCAGTAAACCAATGCAGTCTCATTATCCGTCTCTTTTCAACTCACAAACCTCCCCCAACTTTTCACCCTATTCCCCAGAGGACTCAGAGCCCAATGAGAGCCAAAGACCGCTCCTGGCTTTCCTCCCTGCCCAGAGCATATTGGAAGCCATTACTGGTGACTTCAGACTTTGTATCTGGCTGGACTTCCTAATCACAGTGGGGAGTCTTGGCTGATTCATCGCTGACGTTTTACCAACATCCTCGCGTTTCATTCACTCTGTCTGGAAAGGGGTGTCAAGCACAACACGATTGGCTGATGAAGCAAGATTCAAATGGGCATTTAGTATCACTTTACCAATAATGCACTGGTGGCACAGGTAGGTTTAAGATTTTTGAGAAGATTTGTAGCTGGGGTTGTGGATGAGGTTGTAGACTTGCTCACTGAGCTGGTGTGATTGATGAAACGTCTGCAATCACCCTGCTCGGTAACATTGTCAGTGCGTCTCCGGTGAAGCGTTGGTGGTCTGTCCCGCTTGTTATTTACATGCCTCGGTTTGCTGGGATGGTTGGCATCACTTCCGGTTTTGTTTTTCAGTGGTTTGTATATTGGATGCAGTTCAATGTGTTTGTTGATTGAGTTCCGGTTGGAATGCCAGGCCTCCAGGAATTCCCTGGCACATCTCTGCTTGGCTTGTGCTATTATGGATGTGTTGTCCCAATCAAATTCATGTCCATCTTTGGGAGAACCCTGACAATAAGGATACGTGAACACCAACTAGCCGCCAAGAGACACGACCAATTCTCACCGGTCTCAATACACACGGACAAAGGACACGAATTTGACTGGGACAGCACATCCTAACAGCACAAACCAAACAGAGACATGCCAGGGAATTCCTGGAGGCCTAGCATTCCAAATGGACCTCCATCAACAAACACACTGAACTGCATCTGATATACAAACCACCAAAGGGCAGAATGGAAAGTGATGTCAATCACCCCAGCAAACCGAGGCATATAAATAACAAGCAGGACAGAACACCAACGCTTCACCAGAGGTGCACTGATGACATTACCTAGCAGGGTGACGAAATGTCTGCAGTCAAACACACTGGCTCAGTGAGCGAGACTACATCTTCACACAGGTAGGTGGCCAGACCAGACCAGATTTCAGGGTAATTATCACCAGAACTAATCCATGTTGGAGCAAACTAAATCTCCCTCTACACTGTCCCCATCAAACACTCATAGGGCAGAGTCAGCACTGGGATAGATACAGAGTAAGTCTCCCTCTACACTGTCCCCATCAAACACTCCCAGCACAGGGACAGCACAGAGTTAGATACAGAGTAAAGCTTCCTTCTACTCTTTAAACTGAAAGTAAAGCTTTGTCAACTGTCCCCATCATACATGAGTAGGACAGGGACAGCACAGGGTTAGATACAGGAAAACTCCCTTGACATTATTCCAGTTACTGTGCCAGCTGTCCTTGTGACCTCTCTGAAAGGTTTGTCTGATTTGTGGGGTTCTGGACCTGCTGAAACAAACCAACCTTCCTGAAAGTTTCATCATGAATGTAAAAGAGAAGGGCTCATTACTTGCACATTGATTTGGTGCTCCAGTTTTTCCATCCCCTGGCTGCCATGGCTGGTCATTGTAGAGGGGAGCGCACCTTTCACAGTGGTCCCCAGCTGTGTTATGTCTGCAGACACACTTGCCATGCACCTAAGCCACAGGAACAATTGAGAGAGTGATGAAGAATGGACTCCAAAGGAAAAATCCAAACTTTCCTTCCAACTTTAAAAATGCTACATTTGACCAGAAATGGTTTGCTGTCAAAATGAAGAATGTCGTTTATGGTCATCAATATGGAAATAACCGAGTCGGAAAATTGACTCCGTGCGTCAGGAATTACCACAACCTTTTTAAATGAATCCATGGGGAGTGGGCATAACTGGCTACGCCAATGTCTATTCCCATCCCTAATTGCAGTTAAGAGTCAACACTATTGTTGTGGGTCAGGAGTCACATGTAGCCCTGACCGGATAAAGATGGCAGATTTCCTTCCCTAAAGGACATCAGTGAACCAGAGAATTTTTCAAAACAATCAACGACGTATTCATGAGCATAGAGACACAATCATAGGGTCATACAGCACAGAAACAGACCCTTCGGTCCAACTTGTCCATGCTAGGTCCCACTAGCCTGCATTTGGCCCATATCCCTTTAAGTGTCTCCTATTCATGTACCTGTCAAAAATTCTTTTACATGTTGTAACTCTCCCTGCATCCACCACTTCCCCTGGCAGTTTATTCAACATACCAACCACATAGACCGTTAATTGCAGATTCTTCTTGAATTCAAATTCCACCATCTGCCGTGGCGGGATTCAAACCCGAGATGCCAGAATATTCCCTGGGTTTCTGGATTACTAGACTAGGGACAACACCATGAGGCCTTGATGAATGGATGTGATGAATAATACATTCCATTTAGCAATTTGCCTCTCAAAAATGGGAGCTCATCGATAAATTTCAACACCTTGCTGCATTTGTATATCAATTACCCACTAAACCGGCCACAAAATTAACAATGTAGTGATTGTAATGAGGTCAGCCAGGTGAACCTCATAGAATCTGAGTTCCCTGATTTGGGCTGTTAATCTGATCCAATCAGGGAGCCCGGGCTGACAGATAGAAACAGGAGTGTCAGACGTTCTGTTCACTCAGAGCTGCTCTGAGGGAGCTGGATCAGTGTCAAGGACTCTCCACATGTAAATAAAGGGTGACTTGGTGATGGGATACTGGCCGCTGTGGAGTTATTTCAAACAACATAAAATCTTTCTCATTAGATTAATGCTCCTATAATACCTCTGCCCACCCCTACATCATCTTGTCATATCAACATATCTTTCTGTCCTTCAACAGCGTCATCCCAAACTGTGACCTATCCCAAAGGATAAGTGCAGCAGACACATGGGAACACCACCCCCTGCATGTTCTCCTCCAAGCCATTCACCAGCCTGACTTGGAAATATATCGCTGTTCCTTCACTGTTGCTGGGTCAAATTCCTGGAATTCCTTCTCTAGCTGTTTGGGGGAATGTACAATTTAGTGCTGCAGCACTTCGAGATGCAAATTCACTACCACTTTTCTAGGGCAATAAAGATTGAGCAGTAAATTGCTGGCCTTACCAGTGGTACCAATGTCACATGAACAAATTCTCCTTAGTTGCAATACAAATGCACATTTCCTTGCCTTTAACAGGGTTTACCTTTAGGATTCCAGGTGTTGCGTGTATACAATGTCGCGGCTCTGCCTGATAATTTGTCTGCTAGGGTTTTTCCACAGAAATCTACAGCTTTGTTGTAATGTCTGCCTGATAATGTTTTACTAGTTTAAATAAACTAATCCACACAGGTGATCAATTTCTGATGAATGATTGATTCTGAGACCATTATCAATGAGATGACATTTTTCAGGTAAGAGTCATTGGGAATCTCTCCTTTTGGAGAATCTCTGGCCATTTACTGTTTATGGGGAAGCAATGGCCCAGCGGTATTATTGCTAGATTATTAATCCTGAAAGCCAGGCAGTGTTCATGGTGGATGGTGAAATTTGAATTCAACAAAAATTGGAATTAATAGTCTAATAATGAACGTGAATCTGTTGTCAGTTTTTGGAAAAACCCATCTGGTTCACTAATGTCCTTTAGGGAAGGAAACTGCCATCCTTACCTGGTCTGGCCTACATGTAACTCCAGACCCGCAGCAATGTGGTTGACTTCAAATCAGGGATAATAGGAACTGCAGATGCTGGACAATCCGAGATAACAAGGTGTAGAGCTGGATGAACACAGCAGGCCAAGCAGCATCAGAGGACTGCTCCTGCTCCTGTGATGCTGCTTGGCCTGCTGTGTTCGTCCAGCTCTACACCTTGTTATCTCGACTTCAAATCAGGGATGGACAATAAATGGCCATAGCATGCACTTTAGGAAGGAGGTGGGGATCCTTGAAAAGGTGTGGAGGAGATTTGCCAGAATGTTCCAGAGTGAAGGATCTTAGTTGCAAGGTCACATTGGAAAAGTAGAGGATTGCTTTCCCTGTAGAAAAGGAAAATCAGGGGAGGTGTGACCGTGGCACACTGGGACTAGGAGACACAGGTTTCTGACTTTGGGTGAGAGGGGTGTATGTGCGCGCATGTGTGTTAGATGGAGGGTGTGGGAAAGAGATTTTTAAAGGAGTGAGTGACAATGATTTAGGATCAGAGGGATGAGGGGGGCAGAAACAGGAACAATGAATGATTTCAAAAGGAAATCAGATGGACACTTGAGGGTAACAAAACTAGCAGAGCCACAGGGAGAGTGTGAGGGAATGGGACTGACTGGCTTTGCTCTATAGAGAGCGAGCAAGACCTTGATGAGCCAAATGGCATCTATGGTACCGTAAATGACTCTGCGACTCAGTCACCAAAACTGGTTAGGGTGTGGGATTAACTTCTGAGTGCAGCACACTCACATTAACTGAGGAGGTGGTGAACTGGGACCACACATCAACAGGAGTTGGTTATCAAAGGAGCCTCATTCAGCCAGTTCAATTCTCCCCCGTCATGTTCAATTTTGGACCCATTCTCTCTCCCACTGGCTCATCTAAAGAGAATATTTGTCAGACCATTCCTAGATAGACCCAACTTTCACACAATTACATTTTATTTCCTTCACTGGAACTCAGATGTTGCACTTCCTGATTTATTTCTCCCTGTGCTGCCTTTGTCTATCGCCTGTTGATGTTTGTGACCCATTTCCCCTTCCTGTGTTCTTGGACCATTTAAAAAGAGCTGTGGTTTTTGAGGTGACAGGGGAAAGCTCAGAGCAGCTGACACAGTCCCCCGTTTGGAGCAAGAGGAGATAAAGAGGTGATTTAATCACAATGTTCAGAATTCAAAAATGGTTTTGTTGAGAGTAAGAATTGAGAATTCCAGCAGCAGGAATGGAAGGTCAGTCACTCGTGGAGGTGGATCTGAGATAATTAACTGAGGAACCAAAAGAATCATTACATGAACTCTGAAAGGTGGGGTGGAAGCAAATTCAACAGGAATTTCCAAAAGGAGGCTGGAGAAATTGCAAACAAGGAACAATTTAGAAAAGAGTAAGGGGTGGGGTATTGGGACTAAGTGAACAGTCTTTCGGGTCTCTCCGTGCGTCGATGTGGAGACACTGGATGTAAAAAGGCATTACCACCACAGGACATCCCGAAGGACCTCACGGATGATGAGGTCCCTTTTGGGGTTCTGTCAATGTTGCCATGTAGGAAAATCAGCAGCCAATTTGTACACAGTATGATCCCAGATAAGGCTTTTGTTGGTACTGAGTCAGGAGTCAACAGTGGTCCACACACACTGCGGGGGTGGGGAGGAACTTTTCAAAACAGCAGCTGTGGGATCTTATGGATTCCACGAGAAGCCAATTAGGTGTTACCTTCACAGAATGATTCATCTGAAAGATGGCTCCTCTGACAGAGCAGCACACCCTCAGTCCCGCGCTGGGAACATCAGCCTGCGATATTATGAGCAGGGACTTGGAGCCACAGCTCTGTGACCCCGAGATGAGAACGTTCCACACTGAGCCATGGACGACAGCTGTATATTGAGGAGAGAATGTGCAGCACCTAGCCTTACTCACCATGGTATTTATGTTCCTGCCTCTTTGCTTGGCCTCGTCTGATGGCTGACACTCCTCAGCGTGCCCATTACAAAAACAGCTTCCCTGGACAATCAAGTCGTAGACTGCGTAATGGGCAAATCTCTGGGGCTTCTCGATTAGTGTCCCAGGCTGGCAAGGGCACTCCTGCTCTTTCAGCAAGTGCAGACGGAGATTGGTGAGTTTCATGAGGTCCTGAGCGTCTGGACTGTAAGGATTTTCTATCCTGTTGGCGGGGGATAAGGCACGGAATATTACCTGCAACACACAGCACAGCGTTGAAGAATCATCACTAGCACAGCAGCAGAATATTCCTGAGAAGAGACACATCTTATCCAAACTTTTCATCCTGCACCCATCAGGACCACAGCAAGAATGCCAAATCTCACAATGATCAGAACAATTTTTAGCACAGGAATTAAGGTCAACTCTGATTGGCCAAGGCTTTGCTATGAACATGTGAACATACAAATTAGGAGTAGGCTATTTGGCCCCTCGAACCTGCTCCACCAATTAATAAGATCATGGCCGATCTGATTGTAACCTCATATCCACATTCCTGCCTACCTGATAACGTTTCACCCCCACCCACTGCTTAAAAGAATCTATTTCTGCTTAAAAAATGTTCAAAGCCTTTGCTTCCACTGCCTTTTCAGGAAGAGAGTTCCAAAGACTCATGACCTTCAGAGAAACAAAAGAGCATCTTTTCTGATTTACATGGGCGAGGCCTGAGTGAACCATGCTTCTGGATTCTCCTAGAAAAGGAAGCATCTTCTCCACATCCCCTGTCCGTCAGATTTTATATGTTCTAAACAAATCACCTCGTACTTTTCTAGACTCCAACAGATACAAGCCTAGCCTGTAAATTCTTTCCTCATAAGGCAATGCCCCCAACCCCATCCATCCCAGGTATTAATCTAGCAAAGCTTGTCTGAAATGCCTCCAATGCATTTACATCCATTTGGTCCATCCTTCCTCTGCCAGCTCTTTGAAAGAGCTCTTCAATTACTTCCCATTTCTAGAGTCAGAGTCGTATTCCTGCTCCTATGATGCTGCTTGACCTGCTGTGTTCATCCAGCCCCATACTTGTTATCTCGGATTCTCCAGCATCTGCAGTACCTTTTATCTCCAGCCCAGAAACTGACCCTTTGATCCAACCAGCTCCTTGCCAAACATAATCTCAAACTAAACTAGACCCACCTGCTTGCACTTGGCCCAAGTATTTCCTATTCATAAACTTATCTAAATGTCTTTTAAATGTTGTAACTTCTCTGCTCGTACCCCATTGCTCAACAGGTTTTGCATCTAGTTGTGAACACAGGGAGAAACATTGTCAGTCAGGCTTGACTAAAGGAAAGATACAAGATACAGCAAGGTTTGTGAAAAGTTACCATTGGCCAGAAATTCAACTACACGCCCCTACAAACAGTGACTACAAGAACAAGCGAGAAGCTGGGAATACTGCGGCAAGTAACTCACCTCCCGACTCCCTAAAGCCTGTCCACCATCTACAAGGCACAAGTCAGGAGTGTGATGGAAGACTCCCCACTTGCCTGGATGGATGCAGCCCCAACAACACTCAAGCAGCTTGACACCATCCAGGACAAATCAGCTGCTTGATTGGCACCACATCCACAAACATCCCACTCCCTCCACCACCGACGCTCAGTAGCAGCAGTGTGTACTATCTACAAGATGCACTGCAGAAATTCACCAAAGATCCTCAGGCAGCACCTTCCAAACCCATGAGCACTTCCATTCAACAGGATAAGGGCAGCAGATACATGGGAACACCATCCCCTGTAAGATCCCCTCCAGTCCACTCACCATCCTGACTTGGAAATATATCGCCGTTCCTTCACTGTCGCTGGGTCAAAATCCTGGAATTCCCTCCCGAAGGGCATTGTGGGTCAACCCACAGCACATGGATGCAGCGGTTCAAGAAGGCAGCTCACCCCCACCTTCTCAAGGGCAACTAAGGACGGGCAATATGCACAATGTGTCTCTTGTCTTTACGTGATTTCAGGTTTCGATAGTAGAAGGGCCCAGACATAGAAATATAGTAAATAGGAGGAGTAGGCCATTCGGTTCTTTGAGCCTACTCCACCATTCAATATGATTGTGGCTTGGAGCTGAAACTTCTACCATCTCATAGAAGCGTTACATCAAACAACATTTTATATTGATGCTGACTTGGTCCAAGAGGCAATTTTTAGGGAGTGAATTAAAGAAGGAGAAAGGATGGAGAGAAGGAAAGGCTTCTGGAGAGAAGTCAAGACCTTGTCTCCAGCTGGTTATGGATTTGGTCTCCAATGATTAAAATCAGTGGTGTACAAAAGACCAGAGTGAGAGCAGTGCAGAGATTACAGAGGGCGGTACTTTGGATATGACAGAGATAGCAGATCATAGAATCCCTACAGTGCAGAAAGAGGTCATTCGGCCCATTGAGTCCACACCAATCCTCTGAAGGGCATCCCACCAGACCTAACTCCCCGCCTCACCCCCAACTCCACATTTACCATGAGTAATCCACCTAGCCTGCACATTCCTGAACACTACGGGCAATTTAGCAAGGCCAATCCACCTAGCCTGCACATCTTTGGACTGTGGGAGGAAACCAGAGCACCCAGAGGAAACCCACACATACACAGGAGGAACATACAGACAGTCGCCCGAGCTTGGAATTGAAACTGCGTCTCTGGCGCTAGGAGGCATAAGTGCTAACCGCTGAGCCACCATGCCACCCACAGTAAAGGTAAGGCCAGTGAGAGACTTGAGAATTTTAAAATCAGTTTAAAGGATAAAATTACAAATGGAGATTTCCTGTGTTCTATGATTTTATTTAACACTTGGAAAATCTCCCTGGTTGTCACTCATCGTGAATTGGATTAATATTTTGTGATGCTGCAGGCAATGGACAATGTATTAATCTGCTGCTAGGACAGGTCCTTATGTAACCCAGTCCATCCCATTAAACCCACAAGACTCTAGATGGTGAAAGTGGGTAGTCAGAGTGCAATTTCACAAAGTGTAAGCTTGATTGAATCTAAAGTTGAGGTTTCTCTGGGTGCGCTGGTGATTGCTTTGAGATTCCAACTCAGGGGGAAAAGAAACGCAAACACCACAAAATGACTGACTTTGATATTCTTCAGAAATGGCTAAAATGGCATTCAAGGCCCTAAACTTTATAAATAGAAGCTAGGAGTACGGAAGCAAGGAGGTTTAGCTGCAACTGGCTCAAAATTAACAAGAGAATTGTGTCCAGTTCTGGGGAACTGTGAACAGAAAAGTTTTGGAAAAGGTGCAAAAATATTCATTAAATGCTTCACAGGGCGAGGAATTTTTCAGCCAATAAACTGGGGAGCTAGAATCACAGAATCCCTACAGTGTGGAAGCAGGTCATTTGGCCCACTGAGTTTACACTGACCCTCTGGAGAGCATCCTACCCAGATCCACACCATCCCTGTAACCCTGCATTTCCAATGACTTATTCACCCAGTCTACACAGCCCTGGACACTATGGGCAATTTAGCATGGCTAATGCACCCTAACCTGCACATCTTTGGACTGAAGGGGAAAACCAGAGCAACCAGAGGAAGTTCACACAGACACTGGGATATTGGGGAAACGCCACACAGTCGCCTGAGGGTGGAATCGAATCTGGGTCCCCAGCACTGTGAGGCACCAGTGCTAACCACTGAGCCACCATGCAGCTGCTATTCCTAAAGAGGAGAAGGTTGACAGGAAATTTGATTGAGGGCATCAAAACCTTGACAGTTCCTCACAGAGTTGTTGGCTGGGGCGGGGAGTAGGGGGTGAAGGTGGAGAAACAAACTGTTCTCAGGGGTCAGGAACAAAGGAAATTGAAGGTGATGGGAAAAAGAACCAATAAAGTCACCACACTCCTGGGAGGGGGTTCCTCTCTCGTTAGAGAGAGAGAAACGACTGGCAGAGAGATTCACCTCAGGGTCATGGTGCCTCAGGCAAAGGGAGAGGTGAGAATGCCGGACCTTTATGGGTGACCTTGGCTCGAGTGAGAATTGAACCCGCACTATTGACATCACTTTACGTTGCAAACCAGCCATCCAGCCAACTGAGCGAACCAACCCTCAAAAGAAGCAGTAGCAACATGTGGAAAAACATGGTGTGGAGCTGGATGAACACAGCAGGCCAAGCAGCATCATAGGAGCAGGAAAGCTTGACGTTTCGGGCCTAGACCCTTCA
>JAHRHZ010000064.1:576096-602444 GCA_024137785.1 Ginglymostoma cirratum | reverse complement strand
CCCTCAGCACTGACCCTCCGACAGTGCCCGCTCCCTCAGCACTGACCCTCCGACAGTGCCCACTCCCTCAATACCCTCTAACAAAACAGCAGTCTTTCTCTCTGCCGATATTTGAGAAACTCTGTCTGCTCCCTGTCAATTAGAAGGCAAGAACCTTTATCTTTGTGATTGTGAGTAGAAGTTAATCCCTGAACCTACAGGAACAGTAGTTAGAAATTTGCAAGTGAGTCATTAACCAGATTTGATATGTTGTCATGGTAAAGGAGAATCCTAAACTCGTCGGCTCTCTTGTACATTGGGAATGATACAGTCTTGCTGTAGGAATTGTGAAAACATGTGGCTCTTGTCAACACAGGCTGCTCTTCCAACACCATACATTGGCCAAGTTCAGCTGCTCCAGTAAACTCCTCCTGAGCAGACATGTTCCTCTCATCCAGACTATGCAACAGCTCATGTATAGAGTCAGAAAGTCAGCGGTCTGTCTCCTCTCTCACCCAGAACCATGACTAAAACACCCATTCGGACAGCCCAGCTGACACCAGTTAAAAAATCCTATGACAGTGCTATCAGCACAGTGAGGCCATTCAGCTCCTTAAGCCTGTTCCATCATTCCTTTAGATTACTTCACTTCCAATATAAGGGCAAGAGCTGCAGATACACGGGAATACCATCCCCTCCAAGCTCCTCTCCAAGCCACTCATCATGCTGGCTTGAAAATATATCACAGTTTCTTCACTGTCGCTGCGCCGAAAACCTGGAACTCCCTCCCTGACAATAGTCTGGAAGTCCCTGTACGCAAATTATGGTGCAGGAAAATTTGGGCTGAATGGTCTCATTCTGCACTGGAACAATTCCATGATTCTGTTCAAAAACAGAAGTTCTGGAAAAGCTCAGCAGTTTGGGCAGCATCTGTGAAAAGAAATCAGAGTTAACATTTCAGGTCCGGTGACTCTTCCACCAGCACTGGTGGTAGCTGGGAAATGTCAGTTTATACACACAAGATAGGGTGGGGAGTGGGGGCAAGGAGTAGTGGACAGATAAAGAAGTTGATAACGATCAGGCTGGGAGGGTGAATAGCTGTTAATGGGGACTGTTAGTGACTAACAACAGGAGGTGTGCAGTGGCAGGCTATGTGGTAACAAGGCCTGGTGTGTGGGGTAGGGGGCTGGGACATGGGAGAGTTCAAGCCCTAAAATTATTGAACTCAATATTGAGTCCGAAGGGCTGTAAGGTTCCCAAGTGGAAAATGAGGTGTTGTTCTTCCAGCTTGTGTTGAGCTTCGCTGGAACACTGCAGCAAGCCTGAGACAGAGATGTCGGCCAGGGAACAGGGTGGTGTGTTAAAGTGGCGGGCAACTGGAAACTCAGGGTCTGTTTTGCGAGTAGAACGTAGACGTTCTGCGAAGCGGTCACCCAGTCTACGCTCCGTTTTCCCAATGTGCAGGAGACCACATTTTGAGCAGCGAATGCAGTAGACTAGATTCTGGGAAATGCAGGTGGTGTTGCTTCACCTGGTAGGTTTGTTTGGGCCCTTGGATACTGAGGGAGGGAGGAGGTAAATGGGCAGGTGTTGCACCTTTGCCGGTTGCAGGGGAAGGTGCCGTGGGGCTGTTCGCGGGGTGGGGTGGGTGGTGGTGGTGTGCGTTGGGGGTGAAGGAAGTGTGGACCAGGGTGTCCCGGAGGGAACAGTCCCTGCGGAAGGCAGACAAGGGAGGGGAGGGGAATATGTGATTGGTGGTGGCATCTCGCTGGTGGTGGCAGAAATGACGGTTGATGATCTACTGGATGCCGAAGCTGGTCGGATGGTGAGTGAGGACAAAGGGAACCCTATCGCTGTTGCGGTGGGAAGAGAGAGGGTGAGACCAGAAGTGCAGGAGATGGGTTGGACCTGGTTGAGGGCCCTGTTGACAACGGAGCTGGGGAATCCTCGGTTGAGACAGAAGGTGAACATGTCGGAGGCTCCCTTGTCGAAGTTGGCGATATCACCAAAATATGCGACGGAGACGGAGGAGCTGAGAGAATGGGATGGAGTCTTTACAGGAAGCAGGTTGTGATGATGTATAGTCCAGGTAGCTGTGGGAGTCAGTGGGTTTATAGTGGGATATTTGTGGCCAGTCTGTCCCCAGAAATGGGAACAGAGATGTCAAGGAAGGGAAGGGAGGAGCCAGAGATAGACCTAGTGAAAGTGAAGGCAGGGTGGAAATTGGAAATGAAATCAATGAACTTTTCCACTTCTGTACAAGAGAGGGAAGCAGCACCGATGGCATCATCGAAAAATTGGAGAAAGAGTTGTGGTTGGGGCTGGAATAAGACTGGAACAAGGAATATTCCACATACTCCATGAACAGACAGGCATAACTGGGGCCCATGTGGGTACCCATGGCCACCCCTCTGACCTGAAGAAAATGAGAGGAGTTAAAAGAGAAGTCGTTGAGGGTGAGGACAAGCTCGGCTAAACGGAGGAGGGTGCTGGTTGGTGGGGATGATTCAGGCCTTCGTTCCAAGGAGAAGTGAAGAGCCCCAAGACCATCCTGGTAGGGTATGGGCATGTAAAGGGATTGCACATCCATGGTAGAGACGAGGCCGCTGGAGCCTGCAAACTGGAAATTTTGAAACTGGTGTAAAGCATCAAAGGAATCACGGATGTACGTGGGCTGGGACTGGGTTAGGGGAGAGAAGAGTTCTGTGGGGCAGGAGCAGGCTGAAACAACGGGTCTGTACGGACTGTCATGTGTGGTTTTTTGGAAGGAAAGCTGGAAGAACAGCACCTCATTTTCCACTTGGGGACCCTGCAGCTCTCCAGGCTCAACATCCAGTTCAATTTTAGGGCCTAAACTCTCCCATGTCCCAGCCCCCTACCCAGCACACCAGGCCTTGTTATCACATAGCCTGCCATTACGCACTACCTAGTCATTAACAGTCCCCATTAACAACTATTCATCATCCCAGATATAAGAGATAAAAGGTACTGCAGATGCTGGAGAATCCGAGGTAACAAGCATGGGGCTGGATGAACACAGCAGGTCAAGCAGCATCATAGGAGCAGGAAAACTTGACGTTTCGGGCCTAAACCCTTCATCAGAAATGGGGGAGGGGAAGAGGGTTCTGAAATAAATAGGGAGAGAGGGCGAGGCGGATAGAGGATGGATAGAGGAGAGGATAGGTGGAGAGGAGGCAGACAAGTCGAAGAGGCGGGGATGGAGCCAGTAAAGGTGAGTGTAGGTGGGGGGGTAGGGAGGAGATAGGTCAGTCCAGGGAGGACGGACAGGTCAAGGGGGCGGGATGATGTTAGTAGATAGGAGATGGGGGTGTGGCTTGGGGTGAGAGGAAAAACAGGTTAGGGAGGTGGAGATGAGCTGGGCTGGTTTTGGGATGCGGTTGGGGGAGGGGAGATTTTGAAGCTTGTGAAATCCACATTGATGCCATTGGGCTGCAGGGTTCCCACTTCCGCCATCTGCAATCAGACCCCACCACCAAAGACATTTTTCCCTCCCCACCCTTATCTGCCTTCCGGAGGGACCACTCCCTCCGTGACTCCCTTGTCCGCTCCACACTCCCCTCCAGCCCCACCACACCCGGCACTTTTCCTTGTAACCGCAGGAAGTGCTACACCTGCCCCCACACCTCCTCCCTCACCCCAATCCCAGGCCCCAAGAAGACTTTCCACATCAGGCAGAAGTTCACCTGCACATCTGCCAATGTGGTATACTGCATCCGCTGTACCCATTGTGGCTTCCTCTACATCGGGGAAACCAAGCAGAGGCTTGGGGACCGCTTTGCAGAACACCTGCGCTCAGTTCGCAACAAACAACTGCACCTCCCAGTCGCGAACCATTTCAACTCCCCCTCCCATTCCTCAGATGACATGTCCATCCTTGGCCTCCTGCAATGCCACAGTGATGCCACCCGAAGGCTGCAGGAACAGCAAATCATATTCAGCCTGGGAACCCTGCAGCCCAATGGTATCAATGTGGATTTCACAAGCTTCAAAATCTCCCCTCCCCTAACCGCATCCCAAAACCAGCCCAGCTCATCTCCACCTCCCTAACCTGTTTTTCCTCTCACCCCAAGCCACACCCCCATCTCCTATCTACTAACATCATCCCGCCCCCTTGACCTGTCCATCCTCCCTGGACTGACCTATCTCCTCCCTACCCCCCTACCTACACTCACCTTTACTGGCTCCATCCCCGCCTCTTCGACTTGTCTGCCTCCTCTCCACCTATCCTCTCCTCTATCCATCTTCTATCCGCCTCGCCCTCTCTCCCTATTTATTTCAGAACCCTCTTCCCCTCCCCCATTTCTGATGAAGGGTTTAGGCCCGAAACGTCAAGTTTTCCTGCTCCTATGATGCTGCTTGACCTGCTGTGTTCATCCAGCCCCATGCTTATTCATCATCCCAGCCAGATTGTCATCCACTCCTTTGTCTATCCAGCTGCTCTTCTCTCTCTTTGAGCTCTGTCCCCGCCTATTGTTTACTCCTTATCCCCTCCTCCCACCCTATCTTCTGCATATAAAGCAACATTTTCCTAGCTACCATCAGTTCTAACGAAGGGTCACTGGACCTGAAATGTTCACTCTGATTTTTCTTCACAGATGCTGCCAGACCTGCTGAGCTTTTCCACCGACTTCTGTTTTCGTTTCTGATTTACATCACCTGCAGTTCTTTCGGTTTTTATCTATGATTCTGTTATTGCTTCAAGAAGATGTCTACCACCAGCTTTTCCAGGGCAACTAGGGATGGACAATAAATGCTGTCTCTAACTGTGATGTTCACATCCCATGAAAGAATTCGAGAAAAATCAATTTCCTTACTTTTTCTCCATACCCCTCCTAAAATACCCCTCCCCAACAAATATCTATTGATCATGAAATGGCCTACAGATTTCCAGCATCTGCAGCATTTTGGAGGGGAGCAAGTCCCAGATTTGGTCTCCCATCCATGTGAAGAATTGCTTCCTAACAGTCAAACATCTTTCTTTCAAACAGGGCAGTTAATGATTAAGGGGGCTCAATCGCCACAAGTCCCCATCACACCCCCACCACGACGATACATCGCATGGCATCAAACGTTCTTAAAACCCATCAAATACCTTTTCATCGTTGGTTGTTAGGTTGGGAGTGCGAACAGGAGCATGAGGCAGGCTGCTGTCTCTCCCTCTTTTGGGGGGCAGAGGTTCCAAAGGAAGCCCAGAGCACAGCTCAACCAGCAGTGGGTTCATTCCTGCAGACAAGGGACTGTGCTGACTCTCAGAGAGACGCTGCTGGTGACAGGTCGGGCCACAGAGCAGACAGATATTGCTTCAAAACATCACAGAGACCCTCCCAGAACTCAACCTACCATGACTTCTCCCTCTGTCATTGGACAGGAATCATTCCCCAAAAATAAATTATTAACATACTGACGGACACACAATCTCTCTGCAAATATCTGTTCTTCGACATTTCAATAAATATTAACCATTTTGCTGGATATTCAAACATTAATGGGGGCCAGTGGCATCACGGACCAGTGCATGTCAGCTCCAAACATCAATTCCTCCACTTCAGATCAGGTTTAATCAGTCTCGGGGTCAGTCCCAGCTGGAGCCAGCAGGTTCTTGGTTCAATTCTCACACCAGAAATGTGAGCTCATAATGTAGACTCACACTCCCAGTGCAGTGCAGCACTGTCAGAGGGTCAGTGCTGAGGGAGTGCTGCACTGTCGGAGGGTCAGTGCTGAGGGAGCGCCGCACTGTCGGAGGGTTAGTGTGTTGGATGAAGCAGCAAACTGAGAGCCCATATGTTGTCCTAAGGTGGGTCTACAAGGTGCCAGTGCACGTATTGGATGGAGACCCGGAGAGTTCTCTCCAATCTCTGGCCACTTTTTATCTCTCAGTCAATATCTCTAAAACAAATGACGTGATTATTTGCAGGAGCTTGCTGTTTGCGAATTTGTTGCTGTGTTTTCTATATTAAAGAGTTAAATTTCAATGGTCCTTCATTCATTGTGAAGGGCTTCGGAACAAACTGAAGTAATACAAGGTGCGAGAGAGGCGGAGACTTTAATTTTGTCAATTTGATCACCTCAGTCAGGACCAGCACCTCCAACTCCCTCTCACTTTCAGTCGCATCCTTCTTAAATGGTTTGTTATCTGCTCTTCTCTGAGCAGGGTTTGTTTAATAACTCACTTTCACCTGACTGGATGCAGTGTGGTTTGCCTGGCTTTCACTGACAGACACACTTGGGACATTTAAGCGACTCTTGGATAGGCACATGGAGGATAGTAAAATGTAGGATATGCAGGGTAGTTTGATCTTAGAGTAGGATAATAGGTCAGCACAACATCATGGGCTGAAGGGCCTGTACTGTGCTGTACTGTTCTATGTTCTATGTTCTATAGTCTAGGAATGATGGAAAGCAGCTCAGTGACAGTAATAGAGTGGCAATGTGACAGTCTGCAGCGCCTGAGGTTACTTCCTGTTGAGTAAAAGCTGCCTGTTTGATCACACAATGGTATATACCTGAAGACAATGACTCTTCATAAAAATAAAGATAAACAGATGGAACAGCAACTTAACAACACATGCCTCTAACAAACAGCCCCGCAAATAATACCACGTCATCTGTACAAAAAAAAAACAAGAACTGCAGATGCTGGAAATCAGAATCAAAAACAGCCATTACTGGAGAACCTCAGCAGGTTCTGGCAATGTCTGTGGAGAGAAAGAGGTGTTAAGGTTTCAGGTCCAGTGCCCTTCAGAACTTAGTTTCTGAAGGTTTACCTTCAGCTTGAAAGAGTAAAGGTATCTAACCCCGTGCTGTCCCTGTCCTGGAAGTATCTGGGCACAGTGTAGAAGGAGCTTTACTCTGTATCTAGCTTCATGTTGTCCCTGTTCTGGGAGTGTTTGATGGGAACAGTGTAGAGGAAGCTTTACGCTGTATCTAACTCCATGTTGCCCCTGCTCGAAGGCTCAAAGGGCCTGCTCAGCCATCAAGTATCTACTTCTTTAGGGTGTGGATTGGAGCCATGTTGGTTCAGAGTGGGTAAGCAGGTCATGTTGCCTTCCCTAAAGGATGGTTGTAAACTATTTGGGTTTTTTTTTAAACAATAATCCCCCACCTCTATTGTCAATTTCAATGTTTTCAGATTTTGTTTCAAAGTTGACCTCAGCTTCTCAAATTGTCCCGGGAGATTTTAACTCCACTTCCCTGTGTGTTCTAGCCTCGATCTCCCAGGGCGCTAGCTGGGTTAGCAACAAGAACACAATGCTGCAGTTTCCCACAACATACTCAACCCTCCACCAAAACTCAACCACCTGAATCACCACACTGACAACAAAACTTTTTTGAACTCTCAGCCAAAGGACAACCTGTGTTCGAATCCCACCGCAGCAGCTAGAATTAAAATTAAAAATCTGGAAATAACAGTCTAATGATGACCGTGAATCCATTGTCAATTCTTGGGAAAAACCCTTCTGGTTCACTAATGTCCTTTAGGGAAGGAAACTGCATCCTTACCTGGTCTGGCCTACATGTGAATCCAGACCCACAGCAATGTGGTTGACTCCTAACTCACCTCTGGGCAATTAGCGATGGGTGATAAATGCTGGCCTAGCCAGCAACGCCCTCATTCCATGAATGAATTTTTAAAAAAATTATCCTCCATCAGAACATTCAGTTAGATCATGATTGATTTAGTTACCTCAGCACTATAGCATTTACATTAGCCCAGCACCTCCCCCTGAAATAAAACCTACCACCTCTGATTTGAAAACTCCAGCTTTTCTGAAATTGTTCCAGATTCCTACTCCTGCGTGAGGAGGTGTTTCCCAACACCAGACCTCAATGGCCCAGCATGAAATTTTCCAGGTCTGGCCCGAACCCCACACACCCCAGAAGAAAGAGTTTCTCTGAGGGGTGGGGGAGTTGGAATTTTACCCCAAGACAAACTGACAGAATGAAGTATGGTAAGCAGCCATAGGGCACAATGGGGCTTTTGTCATCTCTCCTGTATATATCTCTCTCTTTAGTCATCTCTCTTGTATGTCGCTCTCTCTTT
Organism: Ginglymostoma cirratum; assembly: GCA_024137785.1. Classification (NCBI taxonomy): domain Eukaryota; kingdom Metazoa; phylum Chordata; class Chondrichthyes; order Orectolobiformes; family Ginglymostomatidae; genus Ginglymostoma; species Ginglymostoma cirratum. Next base: position 594,403 of record JAHRHZ010000064.1, on the reverse strand, counting down.
AGTCATCTCTCTTGTATCTCTCTCTCTTTAGTCGTCTCTCTAAACTATGTATAGCTTAGAGGTAATCACTCCACAATCTTGGGGTAAGGTGAGGAGGCAGGGTTTCTGTGAGTTACTGTAGCTGTTATAGGGGATTGACCCTCCACTGTTAGCTTTATTCTGCCCCACACGTTAGTCAGCTCACCAACTGAGCTAACTGGCCCCCTTCGACAGAACAAAATTACACCAAGTTTTAGCAGGATCTAAATGGTGCCCAGGAAGAGTTTCAAAGTGATTTCTAGGAGTAATTATCAGATACAGCCTCCCACCAAACCACTTAAGGAAGTACTTGGAGAGTTGTCCAGATGCTTTGTCAGGAATGTGAATGTGAAGAAGTAGCAATATTACCACAGTGCCGTGCACAATCCCCTGTGGGCCAATGTAACAGTAGCTTCCTGCTGTCATCTGTCCGTACCTGAAACAAACCAAACAAATTCCTGAATTAGGAATTGAATCAGAGTGAAAGCTTGTACTGGGAGCTATAGGGGTAATGGGGCAGTCTGTACTCAGGGAGGGACCCACAGCCCAGTCAGATCCCTTGCCCCCACAACCTCCAACCCACCTATACCCCTATTCCCAGGTCCTGTGGCTGGGTCTGTGTCAATGTGAGTATAATTAGGACAGTGCTTGCCCATCAGTCCTGCAGTTTCGAGTTGCCTGCAGCTGGAGCGCGTGAATGTGAGCTATGCCTGTGATATCCTCAATGTGAAATAGCCTTCTGAATCTCAGCGACCAGAACCACACGTGAAGATTCACAGTTGGGTAAGGAGCCCAGTGCTATAAGATAATACCACTGCCCAGTTTGTGTCTTGGGTCAATATTTAACCCTCAACCAACATCTTAAAGTACAGACTATCTCGGCATATATCACTCTACTGAGTGTGGGATCTTACAATGTATAAATTGATTGCTTCGCTTCTAACATTACAATATCTTTTTAAAAATTTATTCATGGTTGTGGTCATCATGGGCTCGGCCAGTGTTTGTTGCTCATTCCTAGATACCCTTAATAAGGTGGTGGTGAGTTACCGTCTTGAACTGCTGCAGGCTGTGTGGTGCAGCTACAGCGATGTGTTGCAGGGCTTAATAAAACACTGTGCAGCTCCTGCACAGTCGACACAGACCTCAACCATGATGTATCCAAATAGCCTGAAGAGACACCATTACACTCCTCTATCCTTAATGAATATGTTACACAATCTTCAACATTTATGTACATCTGTTGTTTCTGATATTTTGCAAATTCAGCAATTACCATTTCTGTTCCTAAGGGGCTACCTCCTTCCTTGTCTCAAACTTTCAAAACTTTAGGAAGGACCTCGACAAGTCTTGACCTGAGACTGAGGAGGACTTTCGTTCAATAAGGATTGATTTTGACCTTGACATCCATGTGAATTTCCCCTTTCACCAGATTTGGATCTGAACTGCTTTCAGGCACAGCTTGTGCTGGACTGACTCTACTGACATGCTACTGACATTCCAACTATCCAATTAATATAATTCCTCCTAACTCATTTCTTCTTAAATCATGATCGACATGTACAAACCTAACCTTTCTACTTCCAAACATCTTGACAAAATACATGCAAGGATCATGTTAATGAACATCCCCTGTAGTCACTTTAATAACCTATAGTTATTTTAATGGCTTATGCTGATGGTCTTTCACCTTACCCTTTTGGTACACCATCAGCCTTCTATCTGTCACCTTACTCCTGTTATGACTCTCTTTCTGTTTGGATCCATTTCTCTTTTCTACTGATTGTGCTGGATGTGGCTTTAGCCATGAAAATCTCATTCTAGACCATCTTCTGAGAAGTAATTCAGCTGCTATTGGGAGTTGTGTGAGGTGTGTAACAATAAATACACATAAAATGTACCAGTTTGTGATTCAATGATATTTCTTCCAGTATCATGCACTTGTTTAACATGAGCACATTTTACAACTAGTCCATGTGCTCCAGTCAAAACAGGATGATCTGGTGGAAGTCCACTGTGTTGTACCTCATTCCAATGTTAATGAAGTCTTCTCACAGTAAAAATCAAAGATAATGCTTCACATTCTACCTGAGTGTAATTTCACTCACTGGCCCTCAGGTGAATGAAGAAACCACAATTAATCTCTCTGCACCGATATCCAACAACAAACTAATCTGTACAGAGTGGCATCGCATGCTAGCTTAATATTTTAGGACATCTCACAAGTTGTAAGCATCAGATAATCCTAAACATGGCTTCTTTTTAATAACGTGAATATTTTGTCACTCTTCTTTCTCCAAAACCATGGGACATCCTTCCTCAGGTATTTGTTCAATATGGTTTTAAGGACTGGTCTGAATTTACACTGTAATAATTCACAAGATGTAAATAATATCTGAGCTCAGGACTAGTCCGAGGGTGTGGCACGTTTTCTTATTGTTTGGGCTACCCTTTGGGAAGGATGTCACCAATCTTTGACTGTGATCCAAACGTTTCACAGGATTTTGAAATGTTTCACATCTCTGGGTCTTCTCTTGAACTCTGTGCTTTTACAAACTTTGGAGCAACTATTTCAACCTGTCATCAGGGGTGTGCACACTTGAACATGGACTAAGTGCATGATCCAAAAACAAACTGCTCCCTGAATTCCTTGCAAAGTTGGGTTCATTGTCCCTGAAAACCTTCTGGGTGCTGAAGGAGCACCAACTGGCAGTCCATGTAAACTGACATTGATTCAGGTGGGCACAGGGAAACCCAGAATTATGAATGTCCACCTTGCAAATACTCACACTAATGAACACAATTCCATACGGGGGTGTAATTTTAAAGACCCAACATATAAACATTTCCAGTACATACAAACAGCGCCTTTATATGGTCCTGCATTGTGTTCTGACAGTGTACAATTAACGTGTGAATTGACTCCAGGATGGAACACGTTCACAACACAAGGACTGTCTGTATTCATAGTCAAATATGATTTTAATTTCTCATACTGGAGTTAGGCATTTGTCAGATCTAATTTTGAAAACATCTGGCATCCTAGAATCAAAATAAACAAATCTTCCAGGATTTGGCCGATTATTAGCTAGATTACATTCTATTACCTGATCTCTCATTAGTTTATAATCCCTACAGAAGTATACCCTAAGTGTGAGTAACACATGTTTATGATCACAGCTGATGGGTAATATGGCCATGTCAGATTCCAGAGTGAAATCTTTCCTCATACACAATAAGTTTTATTTTTGGAAATTTAGTTTTCTTAGTGGTCAGTCACTGAGCAGAGTCACACAAAGCTCTCAACATAATTTTAACAGAAGAACATAAGTTTATCACACACAAAAAGCCGAAGATCTCTATATAAGACTATTTTGAAAGATATTACCATAAACAAAGTGTAACCTATTTTGCCAGCAATACCCTTTACGGACACTCAATCTTGGTGAAGTATCACTCCTACCTTACTTTAAATTTTCTTATTACATGAACGAGGTTGCAAGTATTTCCCTTTGGTGACTTTCTGCTCACCAGAAAGTGATTCTCTCTGTTTCTCCATGAGACATACAGACAGGCTATGTCACTGACCTTTTCTCAATGAACCAGAACGAACTCTGTGAGTTTTTTTTTTCCAGCAGTATCTTTTTGGACAGCTAAAACAGCTTAAGGCTTATTTCCAGCTCTGCTGGCTTGGAGACTTCTAAAAATTAAATTGCCCTTCTTTTGGAATGTAACTGTTTTTCTATATTAAACCTGCTTGTTGCCCTGCCATTTGTCTCTCTAGGTTAGTAAGTTCCACTGGCAATTATTTCACCAGGTAGCTTTTTCACAAATCATGGACAAGGGCCTTGCTGGCTGGGCCAGCAATTATTGCCCATCCCTAATTGCCCTTGAGAAGGTGGGGGTGAGCTGCCTTCTTGAACTGCTGCAGTCCATGTGCTGTGGGTTGACCCACAATGCCCTGAGGGAGGGAATTCCAGGATTCTGACCCGGCAACACTGAAGGAATGGTGATATATTTCCAAGTTGGGATGGTGAGTGGCTTGGAGGGGAACTTGCAGGGGGTGGTGTTCCCATGTATCTGCTGCCCTTGTCCTTATCACATATCGGCAGCTGCCAGCAAAACCATTACCTTCATCACGGTCTTGTATGGTGGAGAAAGAGGATTGAAAGCCACTAGAGGATAAGACTATTATAGCAATAGGAACAGAAGTAGGCCATTCAGCCCTTCAAACCTGCTGTGCCATTCAATAGGATCATGGTTGGTCCGACATTCCTCATGTCCACTTTCCTGCCCTTTCCCTGTAACCCTTCATTTCCTGGCTCAATCTTTATCAGCCTTAAATATACTCAAGAACTCTGCCCCCACAGCTCTCTGTGGCAAGGAATTCCAAAGACTCATAACCCTCTAAGAGAAGAAATTCCTGCTAATGCTAGTCTTAAATTGGTGCCCCTTTATTCTGAGACCATGCCCTCTGGTCCCAGACTCTTCCATGAGAGGAAACACCCTCTCAGCATTGACCCTGTCAAGCCCCTTAAGAATCCAACATGTTTCAACGGGATCACCTCCCATTCTTCTAAACTCCAGTGAGTAGAGTCCCAACCTGTTTAACCTTTGCTGATGAGGCAATCCCTCCATCCCAGGGAACATCCAAGTGAACCTTCTCTGAAATGCTGAAATTCTCTGAAATGGAATGATATCTTTCTTTAAATAAGGAGACCAAAACTGGTCACAGTACTCCACCCCACTCAAATACAGAATCACAATAATCACCACAGAGCGGACAATTTACTGGACCTTCAGGGGGACAGTCAGCATGGGCTCATGATCAAAACAGTCAAAGCCAAGTCCTTGAGAAAGACATTACATTCACAGTCCTATCTTGTGGAGATGGAGACTGAGGAAACAAAGTTGACCACTTCCTCTGAAGTCCCGGGAGATGGTCACATGCTGAGCTGGCATCACCCAATAATTCCTGTTCTGCCCAAGGGAGTTGGAGAGAAAGTGCGGACAGCACAAATTCTCAATCTCTTCTGAGATGGCAAGAAGGGAGTTGGGTTGTGTTGGTGGAAAAATACCGATGGATATCGTTGTGAATCAGGGATGCAATCTGACCTGGGGGGTGTAGCTGTAGTATGATGGGTAAATGTGAACATGTGACTGACGTGGTCTCCATCATCATTAGGAAATGATTTAAAGACCAAAGACATACTCACTAACAGCGACATGAGAAAAGCATAATCCTCACAATCTCAGTATTCTCCATCTTTAGATGAAAGACAATATTTCATAGCATCAAAGATTTCTGTATCTTTACCAAGCCCTCTCTCAAACACAGTATGAGGGAGATTAGCAGCATTGTTCCTTCATTAAGCACCATCTTTCACCGTTTGCCCAGTTTTCTGAGAGGCCACTGAAATTCAACAGCTGTTGGGATTCAGACCAGGTCAGTGGATGCAGGGCCAGAGTCACTAACATCCCACAGTCTGCAATGTCATAATGACCAAATCATTTGCGCTGTGGGGTAAAAAAGGACTTCAGATGCTTAGGATCAGAAACAGACAGAGGCATTTCTGGAGAAACTCAGCATGTCTGGCAGTACCTGTGGAATGAAAGCAGGGTGAACATTTGGAGTCCAGTGACCCTTTTCTCCATAATTTAATGTCTGTTGTTGTTGCTTCAGGTAGAAACATTGGCCAGGGTTAAAACTCCCCGCTTTTCTTCAAAGCAGTGGATATGGGGTCTATGCTGTCCACCCAACAGTGGAGGGTTGGCTTAATATATTATCAGGAAGATCACATCTATAAACTTTGCTGCTATAAGCACTGACCCTCCGACAGTGCGGCGCTCCCTCAGCACTGACCCTCCGACAGTGCGGCACTCCCTCAGTACTGAGCCTCTGACAGTGCGGCACTCCCTCAGTACTGAGCCTCTGACAGTGCGGCACTCCCTCAGTACTGAGCCTCTGACAGTGCGGCACTCCTTCAGCACTGACCCTCCGACAGTGCGGCACTCCCTCAGCACTGACCCTCTGACAGTGCAGCACTCCCTCAGCACTGACCCTCCGACAGTGCGGCAGTCCCTCAGCACTGACCCTCCGACAGTGCGGCTGTCCCTCAGCACTGACCCTCCGACAGTGCGGCACTCCCTCAGTACTGAGCCTCTGACAGTGCGGCACTCCCTCAGCACTGCACCATGAGTATTGTCCTAGATTTGTTGTACAAATCTCTGGAGCTGGTCATGAACACACAATCTTCTTTCTCGGAGGCAAGAGTTTCCTCCTGAGCCTGAAGCTAACACTTATCACTTGCCCCGGTTACAGGTCTCAATGCCAAGTTTGTTTTGTGATGTGTGGGAAACACAGGATATGAGTCTCTTACATGGTCACTCCCATGGCAAACATCTTCTCATACTCATCCCTGGAGGAATAGTTTGGGATCACCTGGAACATAAAAACAGAAACAGTCAGTTTCACAAGTCAGGGCTGCAACACTCCAGCTGGAGACAGCAAGAACTGTGATGCTGGAGTCAGAGATAACACAGTGTGGAGCTGGGGGAATACAAGAGGCCAGGCAGCATTAGAAGAGCAGGAAAGTTAACATTTTGGGTCTGGACCCTTCTTCAGAAATGGGGAGGGGGAAGGGTGCTCTCTCGATATATAGAGAGGAGGGTTGGGGCTGGGGAAGGTGGGTGGAATAGTGATAGATGAGTGCAGGTAGGGGGAGTTGGGGATTGGTCACACTTGGGTATTGATTGGGAAACACAGTAACCACTGAGACTGGGAATGATCCTGTAGGTTATCATGTACACTGTCCTCAGAATTCCTATCGTTGTATATCAAACAGAGGGCTAAAGCTGACCACTCGGCCCTCCTGTGTGCTTTCCTCTTCTCCTGAAAAAGCTTGTCTGGCTTTTCAGAAAATTGGAAGCTCCATTGAAATAACACACACAAAAAATGTCAGATACGAAAAGTAAACCAAAAACATGTAGCTTCAACAAGCAAAAGAGCAAATTGAATGGAAGAGATATCAAGGTGTAGAGCTGGACGAACACAGCAGGCCAAGCAGCAACAAAGGAGCAGGAAAGCTGACGTTTCGGGTCTGGACCTTTCTGAAGAAGGGTCTAGGCCTGAAACGTCAGCTTTCCTGCTCCTCTGATGCTGCTTGGCCTGCTGCGTTCATCCAGCTCTACACCTTGTTATGGCAGATTCTCCAGCATCGGCAGTTCCTACTATCTCTGAATCAATTGAACGGAAGAGTTATGCAGGGAGCGCAGTGAAGGTGTACTAGACAGATTCCTGGGATGGTGGGACTGACATATGAAGAGAGATTGAATCAATTAGGATTATGTTCCCTGGGGTTTAGAAGACTGATGCGTAGAATCTCACAGAAACCTATAAGATTCTAACAGGACTAGACATGGTCAAGCCGGAAGGATGCTCCTAATGGCGAGGGGGTTCAGAATCAATGGTCACAGTCTAATGATACAGGGAAAGCCATTTAGGACTGAGATAAGGAGAAATGTTGTCACCCAGAGAGTCAGGAACCTGTGGAATTCAATGTCACAGAAAGCAGTTGAGGCCAAAACATTGAATGTTGTCAAGAAGGAGTTGGATATAATTCTTCGGGCTAAAAGAAGCAGAGGGTGGACGAGCAGAATGATTTTTAAACCCGTTCTTGGGATGTGGTTATCACTAGCTGGGCCCGCAAAGGTTACCTATTTCTAGTTGTCCCTTGAAAAGGTGGTGGTGAGTGACCACTGCAGTCCATGTGCTGTAGGTAAACCCACAATGCCCTTAGGGAGAGAATCCCATGATTTTGACCCAGTGACACTGAAGGAACGACGATGTATTCCCAAGTCAGGATGGTGAGTGGCTTGGAGGGGAACTTGCAGGGGGTGATGTTCCCATGTATCTGCTGCCCTTGTCCTTCTAGATGGAAGTGGTTGTGTGTTTGGAAGGTGCCTGTCACTGATAATGCAGATAATGAAACAGGGAGACTGATAACAAAGTCTGAATGAAATAAGGGAGGAACTTCCTTTTCTACAGAGTGGTAATAATAGCAGGATGTGAGCCCCTGGGCAGAGCGAGAGGTTGTTCTCCTTACCATGCCGTTTGTAAGGACCACCCGTGGAGCGTTTCGGGGACTTGGGAACAATCCATGTGGGTGCCCACTGTACATGACCAGAGTCTGCTCCTCCGTCATCTGGGACAGATAGTACATCGCCAGCCTGAACTGTCAACAAGGGCATTCAAAAGACACAATAATCAGAGAGGACAGGCAGTCAGGCAATGATCCCCACAAGAACGCAGCTCACACAGAACAATTATTACATACACCAGGCACAGTTTGTCACTTCAGCTTTGTCTCGTGCCATTGCAGCATCCCAGCTCGGACTCGATAGGAGCAGACTTGATGGGTCAAATAGCCTAAGTCTATGGCCTCTCTTTCTTCATCCCTGAGGCAGCGGGCTGTGGGATCAAGCCTCACTCCAAAGACCTGAGCTCATTATCCAGGCTCAGTGCTGCACTGTCTGAGGAGGACGCTGGCAGAGGTAAAAGATCCCATGGCTTTTAGCTTGATGGTGATCGGGGTATTCTCTCCATTTCTCTCTCCAATAATTACTGCAAAAATATTACCACGTAAACGTATTTTGTCTGTTTCAATCATGCAGGAATTGGCTGAGGCGTCAGCACCATCTCATTGGCTGCATAGTGTTTTGGAATGTCCTGATCAATCTTGGTCACCGTAATCTACTGGATTGACCATCCAAGACCAGCCTGGGTCCACTGCTCAGGAATTGGGGCTTGCTCACACAAAAGTTGCTGCCACTAAGCCTCACTCCAGACTCAACGTCCTGCAGCACCTTTTCCAGGAATCCCTCAGCAAACCAACTTCAGAACACCAAGGCTTCTAATTCATTCTTCTGAATCAAATCCCCAGGGGCAGTCTCCAAAACGAACCTCACTTCAACATCAATGGCACATTCCGAAGAGAGTACAACACTCCCAGTACAGGCTTAGGTACAGAGTAAAGCTCCTTCTACACCATCCCCCATCAAACACTCCCAGGGACAGGGACAGCACGGGGTTGGATACAGAGTAAAGCTCCCTCTACACTGTCCCCCATCAAACACTCCCAGGGACAGGGACAGCATGGGGTTAGCTACGGAGTAAAGCTCTCTCTACACTGTCCCCCATCAAACATTCCCAGGACAGGGACAGCATGGGGTTAGAATCATAGAATCTCTACAGCGCAGAAAGAGGTCATTCAGCCCATTAAGCCAGGATCAACCATCCAGGCAGTGACCCAGAGACAGTAGGAACTGTAGATGCTGGAGAATCTGAGATAACAAGTTGTAGAGCTGGATTAACACAGCAGGCCAGGCAGCATCAGAGGAGTAGGAAGGCTGACGTTTCGGGCCTAGACCCTTCTTCAGCCCAAAACATCAGCCTTCCTGCTCCGTTCATCCAGCTCTACACCTTGTTATCTCAGACAGTGACCCAATTGGATCTACCCTATCACTGTAACACCAAGTGAGTTTTTTTTTTGCATCTAATCCATCTGGCCTATGAACATTACAGGGCCATTTACCATAGTCAATCCACCTAACCTGGGGGAAACCCATGCAGACAGAGGGAAAATGTGCCAACTCCACACAGGATAGTTGCCCAAGGCTGGAATTGAACCTGGGTCCCTGGTGCTGTGATGTAGCTGTGCTAACCACGGAGCCACTGTGCTGTGCTAGATACAGATTGCTTACTGCCATCCTCTGAGTGAAATTATCAGTTTGGTGCCAGTGAGAATTGTGTGGAACTGTCTGGAGTGAGTTTGCCTCTCGGGTGGTTGTACACGGGATCTGTCTGGACCCCAGTGACACAGCGAACATTTACATCATGGCTGCGTGTGTGTGTACGTGTTTCTGGAAAACCTCGGTTTGAAACTGAAAACCACTGATAGATTGTTGGCTGAGTGACAGTCATATTAATATTGCAAAGTCTCTCCTGTTTGAATTACTGATCAATTAAACGACCATCTCCTGACCCCATCAAAGAAATTCCAGTGATATTCCCTCACTAGTTTTATCTTTCCTACATTCCGAGGCAGCACCTGGAATATATAAAGATTGGAAAGAAATCTGCAGCTGTTGACTTTCACCTTTTTTTTTGCTTCAATTCCACATTAAACATCAATTAGAAAACTGTTTCTCTGCAGGATGTGGATAGTGCAGCTGCAGCATCTTAAAGGGGTAGCCCTTTCAGAGGCAGTTGCTCTCTGGGTGTGACTGATCTTTTTTTGCCTGACTTGTTACTTTACCACCAACTATTGGATTGTTCTGTCACTATAGAGGGGTCTAACTTTGACCCAAGTTCGGAGGTAGTTCAAAACTCGGCTACTCTGCGACCAAACTCCCTCAATCCTACTTGCACATCTTCCTGACCCACACTTTTGAGTCCAGTGACTCTTCTTCAGAGCCTTCACTGCACCTTTCTCTCCACGATTCTCCTTGGAGCAGAGAAGATTAAAAGGTGAAAACCGAAAGAACTGCGGATGCTGTAAAATCAGGAACAAAAGCAGTAGTCGCTGGAAAAGCTCAGCAGGTCTGGCAGAATCTGTGAAGAAAAATCAGAGTTAACGCAGCGCTAAGATTAAAAGGTGACCTGACTCAGATGTTCAGAACAATTTTGACACGGTCAAGAAGGGTATTCTGTTCCCACCAGTTGGTAGGTCAGTAACTAAGAGTCACAATTTCAGGATTGTCAGTGAGAGAGCTCGGAGAGAGATGAGGAGAAATATCTTTACTCAGAGAGTTGTTAGGATTTGGAACACTCTGCCTGGGAGAATAGGGGAGGGGGATTCCATAGGAGGCTTCTAAAGGGAGCTGGATAAATATTGGAAAGGAATGAATTTAGAGGGTGACAGAGAAAGCGCTGGAGAATGGGACGAGCTGCACAGCTGTTTCGGGAGCTGCTAAGACACAATGGGTCAAATGGCCTCCTTCCATACTGTAAAAGTCTATGCTGCCAGATCTGCTGAGTTTCTCCAGCAATTTCTGCTTTTGTTTCAGATTTCCAGCATCTGCAATTTTTTTTTGTTTAGTATCACCCCTGATGAGATCAGGTTTCTCTGGCAATGTACCCTTTCACAAAAATGTAACCGAGAGCAATGGCCGACGATGGGAGAGGCTGCACTTTTATCCCAAAACAGGGCAGACTGGGACCTTCTCTTGCCCTTGGCATGGACTGAAACGTGTCTTGGGCTGATACTCGAACAGCCTGGCCACATTATGTATGTCCTGGAGTGGGACTCAATCCTGGATCTTCAGTCCCAGAGCTAGAAATACTACCCACGGCACTGCTCGCCTTCCTTGTGCATTGAAATAGACAGGATAATTCCATTTGTTCCATTAACCAATTGTTTACCTGGGCCCAGTTACTGAAGACCTGTCCATTGCCTCCGTACGTCACAAGCTCCTGGGGAAACTGAAAGCAAAATATTCAAAATCAGTCATCAAGAATTCCCAGGAACCTGTGGAACACAGCTCTCCATCATTGAGCAGGGGAAGAGTAGGGTACTGGGATCAATCCTGAGTCTCTGTTGGGCCAGTGATTCTCACCATAGGGAGCAGGTGGCCAGAAGGAGCTGTGGGAGAGGGTGCAATATTCCGGCCACATAATCCAAATGCTGAAGGCTGAGCCAGAGGAGAGTGCAGGAAACATCGAAGAAGAAAATTGGGATGGGCTGTCAGGATGTCAAGGTGGAGCAGCCACTCATAGAACATAGAACAATACAGCGCAGAACAGGCCCTTCGGCCCTCGATGTTGCGTCGACCTGTGAACTAATCTAAGCCCATCCCCCTACACTATCCCATCATCATCCATATGCTTATCCAAGGACTGTTTAAATGCCCCTAATGTGGCTGAGAACCTGCCTCTGACATCTGTCTTAAATCTATCACCCCTCAATTTGCAGCTATGCCCCCTCGTACTAGCCGACGTCATCATCCTAGGAAAAAGACTCTCACTGCCCACCCTATCTAATCCTCTGATCATTTTGTAGGTCTCTATTAAATCCCCTCTTAGCCTCCTCCTCTCCAATGAGAACAGACCGAAGTCCCTCAGCCTTTCCTCATAAGACCTTCGCTCCAGACCAGGCAACATCCAGGTGAATCTCCTCTGCACCTTTTCCAATGCTTCCACATCCTTCCTGTAATGGGGCGACCAGAACTGTATGTAATATTCCAAGTGAAGCCGCACTAGCGTTTTGTACAGTTGCAGCATGACATCTCGGCTCCGGAACTCAATCCCTCTACCAATGAAACCTAACACACCGTATGCCTTCTTAACAGCATTATCAACCTGGGTGGCAACTTTCAGGGATCTATGTACCTGGACACCAAGATCCCTCTGCACATCTATACTACCAAGAATCTTTCCATTGACCCAGTATTCTGCCTTCCTATTATTCTTCCCAAAGTGCATCACCTCACATTTATCTGCATTGAACTCCATTTGCCACCTTTCAGCCCAATTCTGCAGTTTATCCAAGTCTCCCTGCAACCTGCAACATTCTTCCACACTGTCCACCACTCCACCGACTTTAGTGTCATCTGCAAACTTACTAACCCATCCACCTATGCCTGCGTCCAAGTCATTTATATAAATGACAAACAGCAGTGGTCCCAAAACAGAACCTTGTGGCAGACCACTAGTAACCGGACTCCAGGCTGAATATTTTCCATCAACCACCACTCATTGCCTTCTTTCAGAAAGCCAGTGTCTAATCCAAACTGCTAAATCTCCCTCAATCCCATGCCTCCGCATTTTCTCCAATAGCCTACCATGTGGAACCTTATCAAAGGCTTTACTGAAGTCCATGTACACCACGTCAACTGCCCTACCCTCGTCCACATGCTTGGTCACCTTCTCAAAAAACTCAATGAGGTTTGTGAGACACGACCTGCCCTTGACGAATCCATGTTGACTATCTCCAATCAAATTGCTGCTTGCTAGATGATTATAAATCCTACCTCTTATAATCCTTTCCAAAACTTTTCCTACAACAGATGTAAGGCTCACTGGTCTGTAATTACCTGGATCATCTCTACTGCCCTTCTTGAACAAGGGCACAACGTTTGCAATCCTCCAGTCCTCTGGTACTAAACCTGTAGACAATGACGACTCAAAGATCAAGGCCAAAGGCTCCGCCATCTCCTCCCTAGCTTCCCAGAGAATCCTCTTAGCCCAAGAAGTGAGACAGCTATTGAATATCGAAAAAGAAAATACAGGAGCAGGACTAGCCCGCTACCACAGAGTGCCGCACTGTCGGAAGGTCAGTGCTGAGGGGGTGCAGCACTGTCGGAGGGTCAGTACTGAGGGAGTGCAGCACTGTTGGAGGGTCAGTGCTGAGTGAGTGCTGCACAGTTGGAGGGTGTTTTTACTTAGTCACAGGATGTATGCATCGCTGGCTGGGCCCAGCACTTATTGCCTGTCCCTAGTTGCCCCTTGAGAAGGCAGGGGTGAGCTGCCTTCTTGAACTGCTGCAGTCCTCCTGATGTGGGTTGACCCGCAATGCCCTCAGCGGGGGAATTCCAGAATTTTGACCCAGCGACAGTGAAAGAACGGAGATACATTTCCAAGTCAGGATGGTGAGTGGCTCGGAGGGGAACGTGCAGGGGATGGTGTTCCCATGTATCTGCTGCCCTTGTCCTTCTAGATGGAAGTGGTCATGGGTTTGGAAGGTGCTGCCTGAGGATATTTGTGAATTTCTGCAGTGCATCTTGTAGATAGTACACACTGCTGCTACTGAGCGTTGATGGTGGAGGGAATTAATCGAGCGGCTGCTTTGTCCTGGATGGTGTCGAGCTTCTTGAGTGTTGTTGGGGCTGCACCCATCCAGACAAGTGGGGAGTATTCCATCACACTCCTGACTTGTGCCTTGTAGATAGTGGACAGGCTTTGAGGAGTCAGGAGGTGAGTTCCTTGCCGCAGTATTCCCAGCTTCCGACCTGCTTTTGTCACCTCTGTATTTATGTGGAGATTCGAATTGACTTTCAGGTCAACAGTAATGATGACACAGTTGAATATCCAGCAGGAGGTGTCAGGTTCTCTCTTGCTGGAGATGGTCATCGCCTGGTACTTGTCTGGCATGAATATTACTTCACACTTATTAGCCCCAGCATGGATATTACCTAAAATGCTGCATTTTGACATGGACTACATCAGTTTCTGAGGAATTGCGAATGGTGTTGAACACTGTGCAGTCATTGATGAACATCCCCACTTTAATTTTGGAGGGAAGGTTATTGATGTCGCAGCTGAAGATGATTGGGCCTAGGACACTAGCCTGAGGAACTGGTGTGAGATATCAGGAATTGAATGGACACCAGGTTTAAACCTCAGTGCCCAGAGGCTACACTAATCTATGATGCATGTGGCAGCACCAACGTATCCCAGAAGGTGCTGTGCTGCTGATGAGATGACCATTGAGAGTTTACCTGAGCAACACGAGGGTCCAGGTTGTTCATGATCATGTGCATGATTGCTGCAGCCGCCTTCGTTTTGCAGGGATACTGGCTGATTGGGTACGCTCTGTAAGAATCAAAAATAAAATAAGTTGAATGAGTGGTCTTTACATGACGTTCAGGAATACAATTATCACCTTCGGTGAAGTAACTCCGTCAAGGCCCATCACCAAGTCACTCTTTATTCACACGTGAACAATCCTCACATGTTTCGTTTAGATTCAGGTACCACAGCGTCAATATCTCTGACACTCACCCTTTTCTTATCTGCCAGCCAGGGCTCCCTGATTGGCCCAGATTAACAGCCCCAGTTAGGGAACTCAAATTCTGAAGAAGGATAATACCCAAAACGTTGACTGCTCCTTTCCTCCAGATGCTGCCTGGCTTGCTGTGTTCTTCCAGCCTCCTGTTTGTCTAACTCAATCGCTACACTCGGGTTGTCTGGCTTTGTTTCAGCCCCTCTGACATGAAAACAAATGTTAATATCACATTCATAAATCTCACCTTCTATGCCTAATTTATGCCCTCCACCACCGACACTCAGTAGCAGCAGTGTGTACCATGTATAAGGTGCACTGTAGAAATTCACCAAAGATCCTCAGACAGCACCTTCCAAACGAATGCCCTCTTCCATCTAGGAGGACAAGGGCAGCAGATATATGGGAACACCACCCCCTGCAATTTCTTCTCCAAGCCACTCACCATCCTGACTTGGAAATATATCACTGTTTCTTCACCGTCGCTGGATCAGAATCCTGGAATTCCCTCCCTAAGGGACATTGTGGGTCAACCCACAGCACATGGACTGCAGCAGTTCAAGAAGGCAGCTCACCCCCAACTTCTCATGGGGCAGTTAGGGACGGGCAATAAATGCTGGACCAGCCAGCGACTCTTACTTCCTGAGTGATTAATAAAAAATAGAGGAGGTAAGTTATGCACTAAGGTTTGTTTTAAGAAGTGGGTAAAAGGGAGAGAAGAATTGGGAGATAATGATTGATCTTAGGGGCAGGGCAGCCGCAAGTATGATCCTCAATAACAGAAAGATACCATCAATTATTCTTTTGAGTATGGCACAGTCAATCCCAGTATTTTCACCAACTCACCTCATGTCAATCTGTGGGCAGAACCTGTACATGTAAATGTGACCGAACTCTCTGAGCTCCTTTGCAAACTCAGGAGCGAGGAGGCTGTGCAGGTTCGAAGGAAAATAACGCAAGGCATTTCTCAGAGCCACCTGTTAAACAAAAAATACAATATGTTTGCCACTGCATTCATACTTATCATCAGCAAATGTTAACCCATGACGTAGATTCAATGCAGTTGACAATCTTGCACACATTTATTTAGCAGATTGCTCTGTAATTAGATACAACTAAATCTGCATCATCCATTAGCTCATGGCAGTTATTATCTACAGTAATTCATTCTGAAATGACTCCACAGAGGCTGGTATCCTGTCACCCTTTATTTACATATGCATAGTACTTGACACCGAATGACTATTACGAGGGGGCATAGTTTTAAGGTGATTGGAGGAAGGTATAGGGGAGACGTCAGAGGCATGTTCTTCACACAGAGAGTAGTGGGCATTTGGAATGAGCTGCCAGCAGTGGTAGTGGAGTCATATACTTTACAGACTTCTAAGCAACTCTTGGATAGGCACATGGAGGATAGTAAAATGTAGGGTATGCAGGGTAGATTGATCCTAATAGGATAATAGGATAATAGGATAATAGGATAATAGGATAATAGGTCGGAGGTCGGAGGTCGGAGGTCGGAGGTCGGAGGTCGGAGGTCGGAGGTCGGCGGTCGGCGGTCGGCGGGCCGTGGGCCGTGGGCCGTGGGCCGTGGGCCGATCCCTCAGAGCCAGCTCTCAGAGTGAGCAGAACCTCTGACACTCCTCTTTATAGCTGTCAGCAAAGGCTCCCTGATTGGACCAGATAGGCAGTCCCAATCAGGGAACTGATATTCTATGAGGTGCACCTGGCTGACCTCGTTATAATCACTACATCTCTCTCCCTGTGAGTCTGAGGACAAAGGCCAGTTTGTTTTCTTGTAGCCTCTCCTGGGGCGTTTTTGAACTGGGTCCAATTCGTCTGACTCAGCCTCGGATACAGGTGGTGTGTTCTGGACTGTAGTCTGCCTTTTGCACCCCAAGTATCTTGGAAGAAATTCATCCTCTTCTCCAGACAGTAAGGGCTTCAAGGCTGTGACATCCGCCATGTCCATCTCAAACTCTGAGGTTTCTTCAACACTAGACAGAGGAGGAGAACCCAAGGGCTCTAACAGTCTTTCCGGAATTTCTGAGGGGCCGGGTATGTTTTGTTCCTGCCCAGTTTGTGAGATTGCAGCTTTCATGTGTTCCATGTGGTTTCGCAGGACTGCCTCATCTACCCAAACATTGTACGTCATGGGACCTGGCCTCATGTCAACCATGCCTCGTACCCATGCAGGGCTATCTCCTGTGGTTTTGAACCAAACTTCATCCCCTGAAGTAAATGTTCTCTTTTGCTTAGAGCAGTTTTGTGTCTGGTGTTCCTCACCCAGGTCCAGGAGGGTCAGGTTTAACCTGGTGCAGAGTCTTCTCCCCATTAGTAACCTGGTTGGAGCTGTCCTATAGTTGTTTGAGGGATTGTCCTGTATTCAAACAGGAACCGAGATAGTTTGATATTGAGTGAAGCTGTAGGCTTTTTCTTTAAGCCTCCCTTCAAAGCTTGGACTGCTTTTTCTGCCAGACCATTGGACAATATATGGCATGAATCTGTCTGAACATGCCGGATGCCACTTGATTTTGGGAAATAGTTAAATTCCCTGCTAGTAAACAATGACCCATTGTCTGTGGCCAACACTTCCAGGAGTCTGTGTATTACAAAAGATGTGCGCAGCTTCTCTGTTATTGTCTCCGTGTTTGACGAATGAGCTCTATGCACATCCAACCACCTTGAGTGGGTGTCCACAATGACCAAGAATGTTGAGCCCATGAAACGACCTGCATTGACGTGGAACCGAGTCCAGACTTTACCCGACCATTCCCACCAATGTGGGGGAGCTGCTGGCGGTAATTTGTGTCCTTTTTGGCACTCTGAGCACTGTCCCAACATCGTGGCCATACCTGCATCCAATCCTGCCCAGCAACCATAACGTCTCGCTAATTTTGCCCCATCAAGCTTGGGGCCAAGCCTTTTGCTATAACCAATTGTAACTCAATCACCTGCTCCTCATAAGAAACCGTCGCCAAAGTTGTACCTTTAATCTGCACAGGTTTCCCGAAATAGGTTCTCAGTCCAGCTGAGGACTTGCACACACTTAAGGGTTGGAGTCCACAGTGAATTTTGTTAAAGACTGGTTCTGCAATCATTGATCCAGCCATACCAGAATTAACCTCCGTTATAGTGGGGAGACAATGGCCTCCTGGTATTGCTGGAAAAACCCATCTGGGTCACTAATGTCCTTTAGGGAAGGAAACTACCATCCTTACCTGGTCTGGCCTACATGTGACTCCAGACCCACAGCAAAGTAGCTGACTCTTAACTGTCCTCTGGGCAAGTCGGGATGGGCAATAAATTTTGGTCCAGTCAGTGACAGCCTCATCACATGAATGTATCCAAAAAAATGTGAAAAATCTTTAGTTGAGGGGAATGTTATAAAAAAGCATATGGCCTCTTGGCACTGCTTCAGTACAGAACCTCCAACAGTGCGGCACGCCCTCAGCACTGACCCTCCGACAGTGCGGCGCTCCCTCAGTACTGACCCTCCGACAGTGCAG
>JAHRHZ010000064.1:486769-502856 GCA_024137785.1 Ginglymostoma cirratum | reverse complement strand
CTCTGTCACCTCCTCCAGCATCTACACCCCCTCCCTATCTCTGCCACTTCCTCCAGCCCCAACCCCTCCCTATCTCTGTCACCTCCTCCAGCCCCTACACCCCTCCCTATCTCTGTCACCTCCTCCAGTCTCTACACCCCCTCCCTATCTCTGCCACTTCCTCCAGCTCCTACACCACTCTCTATCTCTGTCACTTCCTACAGCCCTCCTTATCTCTGTCACCTCCTCCTGCTGCTACACTCCTCCCTATCGTCACCTCCTCTAGCTCCTACACCCTCCCTATCTCTGCCACCTCCTCCAATTCCTACACCCTCCCTAAGTCTGTCACCTCCTCCAGCCCCTACACCCCTCCCTTTCTCTGTCACCTCCTCCAACTCCTACACCCTCCCTATCTCTGTAACCTCCTCCAGCCCCCTACACCCCCTTCCTATCTCTGTAACCTCCTCTAGCTGCTACAATCCTCACCAGTGTGGTAAAGTTCTCAGTTTACTCCATTCCGCATGTTGCATTTGGAGGTGATTAAGATAATACTGTTGTTATTTACAATATCAATTCCACTGGAAGCTTCCAGCCGAAGACGTTTCCAGGCCCACAGTGCTCTTTCTCCATTTATTCTTCCCATCTCTCTTCATCTCCCCACTATCAATATTTCCTCCCATCCCTTTCTCCCTTGTGTGCTAATCCAGTTTCCCTGAAATATATTGACATTCCGTGTGGGAGTAGCTTATTCAATCTCCCACCCTCAGGGTTTCTCCAGACCTATAGAAAATGGTTCACTGTAAACTGCCCTCTGAATGGGCCAGGAAGCCACTCAGTTTAAGGGCAATTAGGGATGGGCAACTAATGGTGGCCTTATCAGTGATGTCCACAGCCGATGAAAGAATATAGGATGAATAAACTCTCTTGATTCTGATTTCCAAACTGGTTTCAAGACCATTTCCAACTCCAGGACTTCACCCGAAATATCAAGACTGACACTCAGTCGTGTGGTGTTGGAGCTATTGTCTTTTCAATGGGATTTAATGTGAGGCTCCAACTGAGGCATAAACATATAAAATGTACATAAATTGTTGCAATCATTTAAAATTTGGCATTCTTGAGTATGTCCTGATGAATACGAGATGGAAGGTTTGAGCAATGTCTCACTTTTCAGTAATATTCAATCCTTATCTCTCATATAACATCGCAAGAACAGATTAATTAATCATCACAATGCCCTTGTATTTCAGCAAAGGTGGCGGCCAATTTAAATGCATCACACTCCAACAATGAACAATGAATGACCATTCCTATTTGAAGGATGAACATGTTAGCCCACAGCTGGAGTACTGTGTGCAGTTCTGGCCGCCACACTACAGGAAGGATGTGATTGCACTGGAGGGGGTGCAGAGGAGATTCACCAGGATGCTGCCTGGGATGGAGCATTTCAGCGATGGAGAGAGACTGGGTATGCTCCAGTTGTTTTCTTTAGAGCAGAGAAGGCTGAGGCGGGACTGGATTGAGATGTGTAAGATTATGATCGACATGGAGAGGCTAAATAAGGAGAAACAATTCCCTTAGTTGAGGGATCAATAACTGGGGACATAGATTTATCAGGAAGGCACAGGAGGTTTAGGGGTGATTTGAGGTAAACTTTTTTCACCCAGAGGATGGTGGCATCTGGGACTTACTGCCTGTCAGGGTGGTAGAAGCAGAAACCCTCAGAAAATTGAAGAACAATCAACTTTTTCCACACAGAGGGTGGTGCGTGTATGGAATGAGCTGCCAGAGGAAGTGGGGGAGGATGGTACAATTACAACATTTAAAAGGCATCTGGATTGTATATGAATAGGAGGGATTTAGAACAATGTGGATCAAATGCTGGCTAATAAGATGAAATTTATCTATGATATCTGGTTGGCATGGATGAGTTGGACAGGGTTCTGATACCATGTTGTATAACTCATGTGCACATGAAATGCCAAGGTATATAAGTATATGGTGCTGGAAAAATGTCAGGACTACAATGGCTCGCTGCTTGATAACTGGCATGGGCACAATGTAGCTCTATGACTGCATTACCAGAGAAAAACTATTACACAGGATTAGTCAGAGATACAGATAGGACATTGTCACATGAAAGTGACTGAGATAGGTACAACATAACCCCTGTCAGAATGGCAACAGAATAGACGCTATTGGATTGGAAATGAAATTGGGGCTGATCAAAGAAAGCCTGGTGAATTACGTCGAGTGTGAAACATCATGTGGCTGGAGTGAACGAGATTACAAAGTTTGAGGGATATTGATGGAATCCTGCTGCTCATTGTTCCACACTGAACCCAAGGAACAAAGTCTACCAGGTCACACCTCATCAAGAGAAAGGAGCCCCAGATCGTCCTGATAATTATTGCCTCATGGTTCTGGTAGCATCCTTGTGAATTTTCCTTTTCTTCCATTCCTCCATGGAGACACCCAGTTCTGTGGGCCTCATTTCTTCTTGCATTGTTATAGAGTCAGAGTTGTACAGCATGGAATCAGACCCTTCGGTCCAACTCATCCATGCCAATCAGATATCATAAATACATCTAGTCCCATTTGCCAGCATTTGGTCAATATCCCTCTAGATCCTTCCTATTTGTAAACCCTTCCAGATGCCTTTTAAATGTTGTAATTGTACCGGCCTCCACTTTATTCTGGAAGATTATTACCCACAAAATCAATTCTGGTCTCATCAACAAACATCCCATGTTTTCACTTCTGCAGACTGCCTGAAGGAATGTCAAAATAGGCTGATTGATTCCTTTGATGTTAGAGCCCAGTCCAGGTTTGTCCAACTGCATCACAGGATGATTTTGATCCTCCAGTTGGAACAGATTCCAAGTTTTCCTTATGTGCCCTTGCAGCTGTGTGGAAGAAGAGGCTGAAGGTATCTGCTCACAGAAAGACCTTGGTCCTGCCCTCACCTCCACAGGGGTGGCCCCTGGTACATTCCCTAGCTAGCCCCATCTATGTAACATAACCCAGTCTCCTAGTACTGTGGTCAGCTGTAGCTCAGACAGAGGGAGGCAGCACTCTCACTGAAACTCAAACCACATTTGAGACTGTGAGAAACACCATACTTGACAAACAGGAAGGAAACTAACAACAAGGGTAGACAAACACCAACTGGCTACAAAAAGACACGACCACTACTCACTCATCTCAATCCACATGGACAAGGAGAACCACCAATTCGACTGGAACAACACCAAGATCCTGGGACAAGCTAAGTAGAGACAGGCACGGGAGTTCCTAGGATCCACCAAGAAAGCCATCAACAAACACATAGATTTCGATCCCATATACACTCCACTACGAAGGAAACCTGAAGTGAGGCAATCCATCGCAACGGACTCCAGAGTTTAAATAACAGGAGGGAAAACACACCGACGCTTCACAGGAGGCTGCACTGACGATGTTACCCAGCACGGTAACGAAACGTCTGCGGAACAACAAACCAGCTCATAGAACATAGAACATTACAGCGCAGTACAGGCCCTTCGGCCCTCGATGTTGCGCCGACCTGTGAAACCAGCTCGCCGAGCCAACCAACCACAACACCACATTTCATTGATCTATCAGCCTGGCACTCAGACCAAGGGTGGCTTTGTCTTCAACATTGATATCACCATTACATACCCCTCCACAGCCTCACCCCTCCTTAGAATGGGCTCTCACCCTATTCCCTGGAATCTCCGTCATCACCCAACAAATTACTGAGGACTGCACCACATGAGGGACCTGAGGGACAACTTTTTCACAGAGAGGGTGGTGCGTATGGAATGAGCTGCCAGTTGAAATGGTGGAGGCCGCTACAATTACAACATTTAAAAGGCATCTGGATGGGTAGATATAGAGGGAGGGGTTTAGAGGGATATGGGCCAAATGCTGGAAAATGGGACTTGATTAATTTAGGATATCTGGTGGGCAAGGACGAGCTGGACCGAAAGGTCCGTTTCCCTGCTGTACAACTCTATGAGTCTTCCTCCGATCCTGTAATTCCGGCCCAGGTTTTGGTGTCGCCCGGTTCCCGATCCCGATCCGGACGGTGTCTCTGATCCAGTGCGGGTTTTGTACGCCGCCCTCGCGCCCGGAGCAGTTTCCCGCCGGAGCCGCGGGGAGACCGGGGATGGAGCAGCAGGGGCTGGGCCCGGGCCCGAGCCTGAGCCTCGAGTACCAGCAGCTGCGGCACACAGAGCGGGCCGGCTGCGAGGAGCTGGGAGGTGGCGGCGGGGCCCCGGGGCTGCAGGCTCAGGTAGCGGCGGTAAGTGAGGGCGGCCCCGCCGCCTCATACTCACTGTTCCCGGCTGCTGCTGGCGGAGAGGCCGGGGCCCGGGCCGAGCCCGAGATCTTCGTCGTCTTTAACCTGGCGGGGGAGACGGAGCTAGAGCTGGGCCGGGAGCCAGGAGAGGCCGAGGCTCAGGCCCAGGCGGGAGGCCTGACGCTAGGCTCCGGTCTGGAATCCGAGCCTGGGCCTCGCGTAGTCCCGGCCTCCCAGGAGAGCCACCTGCGGCTGGAGGCCGAGCCGCCGCCGCCGCCTCCTCCATCTCCTCTTCCGCCTGCCGCCCCCGCTGAGGGCGCTGGGCTCCTACTGGAGCCCCCTATAGGCCCGGGCCTCCCCGGGGACGGCGCTGGGGCCTCGGCCTCTCCTGGAAGCCTGTCCGGCACCATCTCCATCAATAACCGCAACCTGCTGGTCCGCATCGAGAACGGCCTCCTGATCCTGGCGGCTCCAGGAGAGGTGGCGGGGTCCGCGGCCGCCGGAGAGGACCCTTCCCCCAGCCCGGCTCCCGCTCAGGCTCAGACCCTGTCCCAGGCCCCAGCCGCCGCCGCCTACCCCGGCGTGGAGAGCGGCCTAGCGCTTGAGGCCGGGGCCCGGCACCTTCTGTCTGAGCAGCCGCCCCCTCCACTTCGTGGTCCGGGCCTAGGGGAGTCAGGCAGCCTGGGGCTAGAGTGCGGCCCTGGGCCGGCTTCAGGCACCTCTTTTGGGGACCTGATCCTAACGGAGAGCGGGGATGTGCTGATGAAGCTGTCGGAAGGGTTAGGTCTGGGCCGCAGCAAAGCCTCGGGCCCCGTTTACCAGTGCCCGGAGCATGACTGCCGGGAGGCGTTCGATAAGAAGCACCGTCTGAAGGTACACTTGCTGTCCCACAGCCCGCGGCCTTTCCGCTGCACGGTGCCGGGCTGTGAGTGGGCCTTCACCACCTCCTACAAACTCAAGCGGCACCTACACTCGCACGGCAAGCTGCGGCCTTTCGGCTGCCAGGCCGAGCGCTGCGGCAAGCGCTTCACCACCGTCTACAATCTCAAGGCCCACATGAAGGCCCACGTCCAGGAGCTCGCCTTCGTCTGCGAGGTCTGCTCACAGCCTTTCGCCACCGCCCTCAAGCTCAGCGGACACCGGCGCAGCCACTTCGAGCCCCAGCGGCCCTTCAAGTGCGACGTCCCGGGTAAGCTGGACACACAGAGTGTGTTTGGTGTTGGGGTGGAGGGGTAGACACAGACTGAGACAGGGATGGGGCTACAGAGGGGGTTTTGGTGTCGGGGTGGGGGGATAGACACAGACTGAGACAGGGATGGGGCTACAGAGGGGGTTTTGGTGTCGGGGTGGGGGGATAGACACAGACTGAGACAGGGATGGGGCTCCAGAGGGGGTTTTGGTGTCGGGGTGGAGAGACAGACACCCATCGGAGCAGGGATGGGGTTACAGAAGGGGTTTGGTATCCAGAAGGATAGCCACACATTGGAAGTCTCCTCCTTACCCTAGTCTGGAGTTTCTGGCTCACTGAGAAGCCCTTAGGCTGCCTCCACACCGTTAGGGATAATGGACAGTGACCTCTAGAAGGTACTTCAGGTTCCTGGTGAGAGACTTTTCACTCAAGTCAAAACACAGAATTATTAACCCCGTTAGGTATTCAGCTGAGTGAGGAGGGAAGGGCTGGTAGCTGTAAACTTGCAGCATGTGACAAGTGCAGTCTTTTTTCTGGGATCTGTGTTAGAGGAAAGCTGCAACACAAAGGGGCTTGGGGCTACAAAAACAGAAACTGCCAAAAAGTTCAGTAGGTCGAGCAGCATCTGTGGAGACAAGTCAGAGTTAATGTTTCAGGTCCCGTCACCCTTCCTTGGTTGCAGGGAGGTGGTTGTGCACAAAACACAGAAAGCTAGCATGCAGGTGCCAGAGCTAATCAGGGAGGTTAATGAAATGGTGGCGCTTATTTCAAGGGGGTTTAGAGAATAAGATTAGGGAAGCCTGACTGCAGGTGCTGATGAGACCACATTTGAATTACTGAGAGTAGTTTTGATCTCCTCCTTTAAGGAAATATATTTCATTGAAGACAGTTCAGAGGAAGTTCACTAGGATGATCTCTGGTATGGAGGGATTGTCTTATGAGAATAGGCTAAACAGTCTGGGACTCTACTCACTGGCATTTAGAAGAATAAGAGATGATCTCGTTGAAATGTTCGGATTTCTTAACGCGCTTGACAGTGTAGATGCTGAGAGGATGTTCCTCCTCATGGGAGGGTCTAGGACCAGAGGGCACAGTCTTAGAATAAATGGGCGTTAATTTAAGACTGAGATGAGGAGGAATTTCTTCTCTGAGGGTTGAGAGACATTGGAACTCCTTGCCACAGCTGTGGGGGCAGAGTCCTTGTGTATATTTAAGGCTGAGACCGATAGATTCTTGATCATTGGGGGAATCAAGGGTTATGGAGGAAGGGCAGGAAAGTGGATCTGGGGAGTATTGGATCAGTGATGGTGAATGTTGGAATAGGCTATTGGCATGGAATGGCCTAATCCTGTTCCTATTTCTTGTGGTCTTCTTGTCTTCAGCCATTCACCATATTTATTAATCAGTCAGCTGTTAGTGTAGAATATTATTTAAAGTTTGTGTTGACACAACACTGGAGTTAGAGGTCTTCAGCACAGAAAAAGGCCCTTTGGCCCATCGAGTCTGCGCCGGTAAAAATCGGCCACTTAACTATTCTAGCTGAAATTGTAATCAGTGTGGAGTAATTATGAAGTACTGTTGGTAGATTAATCAAATGAGCAAGACTGTAGTAAATATATTCCCATTACCTACCATGTAGGTAAATGTGCAGCTGTTGGCTTTGTACCTGAAGTAAATGTAACAAGGTCCATTTTAAATGTTGAAAACCTAGAAGCAGTGAACATTCAAAGAGGGGTAGGACTTAATGGTACAGGGATGACTTTTAAAAATGTAAACACTAATGTGGGGGTGTGGGGAAAACATTGACCTTTCTGCCTGCAGGACTAGAATACAGGGTTAGGAAGAAAATTAGAATATAAACGTAGGAGCTGAGCCCTTTGAAATGTTGTAACAGTGATGATGCTGTGGATTTAAGAGGTTATTTTGTCCTTTTTTAAGAGAGGCTTTAACACAAGTGCCAAGCTGTCTGCATGAAAAAGCCAGTTATCAGCTTGTAAGGCCTTTTTTTTTAATTGGAACATGGAAAGCAGCCTGGGTATGGCAAGCACTCACAGACTAGCATTTCTAGTTTGTTTTTAGTTTTTAGGTTTAGCTTTAAGCAGTTGCTATTGGAGTCTCAACAAGGCAGAAGCTGGAGTTTTTGAAGAAGTAGAAGCTATCTTTTCCCTCTGTTGGTTACACCTAGGAGCTGGGGATTCTCTCTGCTGCTGGGTTACTTGTGAGACAAGTCTGTTTTTCTGCATTTGCCTTTTTGCCAAGGGGTGCATTCATGGTATACTGTTATACTGGAACAGTTAACTAGTAATAGTTACTGTGTCTATTCTGTTAATTTTTCCAGTAGAGTTATTCTAAATTCTTCTTTTGATGTATTTTAACTATAGTGTTTAAATAAATTTGTTTTGCTTAATGTCGAGTAGTTTGACCAATCAAAGTGCACCTGGAACACATTTCAGTACATTTGCCTTTAAAATAAGAAAAAGTTAGGCTCTAGTTTACCTTCTTAAAATATTTTGAGTGGGTCTGGCCTGGTTCATAACAGTAACATTGAAGAAAACGGTGGCTGTTCTGGTTCTGATCCACCTTCCTGCCTTTTCCCATAACCCTCTATTCCTTTTGTACCCATAA
Organism: Ginglymostoma cirratum; assembly: GCA_024137785.1. Classification (NCBI taxonomy): domain Eukaryota; kingdom Metazoa; phylum Chordata; class Chondrichthyes; order Orectolobiformes; family Ginglymostomatidae; genus Ginglymostoma; species Ginglymostoma cirratum. Next base: position 494,760 of record JAHRHZ010000064.1, on the reverse strand, counting down.
ATTCGTAAATGTCTACTGTGAGCAACTTTGGGCAGCATACCTTGGGAAAGATAGATTTGCCCTTGGAGGAAGTACAGTGTATGTTTACCAGACAGTTACCTAGACTTGGCAACAGTCTAATTGCAAGGAGTGATTAAACCAGCAAATGGGATTCTGGAATTTTGAAGGGTTCAAGAGTGATTTGATCGATGTTTTCAATATATCACATAGGTAGATAGAAAATAATTCTGCTCGTTGGATTCTAGGATGATCTAATTTTTACACTTTCAGGTGTGAAATTAAGGTGCACTTCAACATGCACAATTTTGTGATTATCTTCACAAAAGGTAATTGGGGACAGCTGTGTTGGTAATTGTAATTTTGGGATTGATAATATTTTGTGAACTAAAGATAATAAGGGTTATGGGTAAAGACAACACTGTGAAGTTATATCACAGATCACCCGTGGTGGCATTGAAAGGACTGAATGGTCTCCTATTCCAATATTCCCAGCTGATAGCAATGGTTTCCTCTGAGTTTCCACCATCAGATAGTTCGCTGAACTTTGAAGGGGAAATTTATGAAAATATTGGAGCTAGGGCAAGCAAGTAGGGGAGCTGGACAGCTCTTCTAAAGCATTGGCGTAGACATGATGAAGGTGAAGTTGGATGAACTCAGGAAGTAGAAATGCATGGGAAATTATGATGGAATGGTGGGAGGAGGTTCATGTGAATATAAACACCAGCATGAACCAGTTGAGTTGAGTGGCCTGCAACTGTGTTGCTATTAAATGCAAGAAATACACACCAGAAAGCACAAAAACAAAAGTTTTGTACATGCTGGAAATACAGTTCAGGCCTGACAGCATCTGTGGAGAGGGAAACAATTAACATTTCAACTCAATAACCCTTTGTTGGAATAAATCATCAACCTGGAGCACTAAATCCTTGTATCTCATTGGAGATGCTGAATGACCCATTTAGTGTTTCCCAAATTTGAATTATTTGAGGCCATTCAGCCCCTCTATGTATAATGTTAAGAGAGCCATAGGCCTGCTTAAGTGGTGTCTTGAAATAGACTAATTTTTCAACAAGAGCATGTGTTTATGGATTGCCTTTAACCTGACAATTGTTCCATGGCACTTCAAGGGAGTATGATTTTAAATGGAGGTCGTGTAAAATAATAGATTATAAAAGAGTGTCCTGAAAGAAGAGAGAAAGAGACAAAAATTATGATGATTAGCTGTGACGAGCTACCCATAAATGGTGCTCTGACGGCTCCCAGGCATGTATGTCTGATTGTATTGCTGTTGTGTGGCTATAGTTTGACTGAGAAATTCAAATAAATACTTCTAGTTTTGCACTGCAAATGTGGGCTAGTGGCACGATGAGGAAGAGATGGTGTATGTGTTTTATTCTAAACTTGGCAAAACCCATTCTCTGTTGCAGGTTGTGAGAAGACATTCATTACCATCAGTGCCCTTGGTTCTCACAACCGTTCTCACTTCCGAGATCAAGAGCACTTCACCTGTTCTTTCCCAGGCTGTGACAAGCGTTACGACAAAGCCTGTCGCTTGAAGATACACTTGAGAAGCCACACGGGTACGATGGTAACTTGTGGAGCAGTCTTGTTCAGCTCTTGACTTACTGTACTCTTCTTCAAAGCTCCTAAGGGGATCACATGATGGGTAACTGTTGATGACAGGACTGTTTTGAACTGGCTGTTCACCTGTAAGGATTCCTGTTTATTTCCTGTCAAAACAATTCCTGCTTTCGGTAACTGAAAGCGTCAGAGCTCAATTCCTTGTGTGGCCACCACTTGTACAGTTTTTTTCAATTTGAGGAAACGTGCCCTACTGAATCTTGTTTTGAACAAGCTGTTCTTGTTCCTGTGATCACAGAAAAAATGCATACAATTTCTAAATGTTATAGGTTTGATGCATTTAGAGAATGCTTTGACAGTGCTTTCCCAGTGTTGTATCATTTCTGCTGGGTGTTATATTTTAGCTGTGCTGGAATGCTGTAAGATTTCTTAGCTCAACTGAAATAAATGGCACCACAGACATTTAAAAGAACAATCTTTCTTATGCAGGTGAAAGGCCCTTCATATGTGACTTCGATGGCTGTGGCTGGTCATTCACCTGCATGTCAAAATTACTACGACACAAAAGGTAAACATAAAAGCCCAAAAAGGTGTCAGTTTTTGTAGGGCATTTGTTTACATCAGACTGGGTGCGAAAGCTGAACTTTTTCAATTGAAATTTAATACCATAATACTACAATTGCGAAGCCTCCAATTTGCACGTACGAAGTACCCACAGACAGCAGCATTAAAGCCAGATAGTCGATTTTAATGAATTTGGCAAAGAAACCATGGAGAACTCCCAATTCTTAAGTACTCACACTCACCTGCAACTGGCACATGATAAATTGAATGAATCTTATTTTTATGATCTAAAACTCTCATTTCATGCGCAGCATCTCAAGCCGAAACTCCTCACCTTTCTTAGTTTTCTCTTACTCCTTTGACAGCATTATAAAATGTTATTCAGATTAACCGTGATGTAATTGTTGGCAAGCAGGCCAACTGGCCTCCTGCTAGCCCAGTGTTGGCTAGCCACATTAGTTATTTCCCATTTTCTCTTGTAACCTTTTAAGGCCTTAATGCATTTCCTGTGTGTGACCTTAGGAACTCCACAAAGGTCTCAAAATCACCTGTACCAAGTGCAGTCATCTCATTGCCTGTGATCACAAATTGCCGAGCTCTGTAGTTTTTGTTTTTCCTTCAAGAACCCATGAAGATGATCGGAGGTTTGTCTGTCCTGTGGATGGCTGTGGAAAATCGTTCACGAGGGCAGAGCATCTGAAGGGTCACAGCATCACTCATCTTGGGACCAGACCATTTGTTTGTCCTGTGGAAGGTAGGTCTGAGCTAGTCTGACTGGATTCAGGAGCCGTACTTTATTGAAGTCCCTTGGAATGAAAAGAGCAAACCAGTGCTTGATAAACTTGAAAAAAGATATCTAGTGGTCTTGTTAGTGTGGAGGCAAGTTTTCAAACAGGTGTGTGATGGAATCCTCTCCACCTGCTTAGATGGGTGCAGCTGTTGAGCTGAATATTGGTCAGGATTTAAAGGAGGGAATTCTCCTGCATGCACTGGGGAAGTCTTTTATATCTATGTGAGGGGGCAGAGAAGGGACTCAATTTAACATTTCATTTAAACAACACCTTTAATGCTGCACACTCCTTTGGTAGGTTTTGGATTTGAACCTTGACTTGTACTACAGCTTAGTGTTCAAATTGGGGTGAGACTGCTATTTGCTCCACCACAGCTGAGTCTCAATAGCTTGTACATTTCCTAAGTGACTGGACTTCAAAGTAAGTACTGTGAAATGCTGACCCTTATAAAAGAGCTTTAGAAATGTTGTTTGTCATCTGATATTCACCCAGTTTTATTTCAGATTTTTAGATTTCAAGTCCTAGTTGTATTAATGTATTTGAATCACCTTTGTAGCACAACAAATGTATGGTCCATTAATGTCCCCAACTCACCTCTGGCATATAAGCATTTTGGGAGTAATATCTTTATAAAAACTAACCACTAGAGTCAAATTGCAAAAGTGGTGAGTCAAAGGAGAAGTAAAAACAAGAATAGTGTCAGCACTAAACGGTTATACCAATCTCTGTAATCCAGAGGGTGGGGAGGATGTGGCAGTCTCCGGCGCAGGGTGTGGTTGAGGTGAATCATGCTGATACATTTAAGGAGAAGCTGGATAAGCACGAGTCAGGAATAGAAGGATGAGGCAATGTGAAGAGGATTTTGGAGAGACTTGTGTGGTGTATAATCATACGAATGACTTGTTTCTGTGCCATTTGTGCTTTTTTAAAAAAATTGTTCATATTAAAGTATTGGAATTGTGGGATCTTTTCTAAGGTTGATGGTCTTTGCATAATGTAAATTACTTATATGCTCAGGTTGTGAAGCTCGATTCTCAGCACGTAGCAGCCTGTACATCCACTCCAAGAAACATCTGGAAGATGCAGAAAAGGTGAAAACACGCTGCCCTCTGTCCAACTGCAGCAAACTCTTCAATTCGAAGCACAGCATCAAGACCCACATGATGAAGCAGCACAATATCAGCTCTGGTAGGGTCATCTCTACACCTCTGCTTTAAACTTTTATAATACTTAATAAACATTGGCCAGTCGGCAGGATTCCGGGAATTGTACCCTCTCGCTGGCCTGTTTCAATGGATATCCTAATACTCACCTGTTAAAATCTGCTGATTTTGAAGTAGAGGGATGGGGCTTCTGCTCCTCTGGATTCTCCAAAAAGCAATATCGTCAGTTTTGGGCCCTGAGGGAAGGATCTTGAAGTTGCTTCGATGGCTGTCCTGAATGTTCAGAGCGTGGACAGCTAGGGCTACATCCGTCGATGTTGCCTAGAAAGTAGCACTCAGAAGTAGCCTTGGCTGTGTGTCATTACACGCATTGTCTTGTTTAAAGTGCTCCCCAATGTGTTGTTTGATTTGCTGGAAAGCTGGTTTCAGCAGATCATAGGTATTTAGCAAAGGAACCAGGGCTTCCTATGAAATGAAATATTTTCTGACATAGTGAAAATCTGGAATTCACTGCCTAGACAGTGATAGAAGTGAAGTCAGTTGTAACTCTCTAGAAAGCATTAGACAAAAAATTAAAAAGGAAATATTTGCTGGGCTTTGGGGAAGGAACAGAAGGGGTGGGATGAATGGATAGCAAGGTTACAATGGGCTGAAGAGGGCCTCCTTCCTTGCTCAGATTCTTTGGTTTTAAATAGAATTGATAAGGTCTGCGCTGAATTGACACATTTACCAGATGTTTCTGTTTCAGATTTATTCTCTCAGTTGGAAATGACAGGCTCCTTGACCCCAAGCAGTGAGCTGACCAGTCCGAGCCAAGGTGACCTCAGCAACATGGACATTGCCTCACTCTTCACCACTGCCCCAGTCAACCCGGTCAGCATCTCGCCAGATGTGTCACTAGTGAGCTCTGGAATCCTGACAATCGATGCCGCATCTGTGGGATCCAGTCTCGGAGGAGCGGCTTCTGTTAACAGCAATGCCATGGCACAGTCCTCAGACCCTCTTATTGTAGCCACTGCAGACATGTCACACACCATAGACAACACTCTGGGCCTCACTACTGGCGTTTTGCAGACAAACAGCTTGAATTTGGAAGGTGTACAGCCAGTCAGCACAGAGGGCCTGGGGTCCCTGAGCTCCCTGTCAATGAGGTCTGCAGGAAGCTGTCAGGACCTGCAAGGCCTGTCGTCCAGTGGAGCCCTGACCCCTTCCAGCAGCCTAGGGGCTAGCCATGTCCCGGAATTGTTAACTCCAACTAAAGTGGAAAGGCACATGCTGAGTGTGTCTGATATGATGAGCCAGCAAGAGACAAGCAAGGTGGTCACTCAGTTTGTGTTCTCTAGTTTAAACCCTACGACTGGCAACTTCGGAACACAGAAAGAATTAGAGTTAAACATGGTGTCTTGCTGTCCCTTTCTGGTAAGTATTGGTTATGTTGCAGACAACGATCATTTAGAATCTGTGCTGATGGGGTGAGATTGACTGAGGGTAGGAAAAGGTTCATATGGAGAATAGGTGCAGTGAAATTTAGTTGGGTTGAATGGCATGTTTCGGTCTTTTAAAATTATACATATATCTTCAGGCTTAATTAAAGTAGGAACAGGAGTAGGCCATTTAACTCCTTGAGCCTGTTCCACCATTCAGTGAGATCATGTGGCTTAATGCCATAATGGGGGAGATGACCGTTGACACTGCACAGTTAATCCAGAGATCTAGGTAATTTTCCAGGTTCAAATCCCACCATGGCAGACAGTGGAATTTAAATTCAGTAAGAAATCTGGAACAAGAGTCTAATGATGACCATGAATCCATTGTCAGAAAACCCATCTGGTTCACTAATGTTGAACAAAAACAGAAGGTGCTGGAAAAGCTCAGCAGGTCTGGCAGCATCCGTGAAGAAAAAAATCAAAGTTAATGTTTCAGGTCTGTTGACCCTTCCTCAGAACCGGTTCTGGGGAAGGGTCACCGGGGCTGTCCTTGTTGATGCTGTCAGTGTCATGGGGTGTCTGCCTTCCTGATTTTTTCCAGCAGTGTGGCAATTGTCTCTTTGACTAGGTCATTGTTTGTGGATGTAAATAGTGCTGTTACATCAAAGGGATACCATTATCTCGTCCTCCTCTATTCTGGGTGTCCTTGATGTTGATGAATTGAAAGGAGTGGGTGGAGTGGGTAGTGTTGTCAACTAAGTATTTCAGTTTTCATTGTAGTTCTTTGACTAATCTATAGGTTGGTGTGCTTGGTAGTGAGACAGTGGGTACCTTAGGGTGTCCATAGAAGCAGGGTGTGTTGGGTTCCTCTGGCTTCGTTTTTTGGTAATCTGTCTTGCTGATGTCTCCTCAGCTGTGCAATTTCTTCAGGGTTGTTGTGTTCCGATTCCCTAACTGTGGTATTGGGTCTATCGCCGTCTGTTAGTAGGTGTCGGAACCTGCCAGTATTGCGTTGGCTTTCTCAATGTATTGAGCTCTATTAAGGATTACTGTCATGCGTCCTTTGGCTGCTGGTAGGATTACAATGTTTCTGTCTTTCTGGAGTCTATCCAGGGCTTTCTTTTCTTCTTCTGTGTTGAATGTGTTCCACTTACCTTTCCTGCTCAGTGATGAGACTATCATCTGTCTAATGGTCTGTTGTATTTCTTCAGTGAGTCTGTTGCTCTTAGGTATCGATTCCTGGCTGCACTGGAAGTCAGTTTTTTTGGTTTCTCTGTATTTATAATTCAGTCCATGGACTAGGATGGTCTTCTCAGTGTCTGTAAGTGGTCAGTCTGAGATGTTCCTGATTCCTGTTTCTGTGTTGTTGTTGTGAGTGAGCTTGGATAGGTTGTCTTGTAGGGCTATTATTTTGTTGTATAGTGATGGCTTGTTCCTGTGTGGTTGTCTGTTCTTGGCCGGTTGTGTTGTAGTACAAAGATTTTTGGCGCACGATTTCCCGCATGTATTTGTGGAGGCAGTTGTGGGCATTGTTGATCATAACCCTTATCATTCTGCAGCCGTTCTGTGCAGCTATCGTCCATGCCTGTGGATTGTTGATAGGTGGTTTATGTTTTAAGCTTTGTGGTAGTATCTGTTTTCAGAGGCGTTCATGCAGGAAGTGGAGCTGTTTGCAGGTCGCGCTCAGATGGATGGCATTTGTCTCCCATCTATGGGCCAGTTTAAGGGTGCTGTGCCAGTAGGTGTTTAAAGTTTTTGATAAATACATTGAACTGGACCTGATATACAAACCACTGAAGAACAGAACTGGAAGTAAGACCAATCACCCCAGCAAACCGAGGCATATAAATAACAAGCAGGACAGAACACCAACAGTTCACCGGAGGCGCATTGACGATGTTACCTAGCAGCGCGACGAAACGTCTACAATCAAACACACCAGCTCGGCGAGCATGTCTACAACTTCATCCACAACCTGAGCTACAAATCTTCTCAAACTCTAAAACTGTTTCAAGTTAAAGACAGATGGCAACCAGAGTTTCACACATATACAGAAATTAGTAAAAGCACAAGAGGGAAAAGAGAAGTAACTTCATGCCGTTAATTGCCAGATGCAAGGTGGCCATTCAACCAGTTGAGCACATGATGGCTTGTTGTGGAGAAATCCAATCAATCACATTCCCTGTGTTATCCCAGTAGCCTGGCAAATTTATTTGAATAAATTTGGAACTCCCTTCACAAGGCAATTAGAGTCAGACACTTCAGTCCAACTCATCCACGCCGACCAAAAATCCCAATCTGACGTAATCCCATTTCCCAGCATTTGGCCTGTATCCATTTAATCTCTTTCTATTCATGTACCCATCCAGGAGCTTTTTAAATGTTGTTGTTAATTGTACCGGCCCCCACCACTTCTGCTGGCACCCTGTTTCATACACATACCACCCTTGGGTCCCTTTTTTTTT
>JAHRHZ010000064.1:461463-486669 GCA_024137785.1 Ginglymostoma cirratum | reverse complement strand
AGCCCTCCAGTCCTGGCAATTAATGCTTTGAGTCTGAGATTGACAGATTTTGTTTTCTCGTCAACCAAAGCTTTTTAGGAATATGGGCTAAATATGATGCTATGTCATAAATCAGCTACAGTCTCACTGAATGGCAGAACAGGCTTCAAGATAAATAACATTCCACTGTTCCTGTGCTTTGTGTCTGTAGTGGGGTTTGAACCCACAATGTTAGGACTTGCATGCAAGTGTACCAGAACAGACATAGCAAATTAAACAATTCTGAAATTATGGGACTGTAGAAGGTGTTTTTCAGCACAACATTTATCTTCGCTTGCATTGTGTGTTTTTTAAGACTATCTGCACATATTGCCCTGTTTGCTTTCAATTTGTTAATGTTTAAAATGTTACGTAGGAAAGTGGGGGATCGGCTCGGACAGATTACAGGGCTATACAGCTTGCTAAGAAGAAGAAACAGAAAGGAGCTGGAGGCAGCATCGGTAAGGACTGTCTTTCAAAACTAACTGCGAGATGCTTTCTGTGTCTCCAGTTCCATGTCTGCAGAGATAGTAGGAACTGCAGATGCTGGAGAATCTGAGATAACAAGGTGTGGGGCTGGATGGACACAGCAGGCCAAGCAGCACCACAGGAGCAGGAAGGCTGACGTTTTGGGCCTAGACCCTTCTTCAGGAGTTTCTGAAGAAGGATCTAGGCCCGAAACGTCAGCCTTCCTCATGCTGCTTGGCCTGCTGTGTCCATCCAGCTGTACACTGTGTTACCCATATCTGCTGAGATTGTTTACAGCTTTATTCTATTGTTTCTCCTTTCCCTGTCCTCACAGCCACCGCCACCATTTGTTATATCCCATGAGCCGCACACCCATTGCCTGGTAGCAAGGTGTTATGTTATTTGAAGTGCTGTTTGTACCGTAAATTAGCCAACTGCATGAAGTGACTCAAGTTTACCAAGGAAAGACTTGCTTAAGTAGTGCTTTTGTGGTTATTATCATGTATGAAATGCAGCAGCCAGTTTAAACAAGGCAAAACCACTTAAGACAGCAGTGCACAACATGACATTCAGTGATCTGGAGTGACTGATAAATATTGACATGGGTACACGAGAGAACTCTTTGTCTTTTCCCAGCACCCTATTTTTCTAACCCACACACCCCCAACCTCCGCAGACATTATAGCCAGCATCAGCATTTGACTTACATCCCCCTTAAACCCTTTCTATTCATTGTACCCATCCAGATGCCTCTTAAATGTTGCAATTGTACCAGCCTCCACCGCTTCCTCTGGCAGCTCGTTCCATACATGCACCACCCTCTGCCTGGAAAAATTACTCCTTGTGTCCTTTTTAAATCTTCCCCTGCCTCACCTTAATCCTATGTCCTCTAGTTTTAGATTCCCCCACCCTAGGTAAAAGACCTTGGCTATTCAGCCATGGTTATTTTAACACACAAAGTTGTATTACTTAACTGTCATAATGTAATGAAGTGTCCCAGGATGCTTCGGGTTCTGCTGAGGCTACTCAGTTGCTGACCTCATTGCAGCCTTGATCCGAACGTGAACAAAGAGCTGAACTCCGGGCTGAGCTGAAAGTGACTGCATTTGACCAAGTGTGGCGTTAGATGGACTACATCCCACAGTTCTAAAGGAGACAGCTGAGGAGATTGTGGAGGCATGGTGATGCTCTTTCAGAAATTGCTGGGGCCAGGAAGGGTCACCGATAGCTGGAAAATAACTATTATAACGTCCCTATTTGAGAGGGGAGCTGGGGGGGTGTAGAAGACAGGAAATTATAGGCCAGTGAGCCTGACCTCAGTCGTTGGTAAGATTTTAGGGTCCATTATTAAGGATGAGACTGCAGCATACAGGGAAGTGCATGGTAAAGTAGTGTTGTCGGTGTGGATTCATCAAAGGGAGGTCATGCTTGACAAATCTGTTAGAATTCTTTGAGGAGGTAACGAGCAAATTAGACAAAGGGGAGCCAGTAGACATGATTTCCAAAAGGCTTTTGACAAGGTGCTGCACAGCAGGCTACTAAATAAGGTAAGAGCCTATGGTGGTGGGGGCAAGGTACTGGCATGGTGTGGCTGACAGGCAGAGAGTGGGAATAGAAGGGTCTTTTTCAGGACGGCAGCCGGTGACTAATGAGGTTCCAAAAGGGTCCGTGTTAGGACCACAACCATTGACGTTGCACATTCATGATCTGTACAAAGGAACTGAGGGCATTGTTACTGAGTTTGCAAGTGACACAAAGATGGGTGGAGGGACAGATAGTGTTGAGGAAGCAGGAATGCTGTAGAAGAACTGAGAACAGGGTAGGAGAGTAGGCAAAGCATGGCAGATGGAATACAATGTGGGAAAGTGTGCGGTTATACACTCCGGTAGGAAGAGTAGAGGCGTATACACTTTTCTAATTGGGGAAAGGCTTCGGAAACCTGAAGCACAAAGGGACTTGGGATTTCCTAAGGCTAACGTGGAGGTTCACTTGGCAGGTAAGAAGATAAATGCAATGTTAGCATTCATTATGAGGTGTTTAGAATACAGGAGCAGACATGCTCTACTGAGGCTGTATAACGCTCTGGTCAGACCGCACTTATGATATTGTAAGCAGTTTTAGGCTCCATATCTAAGGAAGGATATGCTGACATTGGAGGGGGTCTAGATGAGGTTTGTAAGAATAATCCCAGGGATGCAGGGCTTGTCATATGAGGAGTGGTTGAGGACTCTGGGTCTTTACTTGATGGAGTTTAGAGGGATGGGGGGTATCTCATTGAAATTTATAGAATACTGAGAGGCCTGGATAGATTGGATGTGGAGAAGATGTTTTCATTAGTAGGAGAAACTTGATCTGAAAAGTGCAGCTTGAGAGTGAAAGTATGATCCTTTGGAACTGAGATGAGGAGGAATTTCTTCATCCAGAGGGTAGAACTCATTGCCAGAGAGGGCTATAGAGGCCAAATCGTTGAGAGTATTTAGGACAGAAATAGATGGATTCTTGATTAGTAAGGGAAACAAGGGTTACGGGGATAAGATAGCCAATAGGTTACTCAAGTCCATTTTTCTATGATCGAATGGTGGAGCCGATTTGTTGTCCAACAGCTTATTTCTTCTCCTGTATCTTAGAGTCTTATTGAGGAATCAATGAAAATCGTGATTGTGGGGTGGGAGGATGTTGTGGTGCGGTGCAGGATCTCTCTGCTGGTTCGAGTCATACCTGGCACGAAGGAAGATGATTATGGTTGTTGTGGGTCAGCATCTCAGCTCCAGGACGTGTCTGTGGTGATCCTCAGAGTAGTGTCTTAGGCCCAGCCTTCTTCAGCTGCTTCATCAAAGGTCAGAGGTAGGGATGTTCACTAGGATGTAAGATGTTTAGCACCATTTGCAACTCCTCAGAAACTGAAATAGTCCACGTTCAAATGCAGCAAACCCCATACAATATTCGGGCTTGGAATGGCAGATGGCAAGTAACATTAGCAACACATGCTAGGTAGTGGCCATCTCTGAAAAGACAGAATGTATAATGTCCCCCTTCATATTCAATGGCATTGCCATCATTGAATCCTCCACTATCAGCTTCCTAGGGGTTACCGTTGACCAGAAACTGAACTGAACAAGCCATATAACTACTGTAGACCTCAGTAGTTCAAGAAAGCAGTTCACCACCACCTTTTAAAGGCAACTAGGGACAGGCATTTAATGCTGGCATGGCCAGCGATGCCCATATCCCATGAATAAATTTTGAAAATTCACTGATTAATGGGCAGCACAGTGGCTCAGTGGTTAACCATGCTGTCTCACAGCGCCAGGGACCCGAGTTCGATTCTACCCTTGGGCGACTGTCTGTGTGGAGTTTGCATATTCTCCTCATGTCTGCGTGGGTTTCCTCCGGGTGCTCAGGATTCCTCCCACAATCCAAAGATGTGCATGTTAGGGTGGATTGTCATACTAAATTGCCTGTAGTGTTCAGGGATGTGTGGCTTAGGTGGGTTATAGGCAGATGCGCCTGGGTGGGATGCACCAAGGGCCGAAGGGCCTGTTTCCACACTGTAGGGATTCCATGAACTATGAATGTAAAGAGAGAGGGTCAACAGACCTGAAACGTTAACTCGAATTTGTCTCCACAGATGCTGCCAAACCTGCTGAGCTTTTCCAGCAACGTCTTTTGATTTACAGCATCTGCAGTTCTTTTGGTTTTTTTTAAAGAGATACCATGACAGTTATCAAAAGCTTCATCAAAGAAATAGGTTCTAAATGATGTCTTAAACATAAGAAGGAAATGTAGTTCTTGCAAGGTGGAATTCCAGAGTTCAGAGCACTTTTTGATTAGAAACGTGTTCTGTCAAGAGATGTGAGGGAGGCATGCTGTAAAACTCTGTGAGGAGTGTGCAGTTGGCTATTTCCTCCTTCCCATTGTCTGCTCCTCCATCCACCGGCTTCCCTGCTTTCTGGGTGCTAATTCACCAATTTCTTTCTTCTCTCATTTTAAGAGAATGCCAATGGTGCCGGACAAAGTAAAAAAACCAACAGGGGACAGTCCACTCCACCTGCTGCTGTGAGCCAGAACAGTCGCTTTGGTAATGTTATAATGCCTGCTGGTGGTCTGACTATCCGTGACCCAACTACAGGAGCACCCTACGTCCAGACCCAGCTATTGCAGGTAGGATTTCTCAGTTGTTGAAAGTATGAAATGCAGCAGAGAACAATAGAATACTTAGGTCTTTGGACCAAGCTATGAGACTATTTTATCTAAGTCTCGGTTTTTGGAATTCTTAAGTAAACGTATAATAGTTGTAGTTAAAATTTCATGCTGAGCTTTATTGCAGAGGGATTTAAATACAAGTGTAAGGAAGTCTTGTCATAATTGTATGGGGCTAATAAAAAAAACAGAGTTGGAATAAGGGGGAGCATTTTCAAGATGGCTGCCAGTAACTAGTGGAATCCCGTAAGGATTATAGCTGGGGCCATAATTATTTACAATGTACATTAATAAGTTGGATAAGGGAAATGAATGTACTATTACTAAATTTGTGGATTGCGCAAAAAAAAGCTGATACAGCATATAGTGAGAATGACATGGAGTCTGCAGAGGGATAAACATAGTAAGCAAGTGGACAAAAACAGATAGAATATAATGTGGGGTAATGCACTTTGGCAGGAAGAATGGAGAAGTTGAATATTAGTTAAATGGAGAAAGACTTTGGAAAGTTCCAGCGCAACCTCGTGCATAAATCACAAAAAGCTAATGTACAAGTTCAGCAGGAAATTGAGAAGGCAGATAGAATGTTGGCTTTTATTTCAAAGGGAATGGAATATAAAAATAGGTAAGTCTTGCTAAAACTGTACAAGGCACTAGTTAAGAGTGAACCTAGAATATTGTGAGAGAGTTGTGGGTCGAGGGAGGGTAGGAGGCCTTGGGGTGGTGTCCAAGAGGAGGGCTTGTGTTGGAGGCGGGAGAAGGGGTCAGTAGAGGGAGGGTTAGATTCGGGGTTGGAGAAGTAAGCGTGGAGGCGGCGGTGGCGGAAAAACTGCTCAATATCCAAGCGTGAGCGGTATTCGTTGATATGTGGGTGGAGGGGGAGAAAGGTGAGCCCTTTACTGAGGACCCCTTGACCTGTCCGTCCTCCCTGGACTGACCTATCTCCTCCCTACACTCACCTTTACTGGCTCCATCCCCGCCTCTTTGACTTGTCTGCCTCCTCTCCACCTATCCTCTCCTCTATCCATCTTCTATCGGCGTCCCCCTCTCTCCCTATTTATTTCAGAACCCTCTTCCCTCCCCTATTTCTGATGAAGGGTCTAGGCCCGAAACGTCAAGCTTTCCTGCTCCTATGATGCTGCTTGGCCTGCTGTGTTCATCCAGCTCCACACCTTGTTATCTAGAATATTGTGAATAGTTTTGGTCCCCTTATCTATGGTAAGATATACTAGTATTTGAGGCAGTCCACAGGAGGTTCACTAAGTTGATACTGGGTATGGAGAGGTTGTTTTATGAAGCGTAGCTAGTAGGTTGGACGTGTACTCATTGGAGTTTAGAAGAATGAGAGCAGACCTTATCAAAAAGTTCAAGATTCCTAGAAGTTCTGACAGGGTAGGTGTAATTTTTTTTAGCATTGTGGGAGAGTCTGTAACCAAGGGGGACAATCCCAGAGTGGGGAGATCACTCAGTTAGGACAAGTATTTGGAGGAATTTCTTCTCTCAGAAGATAATGAATCTGTAGAATTCTTTGTCGCAGAGATCTTTTGAGCCTGGATCGTTAGTAAATTCAAGGCTGAGATAGGTGGGTTTTCAATTAGGAAGGGAATTAAGGGTTATGGGGAAAAGGTAGGAATGTGGAGTTAAGAATTATCAGATCAGCCATGATATCATTAAATGGCTGTGTGGGATGATGGCCTGAATGGACCACTTCTGCTCCTATGTCTTATGATACTTGAAGGTTTCGGTCTACATTTATATGGATGATAAAGTTGTCTTAGGAGTGGTCCAGTAAAGATTCATTGCATTGAATGTTGGAATGAGTGACGTTCTGTGATGAGAGGCTGTCTAAATTGGTATTACATTCTCTGGAGTTTAAACAAATAACTGATGACATTGAAAGATGCATGATTCTGAAGGTGCCTGACAAGTTAAACATTGCCTATTTCTTCTGATGAGAAATTTAGAACAAGGTGCAGCCTCAGGATTAGGGGACAGTCAGTCACCACTGGAGAGGTTGTGAATCTTTCGAATTCTGTCATCCAGAAGGTTGTGGAAGCTAAGCAGATGAGGATATTTCAAAAGACATTCTGTGGGGAGGTGATGGCCTCGTGGTATTATCACTACTCTATTTATCCAGAGACCCAGGTAATGTTCTGAAGGCACAGGTTCAAATCCCACCATGGCAGATAAAAGTTTGGAGTTAAGATGACCTATGTCGATTGTTGGAAACAACCATATTTAGGGAAGGACATTGCTGTCCTCACTACGTAACTCCAGACCCACAGCAATGTGGTTGACTCTTAACTGCCCTCTGGGCAGTTAGGGATAGGCAGTAAATGCTGGTCTAGCCTAGAAGAGAGATCATGGAATACCGCAAAGTAGCGGGATCTTCAGGTGCAGCAAGTAACACAAATATTCCAACTCAAATTGCACTGTCATGTTTGTATGTTTTCATGCACCCAGACATTCATCAGAATAATTCTGCCTTAATTGGATAATTAGATTGGATAGAAATTGGACTGAGGGAGTTTGAATATGGGTACAGCAGGTAGAAATACAAGGGAGCAGTTTGGAGACGTGTTGAGGATCCAAGAAAAGGTTGAAGGATAGGCAGAAGCTTTTGAGGGCTAAAGCTGTTAAAGATTTTTTTTTAGGAGGTCGATGGGATATTTATGAAGGAGAGGGGAAATTGACTGCTGTGTGAATTGCTTGTCAGCACAAGGACAAGGAAATGTTGAGTGAACATAGGGTCTCGGCAACGGGTTCAACATCAGGGGCTGGTTGGGGGATGGAGAATTTCAATTAAGTAGCCTCTTAATCTTCTAAACTCCAGCAGATACAATCCTAGCCTGTCTCACCTTTCCTTGTAAGACAAACGATCTATTCCATTAGTCTAGTAATGGAACTGTTTCCAGTGCATTTACGTCCATCCTTAGATAAAGTGCACTGTATTCCAGACGTGGTCTCTCCAATGTCCTGCATTAGTATGGTCTGACATGCTCCAGTCTTAGACTGATTCGAGAGATGGATT
This sequence comes from Ginglymostoma cirratum, assembly GCA_024137785.1. Lineage (NCBI taxonomy): Eukaryota > Metazoa > Chordata > Chondrichthyes > Orectolobiformes > Ginglymostomatidae > Ginglymostoma > Ginglymostoma cirratum. The sequence goes on along the minus strand of JAHRHZ010000064.1, from coordinate 478,952 downwards.
CAAGGAATGCCTACGCCTCCAGAGAGACTGAGTGAAATGTCAGAATGTGTCTCCGGAATTAATTAACATTAGTTCTACCATTTTTATAAGGCAGCAGTAATGTTGAAAATTCAGTTAGCCTTTTCTAATCTAATATATAACGATATTGTTACAGTACCGTAACTTCTTAATATGATGGGCTCAGGGTAGCTAGGCTCATGTCTACGACAGATTTTTAATGGGCTTTTTGGAAGCATTCTCGCTGTGGGAGCAGGATCTCCTTTGAATGTTTCAGGTGCTTCTCTTGATGCTATTGCTTTGGATTGTTTTTGGGTAATGACTGATTTCAGTTGTGAGGTTCGGTGCTTTAGTTGAAAATGTTGAGCTTGTTTGCACCAGTTGTGTTAACAGGATTCTTGAACGTGGACAGGCAGCAATGAAGAAAGGCTTTTCAAATGGGAGCTGTATTATTGGAATGGAGAATGGCAAGGAAGATGGGGTGGAAGATTGCAACCGTATGAAAGGTTACGAGAGAGTATCGAATAAAAGGTCATCAGATCAGCCAGAAGGGCACAGAATGAGGGATATATTGTTTGATGTGTTAAGTCTGACGGCAACAAGAATCTTGTGTGTTTGTACCTGAAGCGTTGCTGTTGCCTTCAGTGAACATTTATTTAACAGTGGGACACCATTTTGAATTGAGGATGGGGAAATCTAGAACGGTTGCTGGGATTCCCCATTTACAGTTGTAGAGACAAAAACACTGCCATCACTTCCGAAGTTGTTAATTGAAGGGATTGTTTTTGATGAATGGGCTGAATGGCCACATTCCATTGGTTTGCATCTTATTTATTTATGCTATTAAATCTTTTGTTTTAGGATGATCCATCAGGTGATGGGGACCTGGCTTTCCAGCTCTCAGCGCAGTCTACAACATCACATTCACAGCTCACTGTTGATCTTCCTGTTAATATTCTACAGGTACTACCCTGCAGAGACATTAGTTTATCTTTAACTCTCTTGGATTGCTCTCCTTTATAACAAAGAGGTTAATGGGGAGACATAGTGCTGAAAATGAACATATTCAATATTACCATTCCAAGGGAATTGAATAAATACTCCAAGGGAAAGAATTTGCACAGCCAAGCAGAAAGTGCAGAGGAGTGAGACCAATCCAATAGTCATTACAAAGAGACAAAAAGGGCACAAGGGGCTAAATGGCCGCCTGTGTTGTAATATCTGATTCTAAAACAGGTTGTCTTTATTAATCTTTAATCTAAAGCTCTGTTTGTTATTGGATCCTTTCATATCTTTTAAAGTAGCTTCAAGACTTGCAACAAGATTACACCCTGATCCAGGCTTTACTACCTGACTTGATTTTGGCCCCAATGCTCTAGCATTAGAAGCCCATCACTACTTAAATCACCAGGTGATGCTTCATTTCCTCCCAGTTCTCATTGTGTCTAGTTTGTGAGGGCCCCCTAATGTTACACTCTGTCAAATGGTGCCTTGATGCCTACTGCTCCTCACCTCTGGAATTCAGCTGTTGTGTTTTGGTTTGTTTCAACCAAGACTGTAATGAGCTGACTGTCCCTTGTAGAATCCAAGCAGGGAGTATGAATGGCGAGGTAGTAATTGGTTAGACTGATTCCTTTTTAATTAAAAGGACATACCTGGGCAATTTTCTGCTTTAGATTGAAATATAGAAAATAGGAGCAGGAGTAGGCCAGTTGGCCCCATGAGCTGGCCCTGTTATTCATTGTAATCATGGCTGATCATCCAACAAAGCACTCTTTTCTCGCTTTCTTCCATCGATTAACTTACTCTTAAGAACAAAGAATTTTGTTAGTGATGCTAGTGTTTGTATCTATACTGGAACAACTTGACTAGTTTTGCAGTACAACCCTTCTACACTGCAGCCAGATAGTGTCAGGGTCCAGAGCTGTTAATGTATTCAGTACATTGAGCTCTTTCTTGGTATCCCATGATGTGAATCAGATTGATTAAACACTGACATTTCTAATGGGGGGAGGTACTCAGGAGGAAGCTGCAAAGGATCACCTACTTGGTACCTCTGGATGTAACTGTTGCAGATTCTTTGTCGTTGCTCTGTTGTGCTGGTTTCCCCCACGTTTGAAGCTGGGGTGTTTATGGAACCTTCTCCATGAAGGGAAAGAGGAATTTGCAGGGTCGATAGGTCTATAACTATGCTTTTGTCATGTATAGTCTGTTGTGTTTTATTCCTGTTTGGTACAGCTGAATGACTTGCTGGGTTATATCAGAAGGAATTTCAGAATCAAACTAAACCAGAAATTGCTGGAAAAGCTCACCAGGTCTGGCTGCATCTGAGAAGAGAAAGTAGAGTTAATATTTTGGGTCCTGTGACCTTCTTCAGAACTGATCATAGCTAGGAAAAGTTTGGGATATATGCTGAAGAAGGGTTTGGGAGGGGGGAAGGAGTAAATGATGGGTGGAGACGAAGTCCAGAAAGAGGAAAAAACAGTTGGACAAACAAAGGAATGAGTAAAGGTCAGCCTAAGAAAATCAGTAGCTTCTAATGGGGACCATTAGTGGCTGACAGTGGGATGGTTGTGGTAGCAGCCCATACTGAGTGTTAAATCTCAGTGAAGACAGAAATGGATTCAGACGACTTCTAATTTTACAATTAAACTGTTGGGAGAGGGAGTGGAAAATACCTCCCCGCTTCTTACTTCAATGATCCAGGTGCCTACTTGTGATGACAGAGTCTGGAATGTGGAGATTGGTCAAGGACATGGAAGAATGTGTTCGGGCCCTAAAATTTTTGAACTCAATAGGAGTCCCAAAGGCTGCAGGTTCCCGAAGTAGAAAATGAGGTGCTGAGCTTCACTAGGGCACTGCAACAAACTTGAGACAAGAGATGTTGGCCAGGTATCAGGGTGGTGTGTCGAAGTGGTAGGCAGCTGGAAGCTCAGGGTCTTCTTACAGACAGGACGTAAGTGTTCTGCGGAGTGGTCACTCAGTCTGTGTTTTGTCTCCAGAGCTTAGAGGACACCACATTATGAGCAGTGAAAACAGTAGATTAGATAGAGTAAACTGTAGATAAATCATTGCCACACCTGGAAGGTGTGTCTGGGGCCTTGGACAGTGAGGACGAACGAAGTAAACTGGCAGGTTTTGCACCTTCTGCGGTTGCATGGGGAGGTGCTTCGGAGTTGTTGGGAATGGAGAAGGACTGGAGTTAGGTGTCCCAGAGGCTGACGGGCGGAAAGGGGAATATGGGTCGTGGTAGCATTCTGCTGGAGGTGGCAGAAATGGCAGCTATTTATACTGCATGTGTCATGTTCTTCGCACACTCCCAGTATATCCTTTCTATTCCTTTCCACATCATCTACTAATCTAGCCTCCTTAAATGTATCAGTGTTATTCATTTTGACCACACTGTGTTAGAGTGAGGTCCAGTCTTTAGGCAAAGAAATAGGTACTGTATTCCATCTTGGATTTATTATATTCAATGATATATTTAAAATTATTTATCGACTATCTTCTATTTATGATCCCTCATTTTTCAACTCCTTAAGCATAGAGACATTTCCTTTATGTTCCTCTGATCCAACCCTGTCGTAAGTTTCAAGATGTTTGTGATGATGGACCTCTGCTTTTTATTGTGGCTGCAAAAGGTCTAAACATAAACAAAGTTGCTGGAAAAGCTTAGCAGGTCTGGCAACATTTGTGAAGAAAAAAAAATCAGAGTTAACGTTCTGAGGAAGGGTCACCGGACCCGAAACGTTAACTCTGATTTTTGCCTCACAGCTGCTACCAGACCTGCTGAGCTTTTCCAGCAACTTTGTTTATGCTCCTGATTTACAGCATCCGCAGTTCTTTTGGTATTTTTTTTAAAGAGATCTAACGTGTTCAGTATGGGGTTTTATAGATGTGCATTTTTGTTTAGGTACAGGTATAGGATTATTGTCAGTAACTGATGCTTCGTTTGGTGCTTGCAGGAATCTCATCCATCAGCTGAAGATGACAGTGCTAGCAGTTCCCAGTTTACTGGCAGCACTATAAACCTTCAGGACTTGGAGTGATAAGACTTAGACAAAATGACACACTGGTTCCATCCTAGCTGATAAAATTTGCACTTTCTACAGAGTCAGGCATGGCCCAGGAACTGGCTGGTTCAAGTTGTGGATTTGGAGTGTGTGGGGTGGCTTGATGTTGGAAATTGCTCAATCAGACAATAATGGGTTTGACTGCAGTGATGGAAGTGCAATTTCCTCAAGATCACAGGCTGCGGCTCCACACCCAGAATCTGGGAGCTAACTGAAATATGAACGTCAAATTTTACAACTTTTGGAATTGTTGGAATGGGGAATATCTGCTGGAGGAACGAGGAAAAGACTGGCACATTGAATGACTCTGGGTTAAAGCTCCCTGTTTTGCAAAGACACCTTATGGGAAAAGGCTGCAATTCTAATTTTAAGAGGGCTGTATAATTTGAAATCACTTCGCTCGGGCGGAGAGAGAGAGGGGGCTCTGTAAATCATTACTGCCCTTCATCTAACTGCAAATTCTCTCCTTTATCAAACATGGATGGGTTCTACAGGTGTGGCTGTGAAGGTAACAAGGCTTAACTGTGGTCTCTAGTTGAGACTTGTGCATTGGATTTTTACATTTCCTCTACATTGCCTTAACAGAGGGTGGCCAGGGTTCAGCTTGGGATAGAATATAGCATCTCAATAAAACTTACTGGTGGTATCTGATTACTGCTGTTCCAGGCTGAGCTGTCAAATCTCTAAATGACATTTCTGTACCATGGTGTGCACAGGATACAGAGCCTTGTTCTTTAATTTCACTGCAGAGATTTTGAAAATGAGAATTTGTTGAGCGTCGTCTGGGATCCAGTTAGGAGGAATCCTGCACGTGTTTTAAAAATGGAAATGGCAAGAAGTCAGTGAGGTATCTGGCATCCCGAGGTTGACTGAGAATGGGTTGTGCAAAAATGTCTGCATCTTCTTCTGGGTGAGAGTCTAGGAAGTGTGTCTAATGTTCGTGTCTTGGATGGGTGACTAGTGAATGTGTCTAAAGTCTGTCTCCTGGGTGAGTGAGTCTATGGAGTGTGACTAAAATCCGTGTCCTGGATGGGTGAGTGAGTCTAGGAAATGTATCTAAAATCTGTCTCCTCATACTTTGTTCTTTGGACAGTTTGTCAGGGAAAGCAAACATTTTGCTGTGGCAGCTCAGTCCCCACAAACCTCGTCTCCCTAACTGAAGTTTAAATATGTATATTTTAAATGTTTTTATATTGTACAGTATGTATATTTATTTATTCTTTTGTACATTTCTAAAGAATATTTGTTAAGAGGAGATTTTGAGAGAGCAGAAATGGTTGAATTTGCACTCATTTCTACTGCCTTTTCGTAAATTACACACTGTGTTGGGGCAGTGAAATTGTGGGGGGGGCGGGGGAATTAGTTTTTAATGGTTTGTGCATTTACTGAGTGTTAAATCTCAGTGAAGATAGAAATGGATTCAGACAACTTCTAATTTTACAATTAAACTGTTGGGAGAGGGAGTGGAAAATACCTCCCCGCTTCTTACTTCAATGATCCAGGTGCCTACTTGTGCAATTCTTGTACAGGACAGTGTATGTTCTGTGTACAACTGCAATTGTTAAAACTCTTTAACCCCTAATGGTCTGGTTAATGCTTAAGGTTTTGAAAATTAACAGAACTTCCTACAATTTGTTTGTCTGCATTAAAGATTGAAGCAGTGTGGCCCCATCACGTGCAAGGCAGCAGATTTATATTAAAAATAAATGGAATTTTGACACTTGGCTCCAGTTATTGGCCCTTCATTGGCAGTTTAGCCTTTTTACAGTGAAACATTTATTGCAAAATAAGATACTGATTTTTAAAGTTTCAATGCCGTATTTTAATTATTTCCTGCTTTTTCTCTCAGGTAGTTATCCACTTATCGATCCGTTGACTAGGTGCAGTTGTTCCATTCAGTATATGCAATTTAAGAATTATATTTCAGTTTTTAATTCACATCGGGAAATAAGCTCATTGTTGCAAATCCACCTACTAAGACTTTGTCTGACAGTGGAGGAAAGTCTATCTAACATTGATCAGAATGTGATCAAATTTGACAAAGAAAAAGTTTGTTACAGTTACTAAGGTCCTAGAGTTTGGTGGTGCTAACTTTAACTAAATGGTGGCACACAAATTAAATTGGTTAAAAGTGTGATTGAGGGGCACTAAAGATGAACAGTTGAGGAAAGTTTATACTGAACTGCAAAAAATGGTGTGGATTCTGTGGTCTGGAGGAGAACCAATCTACAGCATAGGAAGGTTGTTAAAATAATCTAAAACTTGCATGGGTTATCATGATTAGCACAACAACAAAGTTTTTTTTCTCAAAGAAGAGGATAATTTGGGCCCTTTAAAAACAGCTGAAGATAATGTAACAAATGGAAATAAGGAATGGCAGGCCTGTTGAATAACTTCAGTCATTTTTCACAGTTGAGGAGGTTCATACACCAGGCAATCCTGGGATACTGTTAACATAACATAACCACTGGGATTGATTCAGTAAACACAAGCAAGAAAGCCATATTAGGAAAACATAATGGTACCAAAGATGGACAAATCCCAAGACCTGATGGTTTCCAGCTCAGATTTTTAAAGGAAGTGAGTGAGGAAATTGAAAATGCTGAAGCTATGGTCTTCTGAGGTAGACCAGATTCAGGAATTGTCCCCTTAGTTTGGAACATTGCAAATATAATTCCACTACATAAAAGTGGGAGAGAAATGAGGAAATTACAGACCATCACATTTAATGTCTCGTAGTATATAGTTATTGGAATCTAAAATTCAGGAGAGACTGACTGAGCATTTGCACAAATTGGAACTGATTTGAGAGAGCCAATAGGGCTTTGTAAAGGGTAGGTCATGCCTAACAAATCTAATTGACTTTTCTGAGAATAAAACTACAGGTGGTAGACAGAGGAGTGCCAATGGATGTAGGTCAAATGTGTTTTCACATGTCTCCTGGATAATCAGCTGTTGGCTAAAAATTAAAGCACAGGGAATGGAAGGTGATTAATTGATCAGGTTAGATGATTGATTAGCAGCAGAAGAAGACAGTAAGCATAACAGGCAACTACTTGAATTGGGAAGAAGTTACAAATGATGTCTATGCTGTATGTACCACAGCCTTGGTTGTCACTCCATTTTAGTAATGGAGGCTACGACCATCCAAGACTAACTCCATTGGGCTGGCCACGTGCTTAGGAAGTCTGAGTTCCGACTGCCAAAAGCAGATCTTTGCCCAGCACAAGGAAGGCACTCAAACAAGACGAGGACAAAGGAAACACTTAAAAGACAGCCATCTAGACAACTGAGTTAACTGAAACCCTGTAACTGCGTTGGTATTACAGCCAATATGACTAGCTCAAGATGATCCAGTACGTTATTAGCATCATTCATATCAGATCAGTGAGCCATATTATTTAAACATTATTGAATTGGATCAAGCAGCAAACTACTTTAAAAGTGGTGATATTTGCTTTTAAAATAAGTGACTAATCTTATAGTGCTATAAAAATAGTGCTAGCATTCCCATATTGCCCCTGGAATACAGTGTTAATAAATCCACAGTTTAGCAGTCTGAGAATAAAATAAGCGCTGACATTAAAGATAGAAAATGTCAAGAACTGCAGATGCTGGGTTCTTAAGGGTGCCAACCAAAAACGTTGACTTTTCTTCTACTTTGCTGCCTGACCTGCTATGTTCCTCCAGCTCCACACTGTGTTGATGCTGACATTAAGGAGTTTGGAGTTGTACTTTCAGGTTAATCTTTGTCACTAGGAGAGATCCACACTTGGAAGAAATTGAAAATTTAATCTATGGATTGAGCCAGTTAGTGATCCCATTATTGGATGCAACAAGTTTAAATTGTTCCAGTACATAAAACAGCAATCAAGTGGTTAGAGCTGTAGCCACTCATGACAATACGATGATGCAGGAAGTACACACCTTCCAGAAGATCTTCTGCTGGTAAGTGCAGGCTGGTTTCATCATTCTATATCAGCCAAAGCAGCAAAGAGATGGAACTACATCCAAAGAAAGCAGGAAAGCATCTGGTTTTGAAAAGCAAGGGACGGGTTGTTGATGTTACTGGGGAGGCAATGGCCTAACGGTATTAATCCTGGATAATACTATTAATCCAGAGGCCCACGTAATGTTCTGGGGATTTGGGTTCAAATCCTACCATGGCAGATGATGGAATTTGAATTCACTTTAAAAAAAATCTGGAATTAAGAGTCTAATGATGACTGTGAATCCATTGGGAATAACCCATCTTGTTCACCAGTGTCCTTTAAGGAAGGAAACTGCCATCTACCTTTATCTGGCCTACATGTGACTCCAGACCCACTGCAATTCTGTTGACTCTTTACTGCCCTCTGGGCAATTAGGGATGGGCAATAAATGCTGGTCTCGCCAGTGACACACTCATCCTGGAATGATTTTTTGTTTAAATGGTTTAAACGGTTTAAACCAAGTAATTGCTGATTCATAGGTTGGAAAATACCCTTAAAGAACAATAATAAATCTCTACCAGTTTTTATTTTAACAAACACCAATGCCTGGGTTACAGCACTACTGTTACGTGACAGAATTGAGAATTCCTTTTTGTATGAGGTCAGGGTCTATTTGAAGAGAAAGAACTTACAATTATGGTGCTACTTATCCTTGTTAATGAATGCCCTTCTAGATGTTCAAGCTCTGTTTTTGCTCCCAGTTACATGAACCAACCACTGTCCATGATTGCTGGGAAGAATGTGTGGGAATTAATACAAATAAATTGGCTTACTTCCATACTAACAATGAAGTTCAAGTTACCCCATGTTTGTGTATATAGCCCTTAACCAATTGAAAATTCTCATTGGGTCCATCTACCATTTAACAACTATTGTCTCTGTAAAACCTGTGTCTGATAATTGAGTAAATGAAGATTTTTTTAATTCATTTGTGGGATGTGGGTGTCATTGGCCGGGCCAGCATTTATTGCTTATCTCTCATTGCCTTTGAGAAGGTGGTGGAGAGCTGCTGCCTTGAACCGCTGCGGTCCACCTGCTGTGGGTTGACCCACAATGGGAGCGAATTCCAGCATTTTGACCCAGTGACACTGAAGGGTTGTTGAGTGGCTTGGAGGGAAGTTTGCAGGGGATGGAGTCCCCATGTATCCGCTGCCCTTGTCCTTCTAGATGGAAGCAGTTGTGGGTTTGGGAGGTTCTGTCTAAAGATCTATGGTAAGTATCTGCAGTGCATCTTGTAGATAGGACACACTGCTGCTACTGAGTGTTGGTGGTGGAGGGTGTTTGTGGAAATTTTGAATACAGTTTCAACATAACCTCCCTGCTGTTGTATTCTCTGCCTTGTCTAATAAAGGTAAGAAGGCACATAGGTAAGGATCCCATTTTATCTACCTCTGCTGCTACCTTTAGGGACCTTTGCATATGCACAACAAGGCCCTTCTGATCTTACAGTACGTTCCAGGGTCCAGCCATTAATAATTTGGTTCATAAGGTCAATGAAAAGTATTTTGACTTGAGTATTTAAGAAAGAATAGTAGCATAGATTGGGACTCAATGTTGACCATGGAATTGAGACCCATTGTCCACCAACTAAGCTACTGGAGTAGGGGGAGGGTGAGATTTTAAAAATCCCCTGCACAAAACCTCAATTTATCTTAAGGAGGTAGCACACAAAATCCGATTGAGATTGGGATGAATTATTGCTGAAAATTGTTTTTTTAAAAATACGTGTTACAATATATTTGATGACAATCCAAATGTTGCCAACTGCAGAAGGATCAGGAGTTGCTGTTTCCTAACATATGCTCTGAGTTATTGCAGTGCAGAATTCTGCTTGTGTTGCAGTGTTTAAAGCTGGTTTGAAATTCATCTTCTCTGACTCCTCGCATTGAAAGAGGCAAGAAAACAGTCACATTTATTTCAATCATTTATACTATCTCTGTGAATACATACTACAAACTTACAGTGCCCCATAAACGAGAAAACTAAAACTTCTGAGACTCTATAAAATGTTTTAGGTGCTTACAGCTGCAGTTTGTGCCTGAGGGGTTGCTGTGATTTGAAAAGAGAAAAATCAAGGGAAACTGCGTGAAGTAAAACTTCATTGCAAGTCATGAGCCTTGGGGAAACATTACAATGCAGTGATGCCAATGTGATGTAGAACTTCCTAAACCAAGATTTACATGCTAAAGTAATACTCGTTTTCCTCCTTCTCCTTGTCAGTGGTAATCTGGTTCTGTTTCTCCAGCTCCTTCATTAAAGGTGGGTTTGATCGATACACGAGCTTCCTCCCAGTCTGTGAAGATGAGCAGAAATTAGTGTCAGAATTCTCCAAAATAGTTCAGCCACCTGGCAGTGCCTGTGGTCAGTGGAGATATCGGCAGCTCTAAGAGTTATGATTTTGTGACACATGCCAGGAATTTAACAAGAATATATCCCTGCTGCCACTTAGTGTCAGAGGACCACGTCTGGAGGGATCAGTGACCAGGATCGTGGATTTAAGGTAAGGGGCAGGAGGTTTAGAGGAAATGTGAGGAAAATATTTTCACCCAGAGGTTTGTGGGAATCTGGAACTCACTGCCTGTAAGGCTGGTGGAGGGAGAAACTCTCAAAACATTGAGGAAGTATGTGCACAGTAAATGTGCACTTGCAATGCCAAGATATGCAAGGCTGTGGGCCAAGTGTTGGAAAATGGGATTAGAAGTGGTGGGTGGCTGTTTTTGACTGGTGTTGACACAATGTGCAGAAGGGTCATTTACTGTGCTGCAGACCTCTAATACTCTTGAGGTGGGTGTATAACCAGGAACAGAGCTCAGTATAGTGAGCATGGGGTGACTGGGGCAAGAGGAGTTCTCGGATATAAAACTGACCTTTTTCTGGTGCTCAGCCTGAGATCTGATGATTGCTCGGTGGATTCGCTCTTCCTGGTGAAGCTTCTCTTCCATCAGTCTCTCCTCCCGTACCCTGTGAGAGAAACAGCATCATTGAGAGAGGTCAATGTGTGATTCAGACAGAGCAAGCTGGTGCTGAGTCTGAGGCTGTGCCCTCACTTTGCTGGTGATAACAATCCCAGGGTCAGACTCCTGCTGAAAGCAGAATGGCCTGGGTGGAGAGGACTGCAGTGAGCTTTCCCAAACTGCAGATGTGGGTGTCACTGGCTAGGCCAGTAGTCCCTACTAACCCTTGAGAGGGTAATGGAGAGCAAACTTCTTGACTATTGCAGCAGGCAGGTAAGAGGTCATTGCGTTGCTGTGGGACTGGAGTCACAGACTGGGGAAGGCAGGTAGATCTTCTCGCCAAAAGAAGCAGGGTGAATTAGCGAACCAGATGGGCTTTCACAACAATCCAGTGGTTTCATAGTTAACACATACCGAAACTAGCCTTTCATTCCAGGGTTAATAAATAATGGGATTTCAAGAGACCTTGTCATGCAATGGTAGTGTCCCTACCTCTAGACCAGGAGGCACAGTATCAAGTCCCACCAACACCAGAGGTGTGTCATAACGTGTCTGAATGGGTTGATTAGAAAAGGAAACAAATCTTAATTCCTCAGATGCACAGATGGGATTTCAAGACCTTTCTTTGGAATTACAAGACCATGTTAATCCATGTTCCAGGATTGAAAGCCAACAGACTACAGACCAGAGGTGCGCACTGTGATTTTCACATTGCACAGGAGAGCACCCCCTTAGTGACCTCCCTTATCACATACCCTCCTCAGAAATATCAACACACAGACACATGCCATTGGTCCCTGAGCCTGATACATGAATGACAACGCTGGCAATTACTGACTCCTGGTTGCAGGCTGCATGTATCCTCTGCTGGAGGTGATAATACAAACATGCAGCTTATTATTCAGGCCCCTTGATCTAGATTCCACAACTAGGGCAGCAGACTTATTGTTTAATTCATTAATGGGATGTGGGCCAGCATTTATTGTCCACTCCTAGTTGCCCCTGGAGAAGGTGGTGGTGAGCTGCTTTCTTGAACCACTGCAGTCCATGTGCTATAGGTAGACCCACAATGCACAATGAAGAAATTCCAGGATTTTGACTCAAGAAATGGTGATATGTTTCCAAGTCAGGATGGTGAGTGGCTTGGAGGGGAACTTGCAGGGGGTGGTGTTCCCATGTATCTGCTGCCCTTGTCCTTCTAGATCAAAGTGGTCATGGGTTTGGAAGGTGCTGCCTAAGGTTCTGTGGTGAATTTCTGCAGTGCATCTTGTAGATAGTACACACTGCTACGGTAGTGAAGTGAGTGGGTGTTTGTTGATGTGGTGCCAGTCAAGTGGGCTGCTTTGTCCTGGATGGTGTCAAGCTTCCTGAGTGTTGTTGGGGCCACACTCATCCAGGCAAGTGGGGAGTATTCCATCACACTCCTGACTTGTGCCTTGTAGATGGTGGACAGGCTTTGGGGAGTCTGAACTCCAGAGAAATTGACCTGTTGACTCAATTTCTTATAAGCAGAAGTGATGGCTGAGTGGTATGATCGTTAGTCTGTTAATAGAGGGGCCCCAGTTCAAATCTCACAATGACAGATGGTGGAAATTGACTTCAATAAAAAATAATCTGGAATTAAGAGGGTAATGATAACTGAGAACCCATTGTTGATTCTCAGGAAAAAAAAAACCCATCTGGTTCACTAATATTCTTTAGGGAAGGAAACTGCCGTCCTGACGTGGTTGTCTCTTAAATACCCTCTGGGCAATTAGGGATGGGCAATAAATGCTGGTCTGGACAGTGATGCCCACATCTTGTGAATGAACAAGGGAAAAAATCTCTTGAACCTCAAGAATCATAGATCATAGAATCCCTACAGTGTGGAAACAGGCCCTTCGGCCCAACGAGTCCACACCAACCCACGGCACATCCCTGGCAAACTTTCACAATCGCAAGTCTATCCTTCCTTTGTTAAAGAGACTAAGACACTTTGTTTTTGCATCCTCTTTCTACCTCATTCTTCTTTCCTTTTCTTTGTTCCTTTGTGCCAATTCCACCTTCTCCCGAGGAAACTTCTCCAGATTCTCAAACAGGTCTTCCAGGTAGTTCTCAATACTGGTTAGCATCTGTAATGTGCTCATGTTGGCCTCATTCTCACCAATACAGGCTCTGTAAACCTCTCCCACTTTCTGATCCAGAGATTCCAGCATTTTATCCTAGGGTAAAGGATGTTTAGGGGTAAATAAACAACAATGGTCAAGAACATAACAAACAGGAGCAAATGTTGACCATCCATCCCCTCGAACCCACTCCACCATAATTCATTTTCGCCCTCAACTCCACCACTTTCTGCTGCCATATCCCTTGAATCTGTCAGTGTCAAACTTGCGACCTCTGTTTTGAACGTACACATTGTTGGAGCATTGATATTCTCTCGAGAGGAAAATGTCAAAGATTTACATGCCTCTGAGTTAAGAGATTTCTCCTCACTTAGTCCAAAATGGCCAACCCCTTGATTTGTGACCCAGCAATCATGAAGGAATGACAAAATATTTCCAAGTCAGGATGGTGAGGGGCTCGGAGGGGAACTTGCAGGGGGTGGTGTTCCCATTGTATCTGCTGCCCTTGTCCTTCTAGATGGAAGTGGTCATGGGTTTGGAAGGTGCTGCCTGAGGATCTTTGCAAGTTCTTGCGGTCGACGGTACACAATGCTGTTACTGAGCTTCGGTGGTGGAGAGAGTGGATGTTGAAGGTGATGGATGGCATGCCTTTTAGAGACACTGCCTTGTCCTGGTAGCGTTATTCCCACTGATGTGTGGAAATTTCTAGCCCAACTAGTGTGTAAGCATCTCCAATAGGTCCAGACGGAGGCCAAGTGTAAACAGTGGAAGGAGCATGTGATAATCTGAACATTCCAGCTCCTGTTCAGGCACCTCAGACCCACAACTCCAGAATGGAAGAGTCATCCTCAATCCTGAAGGACTGTCTCGGATGAAGGTGGATGGCATGAGTTTCTTGAGCATTGTTGGAGTGAAGTGAGTGGGGAATGTTCCATCACATTGAAGGTTATGGTGACAGTGGGTGTTTCATGTGGAGGGTTAGGGGAGGGGGAGGGAGAAGAGGGAGAGCTGTGTGCGATGAATGTTTCCCTTGGAAGGCCTGTCCTCAGGGTGTCTGCTCATACCTGATCTTCAATTGTGCTCTGGCTGAAGGAGAACATCTTGGCTTTGAGTTCGAGTTCTGCAGCCCTGCTCTCCTCCTTGGCTACAGCCTCATTTAGCATGTTCAGCTGCTGCTTCAGAAAATCTGTCTCACAGTTCCTGCCAAACACAAACAGCAAAATCATCTGTCATTGTTCCACAATAAAGCAAAACAGAAAGACTTACCAAACTCCCCTCCTCCCAATAAAACAATTAATGAAAGTCCTTTGAGAAATTCTAATGGCAAATTCTGTGCTTGCTGGACGAGCAGGAAGATCCTGGCATGAGTTTAGATGATTGCTCACTGGATGACAACAGGGAACAGGGTAAGAGACCCCTCAGCTCCTCAAGTGTGTTGTTGAAGAGCAGGAAGAGGCCATTCACTCCTTATACATTTTCTGCCATGGATTACATCAGATCATACAGGGTAGAGGAGACAGAAACAGGCCATTAGATTTTTTTTCCTAATTATTTGTGGAATGTGGGCATTACTGGCTGGTCCAGCATTTCTTGCCCGTCCCTTGTTGCCCCTTGAGAAAGTGGGGGTGAGCTGCCTTCTTGAACTGCTACAGGCCACCTGCTGTGGGTTGACCCACAATGCCATTAGGGAGGGAATTCCAGGATTCTGACCCAGTGACAGTGAAGGAATGGTGATATATTTCCAAGTCAGGATGGTGAGTGGCTTGGAGAGGAGCTTACAGGAGATGGTGTTCCCATGTATCTGCTGCCCTTGCCCTTCTAGGTGGAAGTGGTCGTGGGTTTGGAAGGTGCTGTCTGAAGATCTTTGGTGAATTTCTGCAGCGCATCTTGTAGACAGTACACACTGCAGCTACTGAGCGTTGGTGGTGGAGGGAGTGGATGCTTGTGGATGTGGTGTCAATCAAGCGGCTGCTCGAGTGTTGTTGGGGCTGCACTCATCCAGGCAAGTCGCAATCAGCCCATGCTGGTGCCCATGCTTGAGCCTCCCCCACCGTAACTCTATCTCCTTCTCCCTCTAAATTCCCCCTTAAATATCCCTGGAATATTCATTTCAACCACTCCCTGTGGGACCAAGTTCCACATTCTCCCCATTTCCTGGATGATATGTCTCTTGAATTCACTGTTGGCGTTCTTGGTGTCTGCCTTATATGGAAAACTGAAAGAAACAAAATTGAGAGCTCTGTATTGTACAAAGCAGTTAGTTAATGAAAGGCTTACCTAACTTACTGAAATAAATTCCAACCATCAGGATATAAAGGACTGTTGCTAGGAGGAGTTAGCCTGTGTGTTTGAGTACTCCAGTGTTGCATTACCAGTGATCGTGCTAACATCAATATTATTAACAGTAATGTGGGCTTCTCCAATGTTGAGCCTGATAGTTTCACACGAGAACACCGTGTATCTCCGATGTAATGTCATAGCTATTAAACACTGCGTAGTGAACACTTCGTGTTTTACAAGATTGAGCCTGTTTCCTGCTAAAGACTGTGTGTGGCAGCTCTCCCTGTTTCATATCAGTAACTGAGACTGATAGCCAGAAGAAGGATTGGTGAATGTGCCAATCCACCCAAAGGCAGCTCAGATGGGTCTTGTGAATATGGCCACAACGTGTAATGTGCAGGTCAACAGGGGGATTTCACCAGTGTGCAGACAATTCCCATTGATATTTTTTTGATTCTTCCTGCATAACAAGACAGACGGGGGATTGAGTGAATGGCTCACGGTGCATGATTGAACCTCTTACATCTTAAGGTGGGCAGTAGCCATGGCCTGTTTGATCTCCTCCACCGCCTCCTCAGTTTCCTGCGAGTTGAGAATTAGCGACAGGTTTTGTTCCTCCAGCTCGGTGTAGATGTCCAAAAGCTGCTTGGGATCTGTGAAGTAAAGTTCCTGATCCTGCAGGCCATCAGACATGCAATGTTTACCCCAGTGAAACAAAGTCAGCATGACAACAAACAGCTTTCACACTAAAAAAAACTTAAATGTCTTGGAGAAATTCAGCAGGTCTCAGCAGTGTCTGTGGAGAGAGAAACTGAGTTCACACTTCAGGGGATGGACAGTGGCTCAATGGTTAGCACTGTTGCCTCACAGCGCCAGGGACCCAGGTTCGATCCCACCGTAAGGACAACAGTCAATGTGGAGTTTCTACCATTTTCTCAAGGGCAACTAGGGATGATTCTGACAAAAGGTGATCAGGCTAAAGTGTTAACTCTGTTCTCTGACCACTGATTCGACCTGTCTCTGTCTTATGAAAAGAGATTGAGTAGTTTAGGCCAATACTCTCTGGAGTTTAGAAGAATGAGAGGAGATCTAATTGAGGTACATAAGATGCTAAACGGAATTGACAAAAATGTAGAAAGGATGTTTCCTAATGTGGGGCATTCTAGAACAAGAGGTCACATTTTTAGGATAAGGGGCAGCAGATTTAAAACAGAAATGGGGAGGAATTACTTCCCTCGAAGGGTCGGGAGTTGACATAAACACAGATGCTACAAGAACAGGTCCAAGGCTAGGAATACTGCGACAAGTAACTCACCTCCTGGCTCCCCAAAGTCTGTCCACCATCTACAAGGCACAAGTCAGGAGTGTGATGGAATACTCCCCACTTGCCTGGATGGGGGCAGCTCCAATAACACTCAAGAAGCTGGATGCCATCTAGGAAAAAGCAGCCGCTTGATTGGCACCACATCCACAAACATCCCACTCCCTCCACCACCAATGCTCAGTAGCAGCAGTGTGTACTATCCACAAGATGCACAGCAGAAATTCACCAAAGATCCTCAGGCAGCACCTTTCCTCCAGAAGGACAAGGGTAGCAGGTGTTGACAGGAACACCACCACCTTCAAGTTCCCCTCCAAGTCACTCACCATCCTGACTTGGAAATATATTGCCGTTCCCTCACTGTCGCTGGGTCAAAATCCTGGAAATACCTCCCCGAGGGCACTGTGGGTCAACCCACAGCACATGAACTGCAGTGGTTCAAGAAGGCAGCTCACCACCGCCTTCTCAAGGGCAACTAGGAATGGGCAATAAAATGCTGGCCCAGCCAGTGACACCCACATCCTGCAAATGAATAAAAAATTCTGTAGAATTTACTCCCCTAGAGTGTAATGTATATTGGGACATTGAGTAATTTTATGGAGGAGATTGAAAATCTGTCTATCAGTAATGGGTTGGAGGGTTACGGAGAACTGGCAGGAAAGTGGAGAGAGATAAAAGGTACTGCAGATGCTGGAGAATCTGAGATAACAAGCATGGGGCTGGATGAACACAGCAGGTCAAGCAGCATCATAGGAGCAGGAAAACTT
>JAHRHZ010000064.1:443882-461063 GCA_024137785.1 Ginglymostoma cirratum | reverse complement strand
AGGCAGCATTTATTGCCCATCCCTAATTGCCCAGAGGGCAGTTAAGAGTCAACCACATTGCTGCAGGTCTGGAGTCACATATAGGCCAGGCAAGGTAAGGATGGTAGTTTCCTTCCCTAAAGGACATTAGTGAACCAACAATTTACAACAGATTCATGGTCATTACTGGACTCTTAATTCCAGATATTTTATTGAATTCAAATTCCACCATCTGCTCTGGTGGGATTTGAACCTGGGTCCCCAGAACATTAACTGGGCCTCTGGATTAACAGTCTAGTGATAATACCACTAGACCATCGCTTTACAGAGGTGATGACCCAAGTGGCCTCCAGCTTGATGAGCAAGGGGATGAAAAGGTTTTTGAGATTAATCAGATCAGCTATGGTCTTACTGAATGGCAGAGTAGGCTCGAGGGGCAGAGTGGCCTACTCCTGCTCCTGATTCACTATTTGGATATACTGTTTCCTTTGTTCGGAGAACTGAAAGAAACCAGCAGCTGAGTTGTTGGTGCCAGTCCAGGGACAATGAGGAAGCTGACATGAAGGAGATTCCAATAACATGGAATAATCATTGACTCTTGGGCTGTTCAGATTGGGACTGGACCCGGGTCCAGATATTCTGCTAAGGGCAGTGTTATAGAGATGTACAGCCATAAAAACCTCTCGAAAGGCTCGAAAAATCCTACAGGCTACAAACCTCGTCGCTGTCAGACCACTCAGACTCGGGCTCGGACTCTCTTGTTGTAGAGACAGCAGAACTCCTTCAGAAGGAACAGAAACAAAGGGTTAACAGCGATGCTGACAGGAAGTGGGCAGAATCTCCCCATCTCCCCCTCGAGCCACCTCTCCAATGCTCTGGAGAAAGCACCAGCCCTCTGGGATATCTCATTGCTTCTACCAACTGTATCCATTACCCATTTGCTCTCCACCCAATGCCTCCTCCACCTTCTGTTCCAGTTCCTTCTGTAACATTTGGGTGATCACTTCCAACATCATTCCTGCTTGTGTTTGTTTCCCTTCAAAGGTATTAATGCTGTCGCCTCAAACATGAAACTTACTTCCTCCTGTCGAGCGAGGGCTTGAGGCTCAACATGATTGTTCGAATTTCCTGGCTTGCCTGAGTGTTGGTCTTGCTGCCCTGCCCTAAACAGAACAAAGATCACGTGTTAAAAACCGTTCAGAGAGAATCAGAGATCCACGCAGCCAAGACAAGGCCACTAGGCCCAACACCGATATGAGGTTCAACATTTTTCCTCTCTCTCTCTCTCAATTGTGTCACTTTGGAGGCAGCATCTGCCAAATGACTGGCCTCTGATAGCTATTCGACCATGGAGGCCATTGCAGCAGGTGAAATGTTTCTCTCTAAGCAGCGTCTACTCACTCTGTTCTCTGGTCCTTCCCAAAACCTTTTACAAGTCAGTGACACTTTGGTCCCATGTCGTAGTTATTTGAATAATAAACCACACAATGGGGGTGAGTACAAACCCCAGCCTGCGCAGTTTGAGATTTGCTCAAAGTAAAGCAGGAAATTAAATTTTATCTTGCACTTCAAGGATTTCTGACCACAATATTGCATATCTTTTTAAAACACAGTTGGGAAATTACAATAAGCTTGCTGCACTGCCGGAGGGGAGTGCCGCAATTTCTGACTGTGTGGCTCTCACTCAATACTGACCCTCTGAAAAATTACAAAATGATGTTTTTGCAAACCCAAATCCACTCTTCCCTCTTAGTCACTCATGCTGATATCCTCCAAAAGTTATAACAGATTCAGCCAACAGTTTCCCCTTCTTGGAGCAAATTACTACAGATGCTGGAATTTGTACTGAAAACGACAAATGCTGGAAAACACCCCGGTCAGGCACCATCCATGGAGAGAGACAGAGCTAACGTTTCAAGTCTAGATGACCCTTCACCAGAGCTCTCCCCTCATTCTGTTACTAGTCCCATGTGGATACTCACTTCGTACGCTAGGTGAAGGAACAGATGATTTCGTAAGCAGCTCCCCAGATTTCTCCTTTATCGAGGTTTTTGACATCTTTAATTCTTTCTTTTTTCTCTCCCTCTCGTCTTTCCATTCTTTGGGAGAGAGTTTGATCAGAAAGTCTCTGTACACCTGGTAATCCTTCAGTGTCTCTTCAAACTTGACAATATCACTGCCAGATTTAGCAAGAACAAGATCAATACAAACTCAAAGCCTTATACTGGTGCCATTTCCTGCCTCTGAGAAGGGAGAATGGAAAGATGAAACTTAGACAGAGACTTTCTGCTATTTGGCAGAGGAAGGCTGCACAGCGCAGTTCAATCCTGCTCCCAATCAATGCCTTGGTCTCATGAATCGCTGTGAGCTGGTGACTACGTGGCACATTCTAACCCTAGGGCCAATGTCGTAAGTCCTTTCCTTGGATGCCTTTGGCCAGAACAGCAGAAATGAGGAATTAAAAATCTCATAGCCACAGATAACAAGACTCAATAAACTTGCAAATGGGAAGGGGAGGAGCAAATTATCTTAGGTTTCCAATTGATTTTAAATCAAACGTCAAATCTTTAGCAGATGAATTTCTTGGATGAGCTTCTGTTCTGGTGAATCTCAAAAGAAGAAAGGAGGCCATTTAGACCATCGTGCCTGTGCTGGCTCTTTGATAAAGGTCCTGAGTTAGTCCCTCACCCTGCCTTCTTTCCCTATTCTCCTCTGGATGATTTTTTTCAAAGATCTGCAAGTTAGTTATTGTGGTAACAAGCATGGGGCTGGATGAACACAGCAGGTCAAGCAGCATCATAGGAGCAGGAAAACTTGACGTTTCGGGCCTAAACCCTTCATCAGAAATGTTATTGTGGTGTCTGCTTACACCAGCTGATTAAGCACCATGTTACAGGTCACAGCAATTCACTGTGCAAGTGTCCTTTCCCTACACCCCCTAACCCCAGTTAAACCCTTACCGCTGTGAACTTTGACCAATTATCTTCAGTTTATGTCCAATTTCAACCCCACCCCCAGCCTACGGAAACGGCTTCTATCTATCCAAACTCTACATTATCTCACTTTTTCACTGCCATCATTTGCGTTGTCACTTTCTTGATTTCAGCTACTTTCTCCAGCTTCAGTTTTGTCTCCTGTTCAGCTCTGGAAACAGAAACCAGAAACCATGTTAACCAGAAACTGATAGCACAGTAAAGAGAGATCCCTCCTTTTTTGGCCATATACGTCTGAATTTTTCAGACAGTAGAACATAGAAACATAGAAACAAGGAGCAGGATTCGGCCATTCAGCCCTTTGAGCCTGCTTCACCATTCAACATGATCACAGCTGATCGTTCAACTCAGTCTCCTGTTTCCCGCTAACTCTTCGATCCATTTAGCCCTAAGAACAATTTCTAACTCCTTCTTGAAAGGAAGGAACCAACCACTTTCTGTGGCGGAGAATTCCACGGGATCCCCACTCTCTGGGTGAAGACATTTCTTCTCATCTCCGTCCTAACTGGCTTATCCCCACATTCTTAAACTGTGACCTGTGGTTCTGGGCTCCAGAGTCATTGGGAACATTCTTTGTGAGTTGACCCTATCTAGTCCCATTAGAATTTTCTAGGTTTTTAATCAGTTAGTTGGTTTGAAAAATTTTGAAGATAGGCTGAAGACAGATCTAACTGCTGGGCATTCATGAGGCCATCATCAGCAGCAGAACTATTTTCAACTACAGTCTATAACCTCGCTGGCACTTGACCATTACCTTCAAGCCAGAGCTGACCTTGGTCCAAATGAGTAATATAGGAGACCATTGCTGGGAGCAGCTCAGGTCAACCTGAAAATGAGGTGCTAACTTTGTAAAGTTACGATCCAGAACAAAACACTGGTAGCAACACTATCTCTTCCAAGTCACTCCATTCTTTCTTCCAACAATATCGCTGTCTCTTTACCATTTCCGGGTCAAATTCCTAGAATTCCCTCCCTAAGGGCATTGTGGGTCTACCTACAGCACATGGACTACAGCAGTTCAAGAAGGCAGCTCACCACCACCTTCTCAAGGGAAACTAGAGACAGGCAATAAATATTGGCCCAGCCCGCAATGCCAACATCCCAAAGCCGTCTAATTTATCGGGAATATTTCGATCACAAACCACCCCTCTGGCCTTTGCAGGGAACTTCAGTTGCTCTCTAACATGTTGCACATACTCTATCAGGTAATCAAAAGGTGACATTCTTACATTTGCATCGCTTCCACTGAGTTTTTGTCATTTTCTTTCAAGAACTCATCAAACATGGCTGCGTCTTCCTCAAGGTACTGCTCAGCCTTCTCAAGTTTCATCTCCTCTGCGGCAGCCACTTCATCCAATTTCCTCATCTCGTCCTTCTTCATGGTCAGTGAGTACTGGATGGAGCAACCACCCAAGATCCATTAGGAAATCAGCAAAAATAAACATCTCCCCAGCCCACCACATCTTTTCCCATGTGTCTGCTCCTCACTTCTGGTCTTCCCACTGCCATGACCCCATTGCAAAGTGTGTACTGATCACTGAGCTCTAATATTCCACAGTCCATATCTTAACTGATTGAACCAATGAAATCAATTGCCTTGATTGACTGCAATTAATACACACCAGGTTTTGTCGTAAAGAGACTAAGTAACATTATTTTTAATCAACACAGACATTAACAAACTTACAAAGAAGATTAATTATTAATTGCTATACCATGAATAAACTTAAACCTTTGCCCCAAATAGATACTCATTCACAAACAATCCAAAAAACAATGGACAAGTTGACACAAATATTACAGGTGGGGAAAAAATATAGTGAGGTAAACACATATCTGTCTCACAGGTCCAGATTGCAACAGTAGCATGAGCTATTCTCTCAAGGGTCAGTGCCGAGGCAGTGCCGCGCTGTCGGGGGGTCAGTGCCGAGGGAGTGCCGCGCTGTCGGGGGGAGGATACTGAGGAGAAGTTGCACTTTCGGAGTGTCAATGCTGAGGGAGTGCTGCACAGTCAAAGGGTCAGTGCTGAGCAAGTACCACACTGTCAAAGGGTCAATGCGGAGGGAGTGCTGCACTGTTGGAGGGTCAGTGCTGAGGGAGCGCCGCACTGTCAAAGGGTCAGTACTGATGGAGTGCCGCACTGTCAAAGGGTCAGTAGTAAGGGACATTAGTCAACTAGATGGGCTTTTAACAATTGACAATGGTTAAATGGTCACTATTTAAAAACTGGTTGCGTGACATCAAGTTTGATTTTGAAAAAGCCATGTGTTAGAGATGGAGGACTGAACGAGGAGAAAGGTCTGCAACTTTTCACCTTGGGACTGAATGAGCTGAGAGAGAAAAACATGTATCCATTGACACACAGGTTTACGGTAATTTGTAAAAAGTAAACAGGCAAAGAGGGGGCAGTGGAAGAAGGTGCAATGATACCTCTCGAAATGAAATTGGGTAAATAATTGTTAAAAATTATTTAAACCTTTTAAAAATGGTAAAGAAAATGGTGCATCTGGGATAGAGGCTAGTACTGGTGCAACAGACCAACTGGGCTCCTGTGCTTTGAGAGTCTATGAAAGTGTGACAATGTGGATACTTGGAAAAAGACACTGTAGGACGAGGACTTTTGTAGCTTGATAGGAACCAAGAGCAAAATAGGATTAAATAGATATCTGAGAAAGACAGACAGAAACAAGGAAATGGAGAAAGTGTCACAACTGGTGACAAAGGGAACGAGTTCAAGAGTGAGAGAAGGAACAAAATAAACTGGCAAAACAAAGACAGAACAGGAAACTTCACAAGTAAAATAAATCTTATTTCCATACTAATTAGTGTTACCTGCAGCATAAACATTTCTCTTTTCTTGTTGATATAATCATTCAAGGTTTCTTTCTCAATCTGACGATCTGAAACAACACAAATTTAAAACCGATCTACAGCAACTGAGAGAAAAAGGAGGAGGAGATGGGGAGATACAAATAGAGACATACAGAGGAAAGGGGTTGAAGGCACACTGAGGCAAACAGAGACAGAAGGATAGCGAGAAAGGGAGACACGCACTCTGTCTAAATCCACCAACATAACCCTTTATCCCCTTCTCCCTCTAAATGCCCCCTTAAATATCTCTGGAATATTCATTTCAACCACTCCCTGTGGGAACAAGTTCCACATTCCTGGGAGTGTTTGATTCAGATTCTGAAAGGTAGGAATACAGAATTCCGACAACCAGGAGCAAATAGGCAGTACCTCTTGTAACTTTGACCTTCCATGATGGATCACTTTTGAGAGCAGACAACTTTTTCACATTGGCTTGATGCTCAGCTTCTGAATCCTCCTCTGGTTCTTCCTCCACCTTTTGGGGGCTGCCAAATTTTGCATTAACTCGAGCTGCATATGTGACCTTCTCATGAATCTTGAGTTTCTTTTGTTCATTTTGTTCCTGGAGTCCGGAATCAAGCAGGAAGTGGAGGGGAAAATGGTAGTGATAATGGGAAGTTAATTGTTTAATTCCAGACTCTTGTGTTCCTTATGAGCCTCATTATAGAATCATTGAGTGACACAGGCCATTCGCCCAATCAAGTGTTTTCGATATCTTTTCAATCAGTCACTGGAGAACATTCCTAACAACATCAGAAGTAGGATTAGATCTTTGGATCACTTAACCCTGCTCAGCATATCAATACAATCCTAGATACCAAGGTGTAGAGCTGGATGAACACAGCAGGCGAAGCAGCATCAGAGGAGCAGGAAAGCTGTTGTTTCGGGCCTGGACCCTTGGCCTGCTGTGTTCATCCAGTTCTACACCTTGGGATCTCAGATTCTCCAGCATCTGCAGTTCCTACTATCTCTAATACAATCCTAGCTGACTTTCTACTTCATCTCCCTCCCCACACATCCCAATGCTCAAATCCCAACCTCAGAATGTCCCAGACTCCATCCCTGGGTATCTCCTGTTCCACAAGCAGGACGGACCCAGCAGAATTGGTGTCACAGTGGTGTACAGTTGGGATGGAATTGCCAAGGGGTTTTCAACATTGAGTCCAGATCACAGAATGCCAAATGGAAGTAAGTCAAACCTCCTAGCCTACCCCTACCTCTTGGCTGATGATTCAGTGCCCCTCCATGTTGGACAACACTTGGAGGAAGCACTGAGGGTGGCAAGGGCACATAATGTACTCTGGGTGGGGGATTTCGATGTCCACCACCAAGAGTGGCTCGACAGCAGTACTACTGATCGAGCTGGTCAGGTCATAAAGGCCATAGCTGCTAGACTGGGTCAGCGGCAGGTGGTGAGGGAACCAACATGAGGGAAAATCCACTTGACATTTCTCTCACCATTGAATTTGTTTGGAATTGATCGATTAAAGAAGCAGCATAGTAAAAATGGACTGGATGATTTACTTTTGCATATTCATTCCATCCCTACACTTTTCTGTTGGAATGCTCACTGATTTATCGTGTGACTCCAACAGTTACCAGGTTTTATTCTTTTCACAAATAAAAAAAATCACAGCAGCTACTGGAAATCTGAAACACAAACAGAAAGTGTTGGAGAAACACAGCAGATCCAGCAGCGCCTGAATATAGAAACAAAGAGTGAATGTTTCAAATCGACCATAACTCTATTCAGAACTGGTTCCAGCATTTTCTGTTTTTAATTATTACTTAGAGGAGCATAGGTAAGGTGAATGACAAGGGTCTTTTCCCTAGGGTGTGGGAGTTCAAAACTGGGGGACATATTTTTAAGGTGAGAGGAGAAAATTTAAAAAGGGGCAATTTTTTTACACAAGGGTGTGGTTTGACTGTGGAATGAACTTTCAGAGAAAGTGGTGGATGTGGGTACAGTTACAATGTTTAAAAGACATTTGGATAAGTTCATGAATAGAAAGGTTTGGAGGCACATGGGCCAAGTGTATCATAGAATTATAGAATCCCTACAGTGTGGTAACAGGCCCTTTGGCCCAACAAGTCCATACCGACCCTCAGAGCATCCCATCCAGACCAATCCCCCTGTAACCCACCTAATCTACACACCCTTAAATACTATGGGCAATTTAGCCTGGCCAATCCACCTAACCTGCACATCTTTGGATTATGGGAAGAAACCGGAGCACCCGGAGGAAACCCACACAGACATGGGGAGAATGTGCAAACTCCACAAAGACTGTCGCCCATGGGTGGAATCGCCAGGTCCCTTGTGCTGTGAGGCGGCAGTGCTAACCACGGAGCCACCATGCCGCCCGTGTAGACAGATAGGACTAGGTTAGTTTGGGTAACTTGCCTGCGTGGACTGGTTGGACTGAATGCTGTATGACTCTATGACTTACTATTTTCTGGGGGCCAGTTAGCTCAGTTGGCTGGACAGCTGGTTTGCAATGCAGAGGGACACCAAAAGTGTGGGGTCAATTCCTGCACTGGCTTACGTTACCATAAAGGATTCTCCTTCCCAACATCTTCCCTCAGTTGAGGCATGGTGACCCTCAGGTTAAACCATCACCATCATCTCTCTCTCCCTCTCTCTCTCTAATGAGAGAGCAGCCTACAGTCTGGTAAGACTATGGTGACCTTACATTGTTTTCTAAACTGTTTTGCAAAACTTTCCTTGTACAATGCATTAAAATATTACCTTTTTCTTCCGTTCTCTTTCAATATCTCGAAGAACAAAGATATCACAGTCTTGAGGGATCTTGAAAGGGTTGCGTCTCTCATTGAGGAATGCTGGGCATGCTGCAGAGAAAAATGAAAACCATTTCACTTTGGGTGGAGTATTATTCATCTTCCTTTTTTAAAAAAATCTCTTGTTCTCTAACAATTAACAAAAGAATTTGCAATTCTTCAGCAAGTTTCTCAACCCCAGGATGACCAGAACACATCACTGACAAAGAAAGACTACTGAAGTGAAGGCTCTGTTATAAAATAGGAAGCGCACCAGTCAGTTTGAGCACAGAAGGTTCCCAATACCCCCCTGTGATAATGATCTGATACTGACACTGTTTGAAAGGTGACTTCTGGAACCACACCGGAGATAGCTCTGCTTCTATTCTTTGAAAGAAGAGCTGTGATTTCTGTTACTTCCAAATTAGATAGTAGACAGGACCAGAGTTTAATACCTCAAATGAAAAATGGAATCTCTAGCAGTGCAGCCCCACTCAGTACTGCACTTGGAGGATCACAAATGGAAGATGTGATCTTTTGCTGTCGTTGTCCTGGGAATGTTTGATGGGGGACAGTGTAGAGGGAGTTTGCTCCATATCGAACCCTGTGCTGTCCCTGTCCTGGAAGTGTTTGATGGGAGAACAGTGTAGAGAGAGCTTTCTTCTGTACTGAACCCTATGCAGTCCCTTTTCTGGGAGTGTTTGATGGGGACAGTGTAGAGGAAGCTTTACTCTGTACCTAACCCTGTGCTGTCCTGTCCTGGGAATGTCTCATGGGGACAGAGTGAAGAGAGCTTTACACTGTAACTAACCCTGTGCGTCCCTGTCCTGGGAGTGTTTGGTGGCAACAGTGGAGAGGGAGTTTTACTCTGTATCTAACCCCATGCTGGTCCTGTCTTGGGAATGTTTAATGGGGACAGTGCGGTGGGAGTTTTATTCAGTATTCAATTCCATGCTATACTTGTCCTGGATGTGATTGATGGAGACACTGCAGAAAAAGCCTTACTGTGTATTTAACCCTGTGCTGTTCCTCACCCATTTCTGAAGAAGGGTCTAGGCCCAAAATGTCAGCTTTCCTGCTCCTCTGATGCTGCTTGACCTGCTGTGTTCATCTAGCTCTACACCATGTTATCTCAGATTCTCCAGCATCTGCAGTTCCTACTCCCTCTGTTCTGTAGCTTTCAGCAGTCTTACATAATATTCAGCTCCTCTATTCCTCCTGCCAAATTGCTTAATATCACATTTCCCCTTATTATATAGTATTTTTCAAGTTTTTGTCCAGAAACCTGTCTATATCGCTCTGCAGCCTCTGTGTGTTATCCTCACCAGTTGCCTTCCCACCTATTGTTATGCCATCTGCAAAAATTGGTGATAGTACATTATGATGTGAGGTATCTGGTTTGTATATATCTTTTTGAGTTTATATTTTTACATTTTAAACTAGTGGTATATGGGTTCTGAAGGGGTTTAATGATCAAATTGTATACATTTTTGCAGTAATGGTTATTTATTTTAAAACACAGTTTGTAAGAAGGATTTTCTGGAGAATAATGAATTTTGTTTTACTGCAGGGGCTGTTCCAGAGTCTATAGAATCCTGAAAGATGATCACCAATGCATCCACTATTTCTAGAGTTATTTTCTTAAGTACTCTGGGGTGCAGATTATCAGGCCCTGAGGATTTATTGGCCTTCAATCCCAACAATGTTCCCAGCACCATTTCTCTACTAATATTGATGTCCCTCAGTTCTTCCCTCTCACTAAATCTTGCATCCTCCAACAATTCTGGTATCTGATTTGTGTCCTCTTTTGTGAAGACAGAACCAAAGTAATGTATTCAGTTCCTCAGCCATTTCTTTGTCCCCTATTATACATTCCCCCGTTTCTGTCCACAGGGAACCTACATTTGTCTTTACCAATCTCTTTCTCTTCACGTACCCATAGAAACTCTTAGCATCAGTCTTTATGTTCCCTGCAAGCTTACTTTCATACTCTAATTTTCCCCTTCTTAATCAATCCCTTGGTCCTTCTTTGCTGAATTCTAAACTGCTCCCAATCCTCAGATTTATTATTTTTCTTGGCCAATCTGTATGCTTCTTCCTTGGAATGGATACTGTCTCTAATTTTCTTTGTAAGCCATGGATTGGCCTTCTTACCCATTTTGCTTTTGCAACAGACAGGAATAAACAGTTGTTGCAGTTCCTCCATGTGTTCCTTGAATGTTTGCCATTACCTATCCACTGTCATTCCTTTAAGTAACTCTCCCCAATCTATCAAGGCTAACTCATATCTCATATCCTGTAGTTTCCTTAATTAAAGTTCAGCATCCTAGTCTCTGAATCAACAACCTCACTCTCCACCTTGATAAAAAATTCTTAGACGTTATGGTTGCTCTTCCCCAAGAGGTCTCACACAGCTAGATTGGCAATGATTCCCTTCTCATTACACAGCTCCTAGTCTAAGATGGCCTGCTCTCTAGTTGGTTCCTGCAAATCAAGGAATTAAGGGCAAAATCCTGGAATTCCCTCCCTAATAGCATTGTGGGTGAACTGCACCAAACAGACAGCAGTGGTTCAAGAAGATAGCTCACTACCATCTTCTCAAGGGCAACTCAGATGGGTGATAAATGCTGGTCCAGTGACAGCCACATTCTGTGAGTGAATAAACATGAGGATATCAGATTCTCATGAGCGGGAACTGCAGCCATATCTAACTAAAAGCCTAGGTGAAATAAAGAAGGGATTTCTGTGGTGGTTGAGTGCTATAAGAGGATGCTGTTGGGATTAATGGAATTGTAATTCTACCACATGTTTGGAAGCTATAAACTTGTATGTAAATAGTTTGGTTTTCTCTACTTTATCTTCATTTCTTTTGTGCAGAAAACTTATGTTTCTTTTGTTAAATCTGAACCTGTGAAAGATTTTTGAAACTAAAAATGGTCTACCAAACAGATTTCACTCTAGGTTCTATCTTGTCCAAGAATAACATCAACTGAGATCATAATAGCATTCACTTCCATCATCCTCAAGTCATTAATATAAATTGTAAATAATTGTGGCCCCAAAAGTGATCCCTGAAGCACTCTTTTAGAGTTATACAGCATGAAAACAGACCCTTTGGTCCAACTTGTCCACACTGACCAGGCATCCCAGTCTGACTGAGTCCAATTTGCCAGCATTTGGCCCATATCCTTCTAAACCCTTACTATTCATATACCCATGCAGATGCCTTTTAAATGTTGTAACTGTACCAGCCTCCACCACTTCCTCTGGCAGCTCATTCCATACCTGCATAACCCTCCGTGTGAAAAAGTCACCCCTCAGGTCCTTTTTAAATTTATCCCCTCTCACCTTGAACCTAAGTCCTCTAGTTTAGGACTAGTTATAGGTTGCCATCCTGAAAACTTCTCCTTTATCCTAACTATCTATCTTCTATTTGTAAACCAATCCTCTATGTGTGCTAATATGCTTCCCCCAACATGGTGGGCCGGATCTCGTTAAATAGCCTCATGTGCGGTACCTTATCAAGTACCTTCTGACAATCTAAATATATTACATTTATTAGTTCCCTTTATCTATCCTGTTTGTTACCCCCTCAAAGAATTCCATAAAATATTTCAGGCTCGATTTCCCCTTCATGAGCCATGCTGACTCTGATTATATTGCATCTTTCTAAATGTTCTGCTATTACATCCTTTATAATAGACTCTAACAGTTTCCTAATGGTGGATGTTAAGACAACTGGCCTATATTTACCTGTGGTTTTTGTCTCCTTCTTTTCTAAATAAAGGTGTTACATTGGCAGTTTTCCAATCCTCTGGGATTTTTCTTGGAGGATTACTACCACTGCATCTACTATCTCTGTAACTACTTCCTTTAATATCCCAACAGATGCAGGGACTTAGATCATAAGACCATGAGACATAGGAGCAGAAATTAGGCCATTCGGCCCATTGAGTCTGCTCCGCCATTCAATTATGGCTGATAAGTTCCTCAAACCCATTCTCCCGCTTTCTCCTCGTAACCCTTGATCCCCTTGATAATCAAGAACCTATCTATCTCAGTCTTAAATGTACTCAATGACCTGGCCTCCACAGCCTTCTGTGGCAGTGAATTCCATAGGTTCACCACTCTCTGGCTGAAGAAGTTTCCCCTTATCTCCATTTTAAAAAGATCTTCCCTTTACTCTAAGGCTGTGCCCTCGGGTCTTAGTCTCTCCTACCAATGGAAGCATTTTTCCAACATCCACTCTGTCCAGGCCATTCAGTATTCTGTAAGTTTCAATTAGATTCCCCTTCATGATTCTAAACTCCAATGAGTATAGTCCCAGAGTCCTCAAACGTTCCTCTTCTTAGTCTTTGGCCCATTAGTTTCCCTACAACCTTTTTCTCCAATGATAGTTATTGTACTTAACTCCCACTCCACATCACCACCTTTCAGTTTGGAGTTAATCGCCACCTTGATTATTTCGTAATTATGAAATGGCATTAATATTTTCTACAGTGATGCAAAGTTTTTATTCAACTCCTCTGCCATTTCCTGGTTCCCCATTATTATTTCCCCAGCCTCATTCTCTGAGGGGCCTATGTTCACATTGATCTGTCTCTTCCCTTTTATACATTTAAAGAGCAACTGACTGTATTTTTTTTATAATTGCTTGCATGTTTACCCTCAAAGTTCATTTTGTCTTTTTTTTGGTCATCATTTGTTTATTTTCAAAGCTTTCCCAATCTTCTGACTTACCACTAATCTTTGCCACATTATGTTTTTTTTCTTTCAATTCGATATTATTCTTCACTTCTCTAATGAACCATGTTCAGTTTATCACCTTCTTAGTATCCCTCTTCCTCACTAGGCTATACTTTTGTTGTGAGTCACGACTAGTTTTTTTCAACGTCAGCCATTGTTCCTTAACAATTACAACATTTAAAAGATATTTGGACAGGTACAAGGATAGGAAAGGATTAGAAGGATTTAAGCCAAATACAGTCAAACAGGATGAATTCAGTTTAGGACACTTGGTTGGTAGGTATTGAACGAATCGGGCTGAAGGGCCTGCTTCTGTGCTGTATGACTCTATGACTCCACAACTGTCTTTGCGGCCAAATTCCTTTCTCGGTGCACTCCAGCCAACTCTCCCTCCTTTCTTTGTAAATACTCTTATTTAGGTTTGTTTTTGTGCAGTTGATTCTGGTTCAGATTTCTCATTGTCAGATGGAATGTTATATTCTATATATAAATGATATAGATGAGAATTTGGGAGAATGATAAGTAGGTTTGCAGATGGCATGAAGATTGGCTGTGTGGTTAACAGAATTGAAGAAGGCTACAGGAAGGTATAGACATGTTGGTCAGATGGGAAAATCAGCGGCAGATGGAATTTAACCTTGATAAGGATGAGGCGATGCAGTTTGGAAGAAGTAACAAGACAAGGGAGTACTCAATGAATGCAGGGCACTAGGTAGCTCAGACGAATAGAGGTATTTTGGGTAGTTAATCTGTAGAACTCGTTGCCGCCAAGGGCTGTGCAAGCCAAGTTATTGAGTGTATTTAAGATAGAAATATGTAGTTTCTCCTTAGTACGGAGATCAAGGGTTATGGGGAGAAGGTAGGAGAATGGGGTTGGAAAACACATCACCCATGATCGAATGGCAGAGCAGATTTGATTAGCTGAATGGCTTAATTCTACTCAAAGTTTTATAAGGGACATTTGCTTTTATCAGTCGTGGCATAGATTATAAAAGCAGGAAGGTCATGTTGGAGCTACACAGGACTTCAGTTAGGCCACTGCTGGAGTACTGTGTGCAGTTTTGGTCACCACACTATAGGAAGGATGTGATTGCACTGGAGGGGGTGCAGAGGAGATTCATCAGGACTTTGCCTGGGATGGAGTATTTCAGACTTGAAGAGAAGCTAGTTAAGTTCAAGTTGTTTTCCTTGGAGCAGAGAAGGCTGGAGAGGGACCTGATAGAAATATATAAGCTTATGAGGGGTATGGTCAGGCCGGATAGAAAGCAGCTGTTCTCCCTGGTTGAGGGGTCAATAACAAGGGACATAATTTTAAGTTGAAAGGCAGGAGGTTTAGAGAGGATTTGAGGGAAAACGTGTTTCACCCAGAGAATGTTGGGAATCTGGAATGCATTGCCTGGGCAGGTAGTTGAGGCGGGAAACCTCACAATCTTTAGAAAGGATGTACATGTACATTTGAAATGTCATATTCAAGGTTATGGCCAAGTGTTGGAAAGTGGGTCTAGTGTAGAGAGATTTCTACAGACTCAAGAGGCTGAAGGGCATTTTCTGTGCTGTATGACTATCTAAACACTGTGGCTGGCTACAGGAGCAGATCAGAGGCTAGGACGGGCTATAGCTGAGGTGCCCCAGGATTTCTAACATTGTCTCGTTATTAAATAAAAACAATAAGGAAGAATTGACCGAGTAATTGCAGGCCAGTCAGAAAAACCTTAGTGGTGGGGAAATTTTTAAATATTCTTTTGTTTTTAATTCACTCATGGGATACGGGCATTGCTGGCTGTCTCTAGTTGACCTTGAAAATAATTCTGAGGGATAGAGTATATCCGCACTTGGAGAGACACAGCTTATTTGGGAGAGTTCAGCATAGATTTGTTAAGGGCAAGTTGTGTTTGACAAATTTAATTGAATATTTTGAGGAGGTAATGGTGAGCACAGATGAGGGTGATGTGTTTGATGTGGTCTATATGGACTTTAGCAAGGCTTTGGGTAATGTCCCTCACGGCAGACTGGTTAAGGGAGTGAGAGCCCATGGGCTCCAAAGCAAAGAAGCATGTTGGATCCAAAACTCGCTGAGAGTCAAGGAGCAGAGGGTGATGGTAAAGGATTGTTCCTGTGACTAGAAGTCTGTTTCCAGTGGGATTCCCCAGGGCTTGGAGCTGGAGCCCTTGATGTTTCTGGTGTCCACTGATTATTTGGTCTTGAATGTAGGGGTTATGATAAAGTCGTCTGTGGATGACATGAGAATTAGTAGGGTATTTAATAATGAAGAGAACAACTGTAAACTGCAGGAGGATATCAGAAGACTGCTCACGTAGGCAGGACAGCGGCAAATGAAATTCAACCTCAAAAAGTGAGGTAATGCAGTCAGGTAGGCCTAGAAAGGTAAGGGATTACACTATTAATGGTAGGACCCTGGAAGGTTCTGATGAACAAAGGGACCTTAGTGTGCATATCCACAGATCTCTGAAGTTGGCAGGGCAGATAGATAAGGTGATTAGGTAGACTTCTGGGAAATTAGGATAGGATGAATAGCCAAGGTCTTTTTCCTTGGGGACGGGAGTCCAAAACTAGAGGACATATGGTTAAGATGAGGGGGGAAAGATTTAAGAAGGACCTGAGGGGCAACTTTTTCATGCAGAGGGTGGAGCTTGTGTGGAATGAGCTGCCAGAGGAGGTAGTGGAGGTAGGTACAATTACAACATTTAAAAGGCATGTGGATTGGGTATATGAACAGGAAGGGTTTAGAGGGATACGGGCCAAATGGTGGCAAATGGGATTAAGTCAGTTTGGGATAGCTGGTTGGTGCAGTCGCGTTGGACCAAAGGGTCTGTTTCCGTGCTTTATGACTCTATGAGTACTGCAGTGAATAACTCACCTCCTGACGCTTCAAAGCCTTTTCCAGCAAGTCTGCAAGGCACAAATCAGAAGTGTGATGGAATGTTCCCTACTTGCCTGAATGAATGCAGCTCCAAGAACACTCAAGAAGCTCGACACCATCCAGGACAAAGCAGCCCTTAAATTTCCTTTCGGAACACCAAGTGGACTGCAGCAGTTCAAGAAGACTACCTTCTCAAGGGCAACTAGGGATCCACAATAAATATTGTGTTTTTGCAGCAATGCCCACATCTCATGAAAGAATTAGAAAAAAAACTGATATGTAGAAATTTAAATCATTTTTGTTCTGAAATCATAAATATCCCAACTCCAGCCTTTTAGTACCCTTTCCAACATGTGACTAGCTCTGAAAATGAAGCAAAGTCTCAGTAATTAAATAACATACATAAAACGAAACACCACAAAAATACACCATTCTGCCCTTTGATCCCATGCTACCTTAACACTTCCATATAGCTGCAATTAGTGTAATATTTGATAATTCACAGGCATCAAGAATGAATCTTCAGAATACTGACTATCAGAGTGAGCAGTATGTGTGGAATTACCTGAAGCTAGATTCTTTTCACTCTCAGCAGTCAGGTTTCCAAAATGTGGAGACACAGTCTGTGATGCTAAATAAGTAGAAAAGGCAATTATTGTGGATAACAAATACTGCAATTTCAGGACAGGTTCATCAATTTCTGGAAGAACAAAATCTTGTTTTAAAAAAATCCAACATGAACTGTATTTATATAAGTCACAGTCAGACAACTATCAAAGCGCACCAACTGAAATGCAGCATTCAGCACTCACAGGGGAATCTTGTCTAGCTAATAGCTCAGATAATTTTGGTGTAGAGGGAGCTTTACTCTGTATTTAACCATGTGCTGAACCTGTCCTGGGGGTGTTTGATGGGAGATAGTGGACAGAAAGC
>JAHRHZ010000064.1:409499-434149 GCA_024137785.1 Ginglymostoma cirratum | reverse complement strand
CCCCCCAGACACAACCCCTCGACCCCCTGACACAACCATTCACACACACACCCCCCAGACACAACCCCTCATATACACACAACCCCCAGACACAACCCCTCACACACACACACACCCCAGCCACAACCCCTCACACACACACACCCCAGCCACAACCCCTCACACACACACCCAACCCCCTGACACAACCCATTGACCCACCCAGACACAACCCCTCACACACACACACACCCACCCCCCCCCCAGACACAATCCCTCACACACATCCCCACCCCCCCCCACCCCCAGACACAACCCTTCACGCACACTCTGTCCCCTCCAGACACAACTCCTCATACACATACACTCACCACCCCTGGACACAACATCTTGCACACACTCACACACCCCCCAGACACCACACCTCTCACACACACGCACACACAAAACCCCTCACACATACACACCTAACCCCTCACACATACACACATTACCCCGGACACAACCCCTCACATACACACACTCCCGCTCACCTCCCAGACACACCCCTCAAACACACATCCGTCGCCAGGGCCACCCAACACCTCTGGAATCCCAGGCAGCTCGGGTCCAGGCTCTGGTATTTTTGTGTCTCGACCTCAGGGCGACAGCAGCGCGGTTTCAGTAAGCGGCAGGGGAGGGGAGAAACAGCAATCCCCTCCCCAACACATCACCCCCTCCAACATTTCCGCTGCACCCTCTCCCGCTTATTCTCCTCCCCACCATTACCTCCTGCTTCTTCCCCTCCCCACCATTCCCACCCACTTCTCTTTCCCCCCTCCCTTCTTCCCCCCTCCCCCTCCCCGCTCCACACCCCTCCCCCTCCCCTCACCCCCTTCCATCCTCCCCTCCCCCTTCCCCCCCTCTTCTCCTCCTCACTCCCTTGGCCCCTTCTGTGGCCTTTCAGGGTCTTCCTCCACCAACCCTTCACCTGTCTCTCATGGCCAACCTCCACCTCTGTCTTGCCCCTCCCCCCAACCCTTTCTATGTGCCCCACTAACCCTCCACTCCTTTCTATGTGCCCCACTAACCCCCCACTCCCAGGGATAAAGTGCTTGACATATGAGAAACAATTGACCACTCTAAGACTGTACTCGATGAAAGTTGGAAGGATGAGGGGAGATCTGGTTTAAACTTACAGAATACTGAGTAGCCTGGATAGAGTGGACGTGGAGAAGATGTTTTCACTAGTAGGAAAGACTAGGACCTGAGGACACAGCCTCAGAGTGAAGGGTCAACTCTTTAGAACTGAATTTCTTCAGGCAGAGGTGAATCTGTGGAGGCCAAGCATGTTTAAAATTAGATAGGTTCTTGATTGTTAAGAAGATCAAGGATTGCGGGGAGAAAGCAGGAGAATTGGGTTGAGAAACATATCAGATTGAATGGTGGAGTAGAGTAACAGGGCCAAATGGCCAAAAGGCAGACAAGAGCAAATCAAAGAAAGAAATAACTCTGAAGAATGAAACTGCATTTATTTCAATGCAAGGTGCCTTACAGGTAAGGCTGATAAACTCAGGGCATGTTTGGGAATATAGGATTGGGACTTCACAGCTATTACAGAAACTTGGCTGACGTAGGGCAGGAAGGGCAGCTCAATGTTCCAGGTTTCACACGCTAAAGGAAGGATAGAAAGGGAGGCAAGAGAGGAGGAGGAGTGGCATTACTGCTGTAACTAGCACAAAAAAATTTCAAAAAAATCCAGTGAAAATATAGGGGTTGAAATTAGAAATAACAAAGGAACAATCACCGTGATGGGGTTGTACTACAGGCCCCCAAATAATTAGAGGGAAGTTGAAGAAGAAATATGTAGAGAGATCTCAGATATATGTAAGAATAAGGTTGTAATAGTAGGTGATTTTAATTTTCCAAACATTTACTGGGACTACTATAATTTTAAAGGTTTGGATTGTGAAGAATTCGTTAAATGTAGGCAATAAAATTTTCTTTATCAAAATGTAAATGTTCCTGCTTCCAAGCTGATATTTCACTGCCTCCAAACTGATAGTCCCCCAGCCCTGCACAGCTCGCTTCTACCTCCTTCCAAAAAAACCACAAACAGGACTGTCCAAGCAGACCTATTGTTTCAGCCTGCCCCTGCTCCATTGAACTAATCTCTTCCTACCTTGACTCAGTCTTCTCTCCCCTATTCTGGTCCCTTCTCATGTATGTCCGTGATTCCTTTGATGCTTTACCCCAGTTTCAAAATTTCCAATTTGCAGGCTCGCGGAGTCAGACTCACGGGTCTCTAGTTTCCAGGCTTCTCCTTCTATCCCTTCTTAAACAAAGGCATAACATTAGCCAGTTGTCCAGCACCTCACCCATAGTTATAGATGAAGCAAAAATGTCTGCCAAGGCCCTCGCAATTTCCTCCCTAGCTTCCCACAATGTCCTGGGATACACTAGATTGGTCTCAGCGATTTATCTACCTTTATATTTTCTAAGACCTCAAGCACTTCCTTTTCTGTAATGTGAACTCTTTTCAAAATATCAGTATTTCCCAGTTCTCTCGCTTCCATTTCTTTCTCCACAGTTAAATTGGATGCAAAATATTCAATTAGTATCTCTCCCATCTCCTGAGTTTCAACACAAAGATGACTTCTTTGATCTTCAAGAGGCCTACTCTCTCTCTTTAGTTGCTCTCTTGCTCTTAAAGTACATGTAGAATCTCTTTCGATTATCCTTATCTACTAAGGGCATCTCATGTATCCTCTTTGCCTTCCTGATCTCCCTCTTAAAAATGCTCCTACACTTTTTATACTACTCGAGATTAATTTGAATCCAGTTGTCTATATCTATGATTCTTTTTTATTCTTGACTAGAATCTCAATATCTTTATTCATAATAAAAACCAAAAGAACTGTGGATCTGTAAATCAGGAACAAAAACAAAGTTGCTGGAAAAACTCAGCAGGCCTGGCACCATCTGTGAAGAAAAAATCTGAGTTAACGTTTCAGGTCCGGTGACCCTTCATCATTTCTCTCTCTAGTTGCTCTCTTGCTCTTAGCATACAAGTAGAATCTCTTTGGATTATCATTATCGACTAAGACTATTTCAAATCCCCTCTTTGCCTACCTGATCTCCTTCTTAAGAATGCTCCTACACTCTTTATATTGAGGAACGGTCACCGGATCCGAAAGGTTAACTCTGATTTTTTCTTCACATGTGCTGCCAGACCTGCTGAGTTTTTCCAGCAACTTTGTTTTTGTTCATCTTTATTCATCCATTGTTCCCTCATACAATCAGCCTTACCTTTCACTGTAACAGGAACACAATGACTCTGAACTCTTGTTATCACACTTTTGAAAACCTTCCACTTACCAGACATGGTAAGTTTTGCAATAACATTGCAAAAATATTATTACACACCACTGGAGCAGGTCATATTTGAGCCTTGTGCTTCCTGGCTCAGATTTAGGATGCTACCACTGTGTCACAAGACCCCAAACATAATAAACCAATCAACCCAACAATTGCACACTGGATGATAGGCAGGATTTGAATCCAGGTCAGTTAGGACATTATCTGGTTCTTTAGATTAATATTTGAGTGATAATACCATAAAGCCATCGCCTCCCCAGACTGTCACTGTAGCAAAAAGGTTTCAAAATTGTTCTCCTGACTGTGAGTCAGACAATAATTGGCATCAGTCCATGAAGGAAACGTTTGGGCAAATGAACAACATCCTGGAAAGAGGAAGTTTAACGATAGCACATTTTATAATTTAATGGTACCACAGAGCTTTTTAATGAGTGATTGAGTAGATATTGAAGTGTAGGTTTAATCATTGTCTAAACAGAGAAAGTGCGGCACAAATGAATTCCAGAGCCTTGGGCATATTCACCAGTTCTGGGCCAAAGTGAATTTAGAGTTTGCATAAGGCTAGAGTTGGAGGTGTACAGAGTTTTGTAGAGTCTGAAGGAGATTTCGGGGAGAGGGATCGCAGGCCTGGAAGTTGTAGAGGGGTGTGGGTGCTGGAGGAAGTTACAGAGATGGGAAGGAATGTGGGCGCTGAAGGAGGTTTCAGAGATTCGGAGCTTTGTCGATGGTGGAGGAGGTTACAGAGTTAGGGAAGATTGTTGGGGTTGGAGGAGATTAGAGATTTAGGAAGGGTTTTGTGGGTCTGGGGAAGGTTTCAGACATAGAGGTGTAGTGGCAGGAGGAGGTTACAGAGATAAGATCGTAAAGATTAGAGGAGATTAGAGATGGGGAGGACTGTTGGACTGGAGGAAGTTTCAGAGAGGGTTACCAAGATGGAGATACTTCTTTGTTTACAATATAACCGTTATGCATGATATAACATAAGACAATGGCTCTCTACCAACTTTTGCATACACAGTGGCAAAGTGGATGGAGGAATTGGATTATGTGGAGTGATTATCTAAATTGGATATATTCTCACAGGAAGAGTGAAGATTGACAGATGATACAATTATAGATTTGAAAGGGATAATGTTAGTTATAACAAGCTATCCAACTTCATCCAGAGTAGTAAAACCAGATAATGCAAACTGTACTTGAAGGAGAGATATTCTAAATTAAACTGGGCCAATAATGTCACATTAAAAGTGTCTTCAATCTGTGGAGCAGGTTCTTTTGGAACACAGTAGAAGTAGTTATATTGATTTATTCATTTTGTAGATTTCTTTCGGGCAGTGTAGAAGGAGCATCTAACACCTTGCTGTACCTGCCGTGGGAGTGTTTGATGGAAACAGTGTCAAGGGAGTTTTACTTTCAGTTTAAAAGAGTGGAGAGAGCTTTACTCTGTCTAACCCCGTCGTGTCCCCGTCAAAGTGTATGATGTGGATAGCGTAGATGGATCT
Organism: Ginglymostoma cirratum; assembly: GCA_024137785.1. NCBI lineage: Eukaryota > Metazoa > Chordata > Chondrichthyes > Orectolobiformes > Ginglymostomatidae > Ginglymostoma > Ginglymostoma cirratum. The sequence continues at coordinate 429,311 of JAHRHZ010000064.1, read as the reverse complement.
TTACTCTGTATTAAACCCCATGTTGTAGCAGTCCTGAGAGTGTTTGATGGGGAAATGTTGAGTGGTTTTATTTTTAGTTTAGAAGAGTGGTGGGAGCTCTACGTTCAGTTTAAAAGAGCAGAAGAAGCTTTTCTTGTATCCCCTCATCTTCATGAGGCTGATATTTACATACCTTTAAAGAGTTAATACCTTTAGCAGAGTTAAACAAAACATACAAAGCTATATCTAACAAAATATGTGTCCTAGCTGTCCATGCTGCTTCATTCATTATTTTGTTTCTAATATTTCAGCTCATGTGCTGAAGCAGTTCACATAAGCTTGAATAGAGAACACAGTTATGTTGAAGTCTACATCCAGACGTGGCCGCCATCCTTACTTAGAACCACAAGAGGCAAAAAGACGGCGTTTGGAACGGTACCGTTTGCGGAGGAAGCAGATGGTTAATATTGGCACAGAAACTGATCGCTGGCAGCAGTTGAAATCGGAATTGGGTTTTGACAAAGATACTTGTTTGGCTAAATTCCTCTTAGATTATTACAGGTCTCATATTCATTCATGTATTGTTTCTGTATCGTCTGTCAACATCACCAAATGTTTATGAAGCATGAAGTAAATGGAACAAGACAAATATTTTTAAAAATGCACTCATCTTTTTATCTCTGTAGGTCCCATCATGTTTCCACAACATTACTTTCAGATCCAAAAGCAAGGAGAGAGCTGGTTCATCACAAAAGTTAGTAATTACAAATACATATATCGATTGACTTGTGTCCTGCTTGCTTTTTAAACCTTCCCAGTGCTGAATCTTTATATATTCACTGTATGTGGCCATTGCTGCCTGGGCTAGCATTTTGTTACCCATCCCTAACTGCTGTTGAGAAGGTGGAGTCTACAGGTGTGAGGGTGGAAAAGCACAGCAGATCAGACAGCATTAGAGGAGCAGGGAAGTCAACGTTTTGAGGCAAAACCTTTCGTCAGGACTGATTGAGAAGGTGATGGTGAGCTGCCTTCTTGAACTACTGCAGTCCTTTGTTATAGGTAGACCCACAAAGCTGTTAAGGAAGATTTCCAGGATATTGACCCAACAACACTGAAGCAGCAGCAATGTATTCCCAGTGAGGATGGTGTGTGGCTTGGAGGGGAACCTGCAGGTAGTGGTGCTCCCATGTCTCAGCTGTCCTGTCCTGTCCTTCTACAGTGCTTGTAGGTTTAGGTGGTACTGTTGAAGAACCATCTGTGATTTCCTGCTGTGCATCTCATGATTCTTGCATGCGAAGGAGTTAATGTTGAAGGTAGTGGAAAATGTTCTCTGTGAGCTGTGCAACACTGAGAGATCAGCGTGCCACCGCATTGTTTTCTAATGTGGAAGCTGCTGCACGTGGACCTCAGAGGTCTGGCAACGGAAAAAAATAGTAATGTCGGTGGTAGAAAGGATGCCAGTCCAATGGCTGCTTTGTCCTGGATGATACTGAGTTTCTCGAGTATTATCGGAACTACACTCAACCAGGCAAGTGGTAAATATTCTGTCACAATCCTGACTTGTGCCTTGTAAATGCTGGAAGTCTTGTTGCTGAATCCAAACCAGTAGCAAACAGTCTTTAGCAAAAACATAGTGTTGGAAAAGCTCAGCAGGTTTAGCAGGATCAGTGGGAAGAGAAACAGTTGATGCTTTGAGTTCAAAATGACTGTTCTTTGGAACTGAAGACTAAGGTGAACATGTCCAGAAGAAGAGTCATTTTGGACTCAAAGCATTAAATCTATCTCTCAATGAAAGACACTAGGCACTGAGAATACGAAGATAGAGGTAGGTACAGTAGACCAATTAGTCTTGTTTCATATAGGAAGTTGTGTATGTTGGGTCCATCTTTCAAATAATTATCCACAGAGTAATGAGTGCACATTCATCAATTGGATTGTTTAAACAAATTAATATATAAATTCTAACTGCACATAAACACATGATCTTATATTTTTCTAGGGAAAGATGAAAGCAGTAATGCATCATCTACATCCTTCTTGGAAAATCAAAGTGAACAACGTGTCCGATCTTCACTGATGATTAAATTTCCTCAGAGAACTCCTTTACAATTGTCAGCTGTTGGGTATGTTTCTGAATAAATCGTAGTGGCTATTAATACTCAAAACGTATTGAATAATGATTTGTGTGCAATATTGGCAAAAATTTATTTTAGCATTGCTGCTTCATCATGCGTGAGTGCAATGGAACATAACTATTTATGTTGGAACGTTGACTGTCATCTTTATGTTTCTACCCCCAAAGTTTTTCTCCCTCTCTCAAGCCGCTGCCTTTTCTAACTGTGGCTCTGTGGATAACGTTCTCTGTCTTGCCACTGAGTCAGAAGATTATGGTTTCAAGTCCTGTTCCAGAGACATGATCACAGAATCCTAGGCTGAAATCTCCAGTGCTAAACTGAGGGTGCTGCACGGTTGGTGATACTGCTGTCTTGTGGTTGAAAAGTCAAACTGAGGCTCTTTCTGCTCCCTCAGAGGCATGTAAAGATCCCACAGCCACTATCTTGAAGTAGCAAAGTGGAGTCTCATTAATGTCCTTAGCCAATATTTGCCATTCAGTCAGTATAATTGAAACATACTGTATGACCATTATCTTGTTGCTGTTCGTGGGAGCTTGCTGGGTACAGAATGGTTGCTATGTTTGCTACACTGCAACAGTCCTTACACTTTAGATAGCATTTAATTGAGTGCAAGGTGGTTTGTGAGGTCCTGAAATCATAAAAGGGATTGAAGAAATGCAAGTTTGTTCTTTGTTTCCCCTAATGCTAATGGTCAGTCAACCACACAATTAAACAGAAATCGATGGAGAAACTCAGCAGGTCATAGAATCCCTACTGTGCAGATAGAAGCCATTCAGCCCATTGGGTCTGCAACAACCCTCAAAACAGCATCCCACCCAGACCCACATTTACCATGGCAACCCACCTAGCTTGCACATCCATGGACTCTACAGGGCAATTTAGCATGGTCAATCCACCTAAACTGCACATCTTTGGACTGTGATCTGGTAGCGTCAGTGGCAAGAAAACAGAGTTAGTGTTTTGAGTCCAGTGACCCTTGTTTAGAACCTCTTCAGTCAACGAGACATGTCTGGCTCTCTGTCTGTCTCTCTCTCTCACTCTGTGTCTCTCTCTCTGAATGTTCTTTGTGAGTGTCTAGGTTTTTTGAGTGAAAGCAAGCTGTGATACCATGCTTAGTCAGATCCAGCTGGTAGCTGTCCTTCAAGATTGTGCATGCTCATACTTTTCTGCGTAAAGCTCGCCACTGTTCAGAAGCACCACATGTGTTTGGTTTTCTTCATCCCTAGCCAAAATGTTGATGCTGTTAGCAGAGTCAACTGTTACATGGGGCTTGTTCATTTGATTAAGCATTGGATGGAAATCTCATCTTCAGTTCTGCTTGACGTCACATAAAGACTAATAATTTTTAAAAGACAATCAAATTTACAGTTAATCAAAGAAGGAGGTAACTCAACATTGCGTGTTTTAAGATTTTTATTATAACTAATGACTCTGCATTATTTATGGAGGCAGAAAGCACGGCGAGGCACTGGATGAATACTTTACATTTGTCTTTACCAAGAAGGAAGTTTCAACCCAGGCTGTGATGAAAGACGACATAGTACAGACAATGGAAAGATTTAAAATTGATAAGGAGGAGATATTGGACAGGGTGTTTGTGCTTAAAGTTGACAAGGCACTAGGACTGGAAGTTGGCATCCTACTGAACAGGCCGTCTACTCCCTACTCATCTGTTATCCCTCCCCGGCATCCTGCTTAGCTAGCACCCGACCTCTTACTCATTTGGCATCCTATCATTTGGCATCAGGCAACCTACCTGTCAGGCATCCTACCTACCTCTGGCTCCTTACCCCTTCCTTGCTGGCACCATACCTTGCTGATACTCTGCTATCCTGGCATCCAACCCCCTACTCACATGGCGCCCTACCCCTCCCCAGCTGGCACCGTAGCATCACACTTGCCTGTTGTACATGTGCTTTGACAGCAGTGTCAAAGTGGCTGTCAGGACCTTTACATTTCAGAGTGTGGTAGCTGACTGCTGTGGAAAGGGGCCATGGTTTGCCCTCCTCTGACAGTTTTATACTACAAAAAACTGTCAGAATGGATGTACAGCTCTACATTTCTGAGGAAGCCCTGAGTGGAATCTCCATTCTTTTGTTAAAAAAGAAGTAGCAATCTGCATGAGTATGTGAGAATATTCCAATTTTGTCAGTAGACCTCAGATGTTAGCAAGGAGGACTTTACAATGTCTACACTGTCAGCTGATGTCACTTCTGATGCCTTAGTCCATGCCTTTAGTCCACCCAGTTTCATTCCTTTTTGAGGCCTTCTAGCAGTTGATAGAACTGAATGGCTTGCTAGGCCATTTCAGAGGGCAGTTCTCAAGTCACATGTAGGCCACACCAGATAAGGATGGCAAATTTCCTTCCCTAATGGACATGAGTGAATTTATGACAATGGACAATGGTTTGATGGTCATCATTAGACTCTTAATCCAGATCTTCATTGAATTCAAAGTCCACTATGTGCAATGGTAAGATTCAAACCTCAGTCTCCAGAACATTAAGATGATCTCTGGATTCACTACACTGTTACCACCTGAGATAACAAGGTGTAGAGCTGGATGAAAGCAGCAGGCCGAGCAGGAAAGCTGATGTTTCGGGTCGAGACCCTTCTTCAGAAATGGGGGAGGGGAAGGGGATTCTGAAATAAATAGGGAGAGAGGGGGTGGTGGATAGAAGATGGATAAAGGAAAAGATAGGTGGAGAGAAGACAGACAAGTCAAAGAGGTGGGGTTGGAGCCAGTAAAGGTGAATGTAGGTGGGGAGTTAGAGAGGGGATAGATCAGTCCAGGAGGACAGGCCAAGGAGGCGGGATGAGGTTAGTGGGTAGGAGATAGGAGTGGGCTTGAAGTGGGAGGAATGGTTAGGGAAGCAGGGACGAGCTGGACTGGTTTTGGGATGCGGTCAGGGGAGGGGAGATTTTGAAGCTTGTGAAGTCCACATTGATGATTCTCCAGCATCAGCAGTTCCTACTATAACTGTTATCACCTGCATTTGTTATTCTAGACCCTCAGAGTTTATTATTTACAGTTACCAAATATTTTATGAATGGGTTCTGATTCACTTTCGAATGTTTAATTCTCTGTGCATTTTTTTTGTTTCTTAATGGTCCACTTTTCTCTCCCCTTCCTTCAAAAATTATCGACCAATGCTGTATTTCAATCCCTATGACATCAGTAAGCTCAGAGTATTGGCCTAATTGTAGAGGACCTCACAGCTGAGACAGACCCAGTCCTCACCTGATTCCCACAACTGTCTCAGTTTTACAGATTGTGCTGTGAAACAGGAACCATGACAAATCTCCTACTGCTCCAGATTCAATCGCACATCTGGAGTTAAACCTGGGATCTTCTGCTCTGTTTTGCTACCATGTGAGAAAGTGTGTTTACTCGGAGTTACAGTATTAATTTATTATTTATCCATTCATGGGATGAGGACATAATTGGCTGGACCAGCATTTATAGTCCATTCATAATTGCTCTTCAGAAGGCGGTGGTGAACTGCTTTGACATATTACTGATGTCCATGTGGTGTAGGTACATCCATAAGACTGTTCTGGAGGGAGTTCCATGATATTGATCCAGTAGTGGTGAGGTAATGGATATAGCTGCAAGTCAGGATGATGTGTAGCTCAGAGGCAAACTTGTAAGCACTGGTGTTTCCATGCATCTGCCGCCCTTGTCCTTCCAGCTGGTGGCAGTCGTCGGTTTGGAAATTGCTGTCAGAGGAGCTTTAGTGGTTTGTTGTTGTGCATCTTGTAGTTGGTGCACATTGTTTTCACTTTGCCTATTTGAAACCCAAGGCTGTCAGTCAATAATGCAAATGTATAACATCTTTAGCATGGTAAAACATTCCATATCCATCACAGGAGCATTGTTAAACTAAAATTCATGCCAAGTCACATAGGATCTGTTTGCAACAATGAACAAAAGTGAATCACAGAATTGTTACAGCTCAGAAGGAGGCCATTCAGCCCACTGAGCCTGCACCAAGAAAATCAGGAACATGCAAAGGGCAGAAATGCTAAAAGGTTAGCCATTTGGAGGAGGTCACAGAAGAAGGTGCAGGACCATTGAGAATTTGAAAAATAAGATGAATCTTTTAAATTGAGACATTGACTGAACAGGAGCAGAAAAAGCGAGGTAAATGGATTTTGTGCAAGTGAAAATGAACATTAGCACCCTACTGGAATCAAGGCTGATGTTGACTGGGCTTAGCATTCCTTGCATATTTTCAAATACTATGAGGTATGTTCCTTTTTACAGTTTATCCACTGTTGATAGTGACACAGACACGGAGCATGATAAAGACAGAATGGAGTTTGTCGAAGATTCTGTAGATGTGACTGAATATCTTTTGCCAGACAAGTAGGTATATTTATACTTACTTATTTACTTCAAATCATTCATGTTGTGTAAGGATTCCTGCGAAGGACATTTATTATCCATCCTTATTCCAGGCTCAGAGGAACATGCAATCTATCTTTGTTAACATCTGCAGAAAATACTGGAAATGTTCAACAGGGCAGATATCATCTGTGGAAGAATACGTAGCATTTATATTTATATTAAATAATATTCAGTGGCCATTTCCAGATCATCAAATACAAACACTAACTGTGAGTTGATACACACACACAAATACCCACCTACACGCACCCCCACCCCCACACACACCCACACCCATGGCATTGCTCACATTGGGTCTGAAATTCCTATGGAATGACCTGGAATACAGAATATTTTAGAATACACTTAAAACAATGCATTTACCAAGAGCAGAAAATCTAAAATCTGTCAATTGAACGCCTGTTCAGTTGCTGTTGAAAGCTTAAAGTCTTAACTCCTGGTTTTCTTTAAAATGTGTCAACTGGTAAGTGATGCAAAATGTACATTATAAAATCAAGCTAAGTAGGTCAGTGTAGGTGTTTATATATCACACTGGTGTCCACTCACTCCTGTTCATCTAACTTTAAAACAATAATATGTAGGACCACAAGTAGGCTCATCAAATCTTCTCTAGCATTCAAAGAGAACATGGTGAATCTCAGTCCCACTTTCTTGCCTTTTTTGCCATAATTTCTTGATGCCTTCGCTGGAAGGTTGTAAAAATCTATCTACCTTGAATATATCATATGACCCAGCCTCGAAAGCCCTCTGCAGTAAAGAATTCCATGGATTGAATACTTTCTGGCAGAAGACAGTCTTCATCTTTGTCTTAAATGGATAACCCCTTATTCTGAGATGATGCCCTCTGGTCAGATACTTCCACAAGGGGAAACAACCTTTTACACTGTGAAGTCCCCTAAGAATCTTGAATTTTTCAAAAGGCTTCCTCTCATTCTTCTAAATTCCATTGGGTACAGGCAGAGCTTAGTCCTCATAACTGGGTATCGAGGGACTGTTATCAGCCTAATGAACTTCCTCCAATGCCAGTACAGCCAGTCCCTGGTTTGCAAATGGGTTCTGTTCCTGAGTTAATTTGCAAGTGGATTTGTATGCAAGTTGGAACACAATGGAGGATAATATAAAGCAGCAGTTTGTAAGTGCCAAAGATATTTAAAGCTACACACCTGCATTTGAACGTATGGGCTTTCATAAGTTGGATGTCTTTAAATTGGGGACCCCCGGCCCCGTTTATCTTCCCTTATGTAAAGGGCCCAAAACTGTTCTCAGTATTTCAGCTGAGGTCTGGCTAGTATCTTACTTGTATTAGTAAAACCTCTGCTTGTATTAATAAAACATTGCTCTGCAGACTCTGTGTCATCCTCATAACTTACCTTCCAACCTACTTTTGTATCACCTGCAAACATGATAGTGCATTCACATCTCTCAACAAAGTCATTAATGTGTGTGTATGTATACAGTCAATGTTGTGGCCCTAGCACTGATCCCCGCGGCACTCCATTAGTTAGCGATTGTCACCCTGAAAATGCCCCCCTTATCCCAACTCTGTCTTCTATTATTTAGCCAATTCTCTATCAATCCTGATATACTACCTCCAACACCATTGTAGCCAAATATGTTCTACCTTAGCAAACACCTTCTGAAAATCCAAATATATTATATCCTCTGCTTCCCCTTTATCTAACCAACTTATTACTTTTTGAAAGAATTCTAGTAAATCTGTTAGGCAAGAATTCCCCTTCACTGCTGCCATGGAGCTGGTGATCCCCTTGCCCCGTGACCTCACGTGGATGGTTACAATCCAGAGTTTGAAAATCCCTGATCAATACAAATCTTTTCAATTGTATGTGGTAGCGAGTTTAAAATTCTCTTGTTGAAGGTTCTGAATTTCTTGTTGCATTTATTGATGACTATTTTTCTCCCCAACTCTTACTCTTTACATATATATATTAGACATGTGAATTACGCTTGTAAATAATATTTCTGATTTCTGAACAGCTGCATAAGTTCTAAGCTGATGGACTGCACAGTTGAAGAAGAGGTCTTAAATATCATTGACAACGAAGTAGTGTCTGGGGAGGAAGAATCTATCCAAGTTCCAGTGGCTTCGACATCTGACAAGAGCATATGTAGCATGAGAACTGGTATTGTCTACGATACATGTCTTATGTCCCTCGCTAAGAAAGCGTTTTCAAGGTGTGAGCATCTCAACTGCAATGGTAAAATAGATTTGGAACTGCAAATTGTAGCAACAGCAATGAAAGTTGTGAGCCGTTGCTGTTATGGACACACATCCGTCTGGTGGTCGCAGCCATTGCTCGAAGGTGTCCCTGCTGGCAATATTCTGCTGGTATCAAGCATAGTTTTATCAGGGAATAATTATCGGAAAATTGCTCTGATGTTCAAATTCCTGAATATGTGTCCAGTCAGTTATCAGTCATTCTTTAAGACTCAAAAGTCATACGTTCAGCCATCAGTGACGAATTTCTGGAAGAAGATGCAGGGGAAACATTTTCTGGAGCTCACACATCCCCTTGTGGTGTTGGGGGATCAAAGCAACAACAGCTGTGTCTCTTCAGAAAGATACCTCACTTACACAATGATGGACAATTGCACTCACAAGATCCTTGATGTTCAAGTGATTGATGCCAGAGAAGGAGCCAGGAGACTGAGAAATTTGGAAACCTCTGGGTTCCAACGTGCCTTCCAGTGCTTGGTGAAGAACAATCTCAATGTTTCTGAGATAGTTACAGATGCAGATTCTCAGCTTTTGTCAATGATGAGTAAGTGTTCATGATGGTGAGAGAGAATAAGAAGGAATGATCTGTTCAGTTGCCTCATTTGATTCCCCATCCTTGGTCTGACAAAGTAAAACTCAGCCCTAAGCTTACTCCTGGTATAGCTTTAAATTCTCCAGTTTCCCTCCTATCTCCCCTCATGATCTCTCTCAGCTCACTGTCCAAAAGAACCTGGTTATTCAACCCCATTCCCACTAAACTGCAACCACATAACTTTACTTGGTCCAGAAAAACCTCCCCTCAACATCTCTTACTCCATAGCAAATAATCCCAGCTTCTCCAACCTAACCATGTAGCTGAAATTCCTTATCCCTGCCACCATTTTGGTAAATCTCTGCACCCTCAAGAATCCTCACACTCTTCCTCAAGTGGGCTGACAAATACTAGACACAATATCTATCACTTATCTGCCACTTTGTTGTCAGGCTGCTTGTTTGATATCCGGTCTTTGAGGCACTGCAGTTTGCTCCAGCTAAACATTGGACAGACAAACCCCTGTGGCATATATCTGAGGGAAGAGTGTGGGGTTAGAGATGATACTGAGCTGCCATTTCCCTTACTGAAGAACAGTTCAGGAGTGCTATTCATCCTCCAGCGCTTTGCTTAAGTGATCTTTCTTCAACAAGATTAATTTGCAGTTAAAGCAGTGTATAGTCCCAAAGCATTTCACAGGAGCATTAGCAGGCAATAATGGTCAGCACGCCTCCTAAAGACATTTTAAGACAGATGTTCATAAAATTGGCAGGTTTTGTAATGGTTTCCACTAATTGTGGTTTTATGCTTTTCTCTATTTCTGTTTAGAGTCAAAATATCCAAATATTCTTCACCAGTTAGACCTTTGGCATGGGATCAGAGCTGTCCACGAGAGGATAAGCAAGGTAATTTGATTTGAACCAATATTCATCTCTTTGGTCACGCAAGGATTAGCATCAAGCCTGTCAGTCTTGATCTGTCAGTTAGCATCATAGAAATGATGCTTCACAGAAGAGGGTCATTTGCTCCATTTTGTTCGTGTTAACCCAAAGACAGACGACTTTTAATTCCATCTTCCTGGATACAGCCCGTAGCCCTGCAGCTTTCAGCACTTAAGGTGCAGATCCAGGTACTTTTTGAAAGAATTTAGAATTTCTGCCTCCACCACCAATCAGACAGTGAATTCCAGACACCCACTATCCTCTGCGTAAAAAATATTTTTCCTTCTGTTGACTCTATCTCCAGCCCTCTCAATTTTGTATATCTCAATCAAGGGCAGCACAATGCATCACAGTGCCAGGAACCCAGGTTCAACTGCAGCCTCAGGCAGTTGTCTGTGTGAAATTTGCCCATTCTCCCCGTGTCTGCATGGGTTTCCTCCGGGTGCTGCAGTTTCCTTCCACCAAAGATGTGCAGGTTAGGTGGATTGGCCGTGGTAAATGAAGGGTTACAGAGATAGAGTAGGAGGTGGGTCTGGGTGGGATGCTGTTCGGAGGGTGGGTGTTGACTCGAGGGCTGAATGGTCTGCTTCCACACTGTAGGGATTCTATGATTCTGTGTCACCCCTCAGACTTCTCTGTTCCAAGGAAAACAACCCCATTCTCTCCATTTTCTGAAGAAGGGTCTCGACCCAAAACGTCAGCTTTCCTGCTCCTCTGACGCTGCTCGGCCTGCTGTGTTCATCCAGCTCCACAACGTTTTATCTCCCATTCTCTCCAATCTCTCCTCATAACTACAATTCTTTCTAGTAAATCTTCTCTGTGCTCCCTCCAGAGCGATTACGTCCTTCTGTAAGTTAGATCATAGTTCATCTGTTCCTTGATTGCATTTACCTTCCTTTGCTCCTTATTCCTTGATAGCCTTATTTGAGTCATGAAAACAATGTTTGTGTCCGAGCATACACTGTCTTTTGAGGCAGAGTGTTCCAGACTTCATTATTTTCTGTATGAAAAATTACTTGTAAAAAAGAGCTTCATCCTGAAAGGCCTGACATTATTTGTAAGATTTCAACTGGACTGACTTTGTGCGGTTGTTGGATAAATGTGACGATACCATGGCTTTAAGAGGTGTATTTTGACTTTTTCTTTTAATGAAGAATTGTTAAGACAGAGGTACCCAGTCTGTTCCAAAGCCAATAAAGTAAACGTCTCATGAGGCCTTGGATTTATTTTAAAAGTTGGAACAATAGAAGCAGTCTGAATGGGTGAGGTCAAGCTCCCACAGAAACAGGATTCTTTTTAGTTTTAGCTTTGTGTCAGTTGCTGCTGGGTCTTGAAGCTGGGTGTGGAAGCTGTTTTTCCTCTTTTGTTAACAAAAACCTGGGTTTCTCTTCCTGCTGCTAAATTTTCATGTGAGAAAATCTATTTTTCTGAAATTGCCTTTGCCAAGGGTATGTTTATAAGATGTCACTATATTGGAACAGTTACTGTTTAGTAATTAAATCTATTATTCTGTTTAGTTTTCCAATAAAGTTAGGTTATTCTGATTTCTTCTTTCTTTTGTTGTCTTTTAACTGTAGAGTATGAATGAAGTATGTTTTGTCTCAAGACTGTTAGTTTGACCAATCAAATTGCACCCGGAATGCAATGCCTGGCACTAGTCTTTAAATTAAGAAAATGCTAGGGTCTCGGCTATCTTTTTAATATTTTGAGGGGGTTTGGTCTGGTCCATTACAATGAGAAAGTGTAAATTAGTTTAGTTTGTAGTCGGTTTAGGCTGAAATCTGCAGTTTAAATGATGGAGTTGTCAAACATAAGCAGGTTTTGTTCAACAGTTCCAATATACCAGCAGCTAAATTAAACTTAATCTGGCTGAAAGTTGGTCCACATTAAATTAATCAGATAGGTCTTTTATTTTAAGAACATATAAATTCAGCTAGCAAATTCAGTTTAACCTCAGGCAAGAAAGTTTCCATTTTATTTTGCACAAGTCCAGTTTAGTTTGTAGTTTGTATTAAAATGAAAAATACAGGTGGTATCAGCTCAATCGAGAGGATGACCTAAATTCAGGAAACCAGGGTGTCAAACAGTTTTGGTAGATGTCAAAAATACTAAAGACAGGAAGACATTTGTGGGAGTAGCGTACATACCACCCCCGCTCCATCAAGAACCACAGGTTAGGGTGAAGCACAAAGAAAGAAATAGTGAGCACTTGTCGCAAAGGTGCGGTGATAATTTAAGGAGATTTTAATCTAGTTATAGAATGTTTTCAGGACAGTTTTTTGGAACAAGAAGTTCTGGAGCCTTCCAAAGAATATGGTGCAATGAGATAAGATTAATTAAGGATCTCAAAGCGAAGGCTCTGCTACATGTAAGCAATCATAATAAGATTGAATTTTACATTCAGTTTGAGGGAGAAAGGAGTGGGTGCAGGATTACAAGGGCACGAAAGTAGAGGTGATTGAATGGCAAGTAAGCTTAAAGGATAGCTCGATAGAGATGCAATAATAGACACTGAAGGGGATATTTCAGACACTGTTGAAACTCTGTCTGAGGTACTATACACAGTACTGGTCACCTTATTTAAGGATGGATGTAAATGTATTGGAGGATATTCAGAGAATGTTTAGTAGACTTAATAGCTGGAATGAACATGATCTTTTATGAAGAAAGGTTGGAAGGGCTTGGCCTGTATCTGCTGGGGTTTAGAATAGTAAGAGATGACGTGATTGAAACATGTTAATTCCTAAAGAGCCTTGATAAGGCAGTGATGGAGAAGGTGTTTCCTCTTATGGGGGAATCTATAATTAGGTGTCACTGTTTAAAAGCCAGAGGTAGCTCATTTAAACAGTGAACAGGCAATTTTGATTTTTTCCAGGGGGCTATGGGTCTTCGGGCTGCCCTGCTTGAAAAGTGGTGGAAGCAGTGTTCTTGAATATTATAAGGCAGATGTGGATTGACTAGTGTTAAACAAAGTGTTAAAGGGTTATCAGGGTAAGCAGGAATGTGGATTTGAGGTTACAATCAGTTCAGACATGATGTTATTGAATGGCAGAAAGCACGAGAGGGTGGATGGCTTATTCTTACTCCTTATTCGTACACTTCTATCTTACTTGTTCTGCATTCTCCCAGCAGAGGGAATAGTTTTCTCCACATCCCGCTCCTCCCCTATCAAATCCATGTATTGGTTAAACACCTCAATCAGGTCACCCCTTAATCCTCTAAACCCGAGGGACTCAAATCAAGGTTATACAAGCTGACTTTGTAGATTAAAGACCATGCTGCCAAAATATTTCTGTTATGTGTGCTGTCTGAGAGCAGGTTGGCATACTGTAGGATTCCTGAGCTATTTCCTGATAGGATCCATCTGGAATGGTGCCCCAGTCCTATTTTGTTAATTTCCCCATAACGATGAAGATGTAATGAAATTTTGAATCTTTTCACCTTCCCCCAAGTCTTTTATCGTGTGATTTGATGCCACACGATGAGCTTGGATTCTTTATAGGCTAGATGAGAAGACAAACTCAAGACCTTCTTCAAATTTCAAAGCACCACTGTTTGTTATACATTAATACTAAACACTTATTAGGCAATTACATTAGGTAAGAACTAATCTGTCTTCCTCGTGCTCATGTCCTTTCAGTTCTCAGTCTATTATCCTTCTATCATTTGACTACCAGGATGATAGGTGATTTCAATTAACTTTGGTCTTGTCTTGTCCAAAATTTGTTACATTCCTGTTGCATTTGATACATCAGAGAGCTTGGCTCCTACTTTTTGTGCACTGTTATAATGCTTCTTATCCTGTTTTTTAGGTAGTGGCTTCCAGTAACAATAAAGACCTACAACCGTGGATTAGTGACATCATAAAACACTTCATTTACTGCTGCCAACGTAGTAATGGTGATGTAAATACCTTGATGGTGCGTGTCACTAGTGTATGAAAATTATTATATTTGGAATTGGAATGAGGGCAGGCTGTGATTCACACAAGGGACATTGGAATTCAGTGGGGCTTTTTGAATTCAGTACTGTATTCAATCAGATCCCATTTTGACTGTTGAAAGGACGTTTGTCTGCAGTGTGGGAGTCACTAATTGATGGAGGAGACATAAACAGTCTCGAAGGGTGGGTAAGGTATGCTCAAATGTCATGATATGAATTATTTAAATTCCCAGGTTTTTAAGAAGGAATACTTGCAGGAGTCAATGGGCTTTGAAAGCACTCTGCTTTCTTACTTTGATTGACAGACCAAATGGTCCAGTATTTACTCTATCAGTTTCAATAATTGTTTGTTGACATTTCCCCAAGGACACCTTATGAATGCTTCGCTGTTTCCAAAAGCTGTAGTTATCTCAGGAAAGGGAACAGGGTTTGAGTTCACAATTTGAAGGACATAGTAAACAATCTATTAAAGGATTAGCTGTCTTTGACCTGAGGTAAGAGGCCTTTTAATAGGAAATTAAGCACTTCTGAGGTCTAAAAATTGTTTGATGGGCTTTAATGAAGTAAATTTTTTGAAAAACCAAATCTGTCAGGTGATATCTGTGATAGATTTTTAGTTTATCTACACTTGGCTTCTGAGTGCTACCCATGGTGGATACTGAGTGAGGTGGCTAAAAGGGGTGATGTGTGAGGCATGACTTGCCGTGAGTTGGTATGGAAGGAATAAGGGGCCATGGAAAGTGATTGAGATGCTTTCCAACTAGCCCACGTCAGTGCTCACATGGCCCTCCCCAGGGCCACCTATACCCTGTTTCCAGGGCTCCTGGACACTTTAATAATCTTACAGACCTCTAGGGGATCGCGGCTCAGGTGAGCTTCTGGAATGTTGGGAATCCTGGGATCAGTTGCTTCGTCACAGGTTAGTGCCTTCAGGAGAGAGGAGGGGATGGGGAGGAACTCATGGTGTCTTTGAAAATCTGAAATGAATGCCTGTTATTAAAGGCTCGCTGGCGCAGCATCCTGCATCACACAGTAAATGTGCATGAGTGGCAGCTTGGAGATGGCTCCACCGCAGCATCCTGTGAGCATGGTCATCTCTCAGACAAGGAAATCAAGGACAAGCAGTGGCTAACAGCAGGTTCACCTGCTCATCATGCTCTTCGTGAAGTGGTCTATGACAGATGGCTCACCTCCCACCTCAACTATTTTGTCCAAGCCAGGTTTGTTTCTTTAATCCCTTTTTAGAGGATGAGCTGAAATCCTTGTGTGTTTGTTCACTATTGAGAACATTGTTCATATTGTTCATTGTTTTAATAACTCTTGCAGAGTAACCAATGAACTGGAGTCATTTAACAACCACATTCAAATGTATGCTGCTCAAAACTTCACATATGAGTAAGTGCAAGTCAGCAGAATACTCCTAATTTTATATTTATCAGTGAAGTTATGTCGAGATATTTGAAAGAAGCTGGGACTGCTCCGATTGAGCGGAGAATGTAAAGGGGAAGATTTAACTGGTGTTGAAAATTGAATGTTTTTTTAATAAAGGAAACATTTGCAGGGCTGTTGGGAAAGAGCAGGAATGTGGGGCTGATTGGATAGCTCTTTCAAAGAGCTGGCATTGGCTTGATGGGTCGAGTCACCTCCTGTGCTTTAAAGTTCTGTAAATTTGTTGTAACCCTGTGCATCATTCAATAACACAGTAATGAGGAAGCTGGAGATGGAAGTTTGTTTACAGATTTACTGAATGATGATAAATGTTACAAAGGAGCTGAGGATTGGCAAATGCAATTCGATGCAGGTAAGTGTGAAATGTTGCACTTTGGAAAGTCAAACCAAGGTAGCACTCATACATTAAATGATAAGGTCCTAAGGAGTGTTGTGGAACAGAGGGACCGAGGAGTACAAGTACATAGTTCGTTGAAAGTGGTTAAGTCATTGGTGAGGCCGCACTTTGAGTATTGTGTACAGTTTTGGTCACCCTGTTATAGGAAAGACATAGTTAAACTGGAAAGTGTGCAAAGAAGATTTATGAAGATGTTGCCAGGACTGGTAGGTCTGAGTTATAGGGAAAGGTTGGCCAGGATAGGACTTTATTCTTTGGAATGTAGGAGAATGAGGGGTGGCCTTATTGAGGTGTACAAAATCATGAGGGGCATAGATAGGATGAATGCATATAATCTTTTTCCCAGGAATGAGGAATTAAAACTAGAGGGGATAGGTTTAAGGTGAGAGGCGAAAGATTTAAGAAGGACCTGAGAGGCAACTTCTTCACACAGAGAGTGGTGTGTATATGGAATGGGCTCCCAGAGAAAGTGGTTGAGGTAGGTACAATCGCAACATTAAAATAACATTTGTATAGGTACCTGGATGAGAAGGGTTTTAGAGAGATATGGATCAAATGTGGGCAATTTGAACTAGCTGAGTGGGCACTGTGGTCAAGATGGACCTGTTTGGGCTGAAGGGCTTGTTTCGATGCTGTATTACTCTACACTCTGACTCTCTATGTGTATGTGCCAGTACATAAGAGCAAGCCAGCTACATTTACAACGTCACAGGAGTATGTTGCATAATGTTGGGTATGGCAAATCAGTTTGAATTACAGATATTCAGATGTGACAAGTATTTTTCTCAGAGTAGAATCCTATAAGTGACAATGAGGTGAATGACCACTGCATGAGCTGTAGCAAGTGGCTTGCTCTAGATTTGTCTCTGTAACTCTGATAATCTACAATTTGTATAGGTTAACAGCTCCCTGTAAGTCACTAGCTGCTCCCCTACGTTTAAAGAAAAACAGCAAGAAATGAGAGGCATTCTTTCTTTAACTAAGACTTTTAGATTTATCTTGTTGAAGTTTTTAAAAATTTGTTCACAGCATGTGGCAAGACCAGTATTTATTATCCATCCCTAATTGCCCTCAAAATGAGTGGTTTGCTGGGCGATTTCAGAGGGCAGTTAAGAGACAACTAGATTACTGTGGGTCTGGAGTCACATGTAGGTCAGACTGGATAAGGACAGCAGATTTCTCTCATAAAGGGCATTAGTGAACCAGATGATTACAATAATTGTAGATAGTTTCATGGTCACCGTCACTGAGATGATCTTCATGTTCCAGATATATTAATTGAATTTAAATTCTACTAGCTGCCATTACAGAATTCGAACTGGTGTCCACAAAGCATCAACGTTAGTCCGAGTGTTGCTAGCCTAGTGGTTACCACTGCACCCCCCTTCTCACTTTGCAAAGAGTTTTTAAAAATGAATGTTTTCACTTAATCATGAATTGGTGTTGTGTGCAACCAGAAGTGTTCCATGCCAACTTACCTTCTCTGTTATAAGTCAGCTAGTTCATTGTTTCATTGGTTTTCTCCTGTAGCTACGAGGATTACCAAGTGCGTACCTTGCTGGCAGCAATTGATTATAATGCACATGTTGATCGTGAATACCAACGTAATGCTGATGGTGAAATTGTGTAAGTAGGTAATAAATAAGGAGCGGGGAAACTGGGTACAACCCAGTGCAATCCAGTTGTGTTCTTTAGTCTATTCATCCAAGCTGTTATTGAAGCTGTTGATTCATGGTCTACTTCACTGCAGTTCCTGTGGTGTAGGGGCATCCACAATGTCTTTCAGGGACGGTGTTCCAACATTTTGACCCACCAACACTGTAGGAATGATTATATATTTCCAAGACTGAATGGTGTGTGACTTGGAGGGGAATTTGCATGTAATGGTATTTCTCGTCCTACTAGGTGGTAGAGTTCTGTGGTTTGGAAGGTGTTGTCACAGGGGTCTGTATGAGTTTCTGCAGTGCACCTTGTAGATGGCATACACTGCTGCTACTGAGTGTCAGTGCTGAAGGGCCTAAATGTTAAAGATGGTAGATGTGATGCCAGTCAAGCAGGCTGCTTTGCCCTGAACGGCGTCAAGCTTCTTGAGTGTTGTTGGCGCTGCACCCATCTGAGCAAATGGAGTGTATTCCATCACACTGCTGACTCTGTGCTTTGTAGATGACAAACAGGCAGTGGTGGAATAGGAGGTGGGCTGTTCACTGCAGGATTCCCACACTCTCACATGGCTGGTCCATTTGAGTTTTTGCTCAACAGTAGTCCCCAGGATGTTGATAGTGGGTGATTCAGTGATGGTAATGCCATTGAATGTCAAAGGGAGAAGGTTAGATCCTTTCCTCTTGGAAATGATAATTGCCTGGCTCTTGTCTGGTGCAAATATTACTGACCATAGCTGTCTCCGGTCAGTGGTCAGCACCTTCATTAATTGATTAATGAAACAACAGGTTCCCCCCTGCTTATGGGCAGTGTCAAAGGGCACTCTGTCTGTTGTCTAAATGCCTCTTTCTTTCTTTCAGATATCATAGAATATACTCAAAACGCCGCAACCACTGGAGAGCTGTTCCCGCAAAGGTCCAGAAACAGTACCACCACTTTGAGACACTGAGAAAGGACTTGGTGAAAGCAGTACGATCAAAGGATGCTGACCAACAACTGCCCAGGGGCTCAGGAACAAGAGGCAGGAGGGTTCCAACCTAGCTAAACAGATCAATTTGCCAAAGATCAGATGAAGATTAGCAGAAGAATGTTGATGTAAAGGAAAGAGAAGTGTCTATGCTTGATATTTTGATTTTTGTACTATTTATATGAAAGATTTTATTTATTATAACATTAAATATACACTCTGTGTTGCAATACTGAGCCCTCAAACTTACTAGGCCCACCTGCCATCTGTGAATGCCTTCTTTTGAGCTTCCGGTTGCCACAGCCTACTGTTTTACCTGTACGTATCTCAGAAAGGAGTGTGAGTTCCACAAATCATTAAGGGCAGTGTTTTGTGAGGCCAGTGCCATGAGAGTAAGGTGACAGGGTGCAGCATTGATGTGAAAATGTGAGAGATCCATCATTGACATTGAGTGTCTCTGCACCAGCTACCGTCCTTCCACACTTCTCTTCCCTGATTCTGTTCTTCAGTTGCACTAATTATTTCCCCTTTTCAAATTTCCTATGTTGATGTATTTAGGAAATGCACAATGCAGCTAAATGGGACAGATTGAGGTAGATACAGTAGAGTCGTAATGATTCTTGTAACCATAAGGCCATTAAAGCCAGGACCCTCATAGTGATCACAAATGGACAGCATGATTCTGTCAATGATCCACAGTCCCATTGCGGTACTGGGATGTAATCTTGTTCCTATTTACAATTCCACCTAATGTTGGAGGAGTTGGGAGCTTTTACAAGCAACATATATATCTTACAATAGTCTTTACCAGAGATGAGGCAATTTATAAAGATCAGAAAGGACGTGAAGGCAAATGTGTAAAAAGAAATCCTCTCTGGGATTGCTACTCTTTAGCCACAGTGTGTGAGACACAAGTTAGCAGCTTGCTCATTGTGTGAAGTACAGCTGCTTACAGCCAGTACTTGGTATCCTGTGACAATGTTTGATAGTCAACAGCAACACTATATTGACTTTTTATCAAAATAGTAAGTATATTTAGAGTACTATAGTCTTGATATTCTAAAATTTCTTAATGAGGCCAAACCATCGCAAGAGTTTGAGATAACAAGGTGTGGAGCTGGATGAACACAGCAGGCCAAGCAGCATCATAGGAGCAGGAAAGCT
>JAHRHZ010000064.1:373180-409099 GCA_024137785.1 Ginglymostoma cirratum | reverse complement strand
TCCTGCTCCTATGATGCTGCTTGACCTGCTGTGTTCATCCAGCTCCACACCTTGTTATCTCGGATTCTCCAGCATCTGCAGTACCTTTTATCTCATTGCAAGAGTTTCTTGTATACCGTATTTGGTCCTCTGCAGGTTGAAGATTTCTCATGCTGGGTAATGGAACACAGGTTAAGTCAGGTATTTCACAGTTAATGCTGAGTAAAGTTGCCTCCATATTGGCCAACAATGTGCCTCAGCCACCAGCCTCAGGATATCAGCTTCTCCTGTATCGTAGGAGTTTAGAATGCAGGTGCGATTTGGCCCTTCCAATTCTTTGCAGCCTTTATCCACTACATGAGCAAACAGACCACAATCTCATTTACCCAACATCTTCCCATTGCTTTTCAATTCCTTCTGTTTCACTGCCGTCCTGTTTAGTCCAGTCCTTGATGTTGACAGTGGTTTGGCCTCAGTCGTTGACTGTTAGAGTGAATCCCAGAGTTCAGAATGCCTTATATCAGGGACTCTCTCCTACTCTCTTTCTAAATCTCTGATAATTAGTCTTGTGCCTTTGGTCTAATGTTGTGGATCTCTTGACCAGCATCACTGAAAACTGTCCTGTCATTGGTCTTATTGTAGTTAGTGGGATCTCTTGGTGCACAGATTTGCTGCTGTATTTCCTATTTTACAACGTTGATTATCAAAGAGTACTTTACTTTCCATCAAACTTTGAGACATCTTGAAGTGGTGAATATACTATAAAAACACAAGTGTTTCATTCAGTGTAGTTAATTTCTGTCATTTTCTAATGGACCAGTAGGTGTCACCAAACTCCCAGTTGCATTTGTGTGTCCAGTTAAATTACCAGGATGACAAATATCAGTTCTCATGTGGCCATTTGGCTGTTCTCTTACTTTCATTCAAAGTGACTGCAGGATTTGAGTGCACGGCTATGGATGATGGACACATTGTCAGAGGGAGTGAGGCACTGTCAAAGACAGTAAGAATGTGGAGGTGCTTTTGGTGAGTGCGAGACCGTAAAGGAGAGAGGGATTGAGGAGTCAGATACAGTTGGAGGGAGTTTACATTTGGTGAACTCGTATCTCCATAATTGAGAACCTGATAACCACCACCACTGACTGAGCTGGCCAAGTCCTGAAGCACATAGCTGTTAACCTGTGGTTATGATCAGTGAAAGGAGAACCGACACAAGTATAGAACCAAGTTTACAGTACCCTCACCAGTTGACCTTTTCCAGATCCATCTGTTCATGGCAGTAATGGTAGGAGTGACATCAGTGTCTCCTTGTGGAGACAGTTGCATCTTCACACTGAGCACATGCTCCATCATGTGTGGCATGAGCACTCTGCTAAATGGGTGATACATTCAAAACGCATCTAGCAACTGGCATCCATGGCATCCAAGAGGCACTGTCAGCCATCAGCAGCTGCAGAATTGTACTCTTAGCTCATTGCCTGGCATATCCCACACTGCCATTGCCATTAAGCTGGTTCAGTGAGGAGTATAGGAGAGCATTGTAAGGTGCCAATTTGGTTAAAATATAATGCAGGCTATAGCGGAAACAGCACGCGGTAGACAGAGTGAGGCAATCCCTCAACTAATGATAAGAGAGTGGTAATGATCTGGTGACAGTTCGCAGCATCTCAAGTGCCAGTCTTCAGCCAATTAAATGTTAAATGCACTGCAAATAAAATTTTAAAAAAACAGCTGAGCGCACTAAATACTGAGTGTTTTACTTGCATACTACCTTCTTTTGTAATTGATGCACCCCAACACGTCAATCCCGCTGCACACGACTGCAGAATTCCAACATACAGAGATATTTTGATGTTCTTGTGTGTGTATCACAGAAAAATTAGTGTACAGGTACAGCAAGTGATTAAGGCTAATGGAATGCTATCATTTATTACAAGAGGAATTAAATATAGAACGTAGAACAGTACAGCACAGTACAGACCCTTCGGCCCACATGTTGTGCTGACCTATTATCCTACGAAGATCAAACTACCCTGCATACCCTACATTTTACTATCCTCCATGTGCCTATCCAAGAGTCGCTTAAAAGTCTCTAAAGTATCTGACTCCACTACCACTGCCGGCAGCACATTCCACTGCATAAAGAACCTATCTCTGACATCTCCCTATACTGTCCTCCAATCATCTTAAAATTATGCCCCCTCGTAATAGTCATTTCCACCCTGGGAAAAGGTCTCTAACCATCCACTCTATCTATGCCTCTCATCATCTTGTACATATAAATATGTAAGTAAGGGTGTTATGCATCAGTATACAAGGCATTGGTGAGATCACATCCCAAATACTGTGTGCAATTTTGGTTTCTTTATTTAAGAAAAGATGTAAATGCACTGGAGGTTGTTCAGAGGAGGTTCATGAGATTGGTACTTGGAATGAGTGGTTTGTTTTATGAGGAAATGTTGGACAGACTGGGCTTGATTCTTCTGGGATTTAGCAGACTTGATTGAAACGTGTAGGATCCTGAAAGTTTTGACAAGGCAGATGTGGAAAGGTTGTTTCCTCTTGTGGGTGGATATGGGGGGCATTGTTTTAAAATTAGGGTTTACCTTTTTAGGACAGAGATGAGAAATTTTCTTTTGTCTCTTGGGTTATGTGTGACGCACCAAACCTACACATACCTGAACACTATGGGTAATTTAACGTGGCCAATCCACCTAACTTGCACATCTTTGGACTATGGGAGGAAACTGGAGCACCCAGCAGAAACCCACTCAGACATTGAAAGTATGTGCAAACTCCACACAGACAGTCACCTGAGGGTGAAGGGCAGCAGTGCTAACCACTGAGCCACCATGCTGTCTCCTTGTACTGAAGCAGTGCATGTCCATATACAATAAAACTTGGACAACATTTATGCTTGGGCTGACAAGTGGTCAGTATGTTTTTACACCACACAAGTTCAGACAATAATCATCAACAAGTGAGAATCTTAACCATCACCCCTTGATATCCAATACAATTACCATCACTGGAATTCCCACCATCAACATCTTTGGTTGGGGGTGGGGGGAAGCGGTTGCCAGTGTCATAGAATCCTGCAGCATGGAAGCAGATCTTTCAGTCAAACTTGACCAGGCCAACCAGGCATTTTCCTGTGTTTGACCCATATCCCTCTAAATCTTTACTATTCATGTATCTATCCATATGTCTTTTAAATGTACCCACCTCTACCACTTCCTCTAGCAGCCCATTCCAAATATGCACCACCCTCTGTGTGAAAAAGTTGCCCCTCAGGTCCCTTTTAAATCTTTTTACCCTCTCACCTTAAACCTATGCCCTCTAATTTTGGAACCCCCCCCGCACCAACCCCAAGAAAAAGCTATTCACTTTATCTATGCCTCTCATGGTTTTAGAAACCTCTTATAGGTCACCCCTCAGCCTCTGACATTCCAGGGAGAAAAGTCCCATCCTATCCGGCCTCTCCTTATAAGTCAAACCCTCCAGTCTTGGCAACATTCTTCTAAAATTTTCTGTACCCTTTCTAGGCTAACAACATCCTTCCTGTAGCTGGGCAACTAGAATTGTATGCAGTGGCTCACCAATGTCCTGTACAGCCACAACATGATATCCCAACTCCTATACCCATTATGCTGACCAATTGCGGCAAGCATGCCAAACGATGCCTTCACTATCAGTCTACCTGCAAAGCTACCTTCAAGGCCCTATGCACCTGCATTCCTAGGGCCCTACCATCATCTGTATAAGTCCTGCCCTGGTTTGTCTGACCAAAATGCAACACCTCACATTTATCTAAATTAAACTCGATCTGCCACTTCTTGGCCCAGAGTCCCATGTGATCAAGATCTTGTTGTAGTATTAGATAACCTTATTCACAGCCCACTATACCACTAATTTTGGTGTCGTCTACAAACGTACTAGCCATACCTCCTATATTCTCATCCAAATCATTGATATAAATGATGAATAACGGTGGACCAAGAACCAATTCTTGCAGCACACTGCTAGTCACAGGCCTCCAGTCTGAAAAACAAACCTCTACCACTATCCCTGTCTTCTACCATTAAGCCAATTTTGTATCCATTTAGCTATCGCTCTCTGGATCCCGTGTGATCTAACCTTACTAACCAGTCTACCATGCGGACCTTGTTGAAAGCCCTGCTAGAGTCCATGTAGACAATGTCTGCCACTCTACCTTCATCTATCTTCAGTGACCAGAAACTGATCACTGAAGATAGATGAATGCAAGGTTATATATTACTAAGGACAAAAGAATCAAGGGGATACCTAATAGAAGGAGGGTATTGAGAGGGGTCGAGGAAGTGAGGGACCTTGGGAGTACATGCCCACAGATCATTGAAGGTGACAGGACAGGTAGATAAGTGGTAAAGAAGACACATGAGATGATTTCCTTCATCGGGTGAGGTATTGAATACACAAGCAGGAATGTAATGGTAAAAACTATATGAAATACTAAAGGCAAACACAGTGGCTGTTAGAGTACATCAGACGCTAGGAATACTGTGGCAAGTGACTGATTTCCTGACTCCCCAAAGCCTCTTCATCAACAACAAGGCACAAGTCAGGAGTGTGACGAAATACTCCCCACTTGCCTAGATAAGTGCAGCTCAGGAAGCTTGACATCATCCAGGACAAAGCCTGCTTGATTGCCCCACATCCATTCCCGCCAGCACCGATGCTCAGTAGTAGCAGTGTGGTACCATGCACATTAAGCACTGCAGAAATTCTTCAAAAATCCTTAGCACCTTCCAAACCTTCTGTAGGTGATCAAAAGTGTCTGACAGTGTGAGTAAAGTGTCAACAGCTGAATAGCAAGTGAAAGGATGACCTATAATCTAATTAATCGAAGCAGAGAGATAATTACCACAAATTAAAAATAAGGTGGTGCTGGAAACAAACCAAATGGCTGGAATAACATGATAGGTATAAAAGTCGCAGGTCGAGGGTATAACCAAAGAAACAAGTAATCCAAAACTGTACAAACTAATTGAGGTAGAGAGATCACAGCAAGTTATTGAGATGATGGTGTCAAAGGGTTATAACCCTGTGAAACATTGCTAGAAGCTGCTTTCTCTTAGCACTGACTGCCTGACAGTGCGAAACTCCCTCAGTACTGCCCCTCTGACAGTGAGGCAGTCCCTCAGTATTGACTCTCTGAAAGTGCGGCTTTCCCTCAGTACTGACCCTCCGACAGTGTGGCACTCCCTCTTTACTGACGCTCTCACAGTGCTGCATTCCCGTAGTACTGACCCTCTGATAGTGCGGCACCCCCTGAGTACCTGACCCTCTTGCCTTCTCCATTGTCCCCATCAAACACTCCCAGGACAGGGACAACATGGGGTTAGATACAATGTGAACCTCCTTCCACACTGCCCCATCAAACACCCCCAGGGCAGATTAGACATACATTTCTTTCTACATTTTCCCAACCAGATGACAATTTGATATGATAGACCAAACTGACTGCATCTGCTTGTAACTGATAAACAGAATGAAACATTTTGTCTGATTGGATCCCAAGTTTGAAAACCTCATCCAATACATTGCTCAGATTGCCATTGCCATATTTATACCACTGTGTTTTGAAAGATGTCATAAATATTATCTCCTGTAGCAATGACATTCCATTCGTGCCCTAACCTGTCCGTCAGAGACAGTGCTGTTCAATAACTCAGGCAACTCTTGCTGCAAACAGCAAACACTACAGTGACCCCCTGTGAGCAATTCAGTGTTTTTCCAATGTGCTTGTCCTTCCTGAGGAAGCTGCTATATCTCTGGCCCAGTCTGAAACAATGGGGCAAGGACAAGCAAGGTCCCAAAGTGAACATCAATTGGCAAAGGAAATATAAACATATTTCTGTGTCAGTGTTCACAATCTCAGTCAGTGCTGAACTTTTGGACTCAGAGTCACAATTTCCGCGTGGAAATTGGAAGAACCAGTGTGTGCACAGTCAGATCCCACAGTGCAAATGATAGTTTGTTTCTCTGTCACTGGTGGTTCAGGGATGATCATTGGCCTAGAACTCTGGAGTGTGCTTCACAATGGTCTTCTCTGGAGGTTTGTCGTGAGAGATTTTTTACATCCATCGGAGAGAGCTAATGAAGCCCCAAAAGCTGGCACTACCTCAGTACTCCACTTGGGAGTTTGAGATAAAGTATACGCAGTAATTTATAGAAGTATTGAAACACAGAGACAAGGGGCAGGAGTGGCCCCCTTTGAGCTTGCTCTGCCATTCAATCTGATCCTGGTTGATCCTCTATCTCAGTGCCATATTCCTGATTTCTCCCCGTGACCCTTGATGTCGAAAATTTATCCAGCTCTTTCTTGAATATATTCTCTGGTAGAGAATTCCAAAGGTTCCAGAGGTACAGATAGAGTGGACAGCCAGAGACTGTTTCCTAGGGTGGAGGTAGCTATTACGAGGGGACATAGTTTTAAAGTGAGTGGAAGTAGATATAGGGGAGACGTCAGAGGTACGTTCTTTACTCAGTGAGTGGTCGGGGTGTGGAATGCATTGCCGGAGAGCGTAGTGGAGTTGGCTTCATTAGGGGCACTTAAGCGGCTATTAGATAGGCATATGGATGATAGTATAAGGTAGTGGTGGAGGTTAGATAGACCTTAGGATTAGGGTAAAAATTCGGCACAACATCACGGGCCGAAGGGCCTGTACTGTGCTGTACTGTTCTATGTTCTATGTTAATTCCCCTCTGAGTGAAGAAATGTTTCTTCGTCCCAGTCTGAAATGGTCTACCCCATATCCTGAAACTGTGCCCCTGGTTCTAGACACCCCACCCAGGAGAATCACCCTCCCTTCATCTTGTCTGTCCAAACCTGTTAGAATTTTATACTTTACATTCTTCTAAACTTTAGGAAAAACAGGCCCAGTCGAATCAGTCTCTCCTCATACAACATTCCTGCCATCCCTGGTATCAGCCTAGTGAATCTCCACTGCACTCCCTTGAAGGTAAATATAAATTACTTTTGCTTATAGTTAACTCCAATTTGATTTTGAAGCAAAACAATTTTAACTGATATATTTTTGGCAGGTTTTAGTAGCATTTACTCAAGGAAGTTGTGAGAGTTCTGATCCAAAAAGTGATTACGTGGATCAAATTAACATTTTCGAGCTCAAATAGCCTGCGTAGGAATGCACTCTGAAAGATACACCAGATACTTGATAACTAATGCTTGTCGTATGCATATGTAAAGTAGTACCAATCAATTAGACTGAGTAGTGTAAAGGCTTTAATACTCATCTATTAAAAACTGAAAGAACTATGGATGCTGCAAATCAGGAACAAAAACAGAAGTTGTTGGAAAAGCTCAGCAGGTCTGGCAGCATCTGTAAACAAATATCAGAATTAACATTTCGGGTCACCCAAAGAATGTCAGTGCAAATTCCCCTGGGTTGGAAAACTCAGTAAAAATAATCACAAAGCTGCTGGATTGAAAGCCCCAACTAATGTCCTTTAGAATCACACAATCACAGAATTGTTTCAGTACAGGAGTCCATTCAGGCAATCATGTTTGTACTGGTTCTATCCCCTAGTGCCAATCTCCTGCCTTTTCCCCATATCCCTGCATACCATTTCTATCCTAATAACCATCCAATGCCACAATTGAACCTGCCTCTACCATGTTTCCCAGCAGTCCGCTCCAGATCCTAATACTCACTGAGTGAAAAAGGTTTCTTTCACATTGTCCTTGCTTCTTTCGCTCGTCACATTGAGGGAGGGAAATCTGCTGTCTTTACCCAGTCTGGGCCTACAGGTGACCTAACAGCCCACACCAAAGTAGCTGACGGTGAACTGCCTGTGGAAACAGTTTATGAAGATGCTCAGTTGTATTGCTCCATCTCGATCAGCCTCAAAGCAACAGAGGGCCCCAGATGAAACGTTCCGTCCTCACTATCGCAGGCCAACCAGAGGGTGAAGAATGAATGCCAATCTTGCCAGTGGGTACTGTTACATCTCACTGTGGTATTGTGCCGAAAATCAACGCCCTGCTTTTTCCAAAGTCAAAATCAAAAGTTTATTAAGGTACACAAAGTCCCTAAGTTACCCATCTGATAGACTCAGGCTAACAGGAAGCATGAGCCAGGTTTTTGCTTTTCACAAGATTGACCAGTTATTCTGAATAAATAGATTCTAACTCCAAGTAGATGTCTATGAACATCTTATAGAAATCTCTGTTCTTTGGAGAAGTGTCTTTGGGTCCTTTACATCCCTGTGAGAGAGAGAGGCAGCAGGCAGTTCCCCAGTTTAATTTCTCATCTGACAGAATCTCCAAGAATGCAGAATACCCTCTGTACTGCTGTCAGTCTAGAAATTGTGCTCAAGTATCTGCTGTGGGGCTTGAACCCTTACCTTTTAAACACTGCCAATAAACACATGAACTAAATGAGCCAGAGCTACAGCAGCACATCACCCCTGAAGGTTCTGCTCCTGGTTCTAGGCTGCCACTTGAGAAGAATTAATTTCTCCCTATCAACCTTACTAACTGCATTAATCTCTCTCTGAACTTGTTGATCAGATCAGCCATTAATCTTGGATACACAAGGGATACAGGCCTAGTCTGTGCAACCTGTTCTTGTAAATTAAGTCTCTCAGCCCTGGGACTATTCTGATAAATCAGCCCTGCTCCCTTTCTAAGGCCAGTTTCTCCTTCCTGACCAGTGGGGTCTGGAGCTGAATGGAGTCTGATCTAACCTTGAGAAGGGGAAGAATGGTCCCACTTTTAATGCAGAGCACTAGAAATCATAGAATGCCTACAGTGCAGAGAGAGGCCATTGGCCCATTAAGTCTGCATTGACCCTCCAAAGAGCATCCCACACAAACTCCCACACTACCCCTGTAACCCCGCATTTACCATTGCTAAACTATTTAGCCTACACATGCATGGGGTAATTAAGCATGGCCAATTCAAGTAACCTGCACATCTTTGCACTGCGGGAGGAAACTGGAGCACCCAGAGGAAACCCACGTGGACACATGGAGAATGTGCAAACTCCACACAGACAGTTGCCCGAGGGTGGAATCAAACCCGGGTCCCTGGTGCTGTGAGGCAGCAGTGCTAACCACTGAGCCACCGTGCTGCCCAAGGTAAAGTCAGAAACACTAGTGTTTCAAAGAAGGGTCAGCGGGCTCAAAACATTAACTCTGTTACTCTCTTCACAGGTGCTACCAGACCTGCTGAGTTTCTCCAGCACTTTGTGCTTGATGTCTGAAACATTGGGGATGGCTAAGTTACAAGATAAATCAGAGAGCAGGGGAAGTATGTTCAGTGCAAGGGGGGGCGGATCAGTGAGGGATGGGCGGACATCTCAGGAGAGAATGAGTGTGAGTGGCACAGGGTGCAAGTTGATTAAACACAGACTTGGTCAAAAGGATCTTTATCAGATTCATGTCCAATAACATTTTAACTCATCAAATGTGCAAGTCGTCAAATTCTTGCAATTGCTACAGATCAGGAGTGACCAATCAGAGGGACAGAGGGGATTTGATGGGAATGATCAGTTTTGGCATGGCTTTGCCTTGTATGAAGACCAAGTAAAATCTGACCCTCCTTACTCTCCTGACCACTGTCAATATCTCACCCTATCAGTTGAACTGATATCTGGGGGTCACTGGGAGAAGCAGGAGAATGGGGTTGAGAAATGTATCAGCCATGATCGAATAGTGGATCATTCCTGATGGGCCAAATGGCCTAATTCTGCTCCTATATCTTATGGTCTAATGATAGCCTTGTATGCTATTGGCATTTCACGTGCCCATCTAAATACATTTTAAATATTTCGAGAGTTCCTGCTAACACCACCATTTGAGGCAGTGAGTTCAAGATTCCCATCACCTTTCAAGTGCAGTGACCCTTCTTCAGAACCCTTTTTGTTTGGATCAATTTGGATTTCTCTGGACAAGAGCAATTGGGGACAGGTGATAAATTCTGACCTTGCCAATAATAGCTTTAAAAATAGGTTCCAACCCTGGGGTGAACCAAAGTTGTTATAGACACAATTGGTAATTTCGAGAGCTGTGGGCAATGTTGGTGATGGGCACATGCCGAGAATAAATGACCAAAGAAGGGTCACTGGGCTCGAAAGGCTAGGCCTGTTTCTGCTTTCCCACACAGGCTGCCAGACCTGCTGAGCTTCTCCAGCAACTTCTGTTATTGAATGAATGATAAAGTACCTTTTCAGGGATGATTTCCTGTTTCCCTAGCCATTGTCAAAGAGAATCCAATGGTGACAGAGTAAATACACACACACACACAACATTCCCTGAAAGCCTCCTTGTATAGAGGTTGTGAATGGCTGACCACATTACTGAGGAATGGGAAGCTCTCGTCTCGGGAGCCCTAAAGCTGAACGAGAGGAGTGGGAACTGTCAGCAAATGACACACACAATCCCTGAGAGGTATGAATCACAAGCTGTGTACAACCGAGCCAATATTTTGCGATTGTTTTTCTCTCCTTCTCTCTCTGTTGCAAAATAAATACTGAAGGAGAATGTTTTGAAAGGTTGTGTGGACCAGCCCCCATGAAGAATACCAGACCAATGAGAGCAGGTTCAGTAAGCGAGCCTCCCCAGTGCAGACGCTCCAGTTTGTTGAGCAAGGCGAGAGCAGGGTCGGTAGTCACATGTGTACAGTGTGAATCCTCTGACACTACCCACAAGTTGCAGCTAGAGCCGGCTTCAATGACACGTTGCTTCAGGTAGGTCAGAGCCCACTCTCCATACAACTCGCTTTTACTTTGCAAACTGACCCATGGTCCCGAGTGGAGTTTTTGGTTTTACAGTCTGTCTGATCAGTGACAGTTCACTTTCCGAATACTGTCACTTTCTCAGTGTTTCAGAAACTTCTGCGCGGCTTGGAAACTGCATTATTCCTTTTCTCTCTGTCTTCATTTCTCTCCCCTCTCCTGCGAGTTTGGCACTGACAGATAGCTCCGGCTGGGAAAATGGACTTGCGAGGGTTACTGTCGGTCAAACTGATATGGGGCCAGTTTGGGGAACAGACAGAGGGAGAGAGAGAAAAAGAAAGAGAGGAATGGGAGAGAAAGAGAGAGAGAAATGAGGGAGAAAGAGAAAGACAGAGGTACAGGAAAAAGAGAGAGAGAGGTGAGTAAGAGAAGAAACAAGAACAGGGAAGGGGGGAGAAAGAGAGAACGGAATGGGAGAGACAGAGAGTGAGAGGAGGAATAGAAGGTGAAAGTGGGAGAGAGAGGAAAGAGAGGGAGAAAAGTGAGAAGGGAGTGGGGGGAGTGAGGGGGAGGAGGGACAAGGGGAGCACTGAAGGAGGAGAGGAGAAGAGAAATGGGAATGGTAGGAGGAGTAGAGAGAGGGAGGGTAGATGGAGGAGAAAGTGTGAGGGAGTATAGTGCAAAGAGAGAGAGAGAAGCCTGGAGAGTGGGAGAGAGGGAGTGAGAGCAGGGATAGAGGAAGAAGGAAAGGGAGAGTGACAGAGGCAGTTGGCTCTGTATACATTTCTCTAAAGTCTAACACCGATGACCTGATTTGGCTTCTCTAATTATTCAGTCAGACTTTTAGATAATGTTTATGAACAGTTTTTAAATGATGGTACGGTTACAGTTGTATACTCCATGCTATACAGGTTCTAACCTTCTAGAAGAATCCTAACACATGACAGCTGAGCCACTGTTATCCCAGAAACTTAGCAATATTCATTAGACCCCGACTCTGCATCACCCCCAAGTAATCTCTCAGGT
This sequence comes from Ginglymostoma cirratum, assembly GCA_024137785.1. Lineage (NCBI taxonomy): Eukaryota > Metazoa > Chordata > Chondrichthyes > Orectolobiformes > Ginglymostomatidae > Ginglymostoma > Ginglymostoma cirratum. Next base: position 397,355 of record JAHRHZ010000064.1, on the reverse strand, counting down.
TCCAACACGATTAAGTTGAAAACCACTTTTCCTTGACTTAAGGAAACCCATTGTCACTGAGGGCTGTGAAAACCGAGATATTGAATGTACTGAAGCCAGACCTCAATAGGTTCTTGATTAGTAACGGGGTGTAAGAATCACAGGGAGAAGGCAGGAGAATGAGGTTGAGAATCAATTTCACTATGATCAAATGGCAGAGCAGACTTGATGGGTTGACTGGCCTAATTCTGCTCCTACATCTTATAGTCACTGAGTAGTTGTTCTTTCTCATGTAACCAACGAGCAAAAAAAGGATCAGACACATGAATGGTGAGAATTCACCATCGAAGAATAAACTTTTAAATGCTCACACAAGGACAGTGAAAGATGAAGCTTCTAAGATTGCTGCTCAGTCTGTCTCATCAACTTGTTCCCCAGGACCAGATTCCACTTGATCGTGGAAATCTTCACGTTTCGGGCCTAGACCCTTCATCAGAAGGGTCTAGGCCCGAAACGTCAAGCTTTCCTGCTCCTATGATGCTGCTTGGCCTGCTGTGTTCATCCAGCTCTACACCTTGTTATCACGGATTCTCCGGCATCTGTAGCTCCTATTATCTCTCTCCACTTGATCATATTTGTGCCGACGGGTTGGAAAGTTCCGCATCAAGTCCCCTCCAAGGCCTGAGCACCGTGGTGATGGTGAGGGATCACTGCACTCAGTCAAACGGTCTGCTGCTCAGATGAAATGTGAAACCTCGGGTGATGTGTATGATCCAAGGCACCATTTTGAAAAGGAGGCAGGAGTTCAAGGTATTGTGGGACACGGCCAAAACAGACCACTGAGTCACTACACTGTGACTGTTTGTGGGAGCTTGCTCTGTACATTTCCTCCATCACAGAACGTACAAGTACCTCACTAACAGGAAGGAGCTTTGAGGCACTTGCTGCTCAGAAGTGTCTAAACGTCATTAACATTTTATTTTTCAGGTGGTCTAGCCGGTGATGACCACCTCCCATGGATGTGCAAAGGAAGAGGGTATTCCCTGGTTAGAGGGTGTGCTCTGAGCTGATCTCAATCCACGTGGGGAGAGGACACAGTTGGATACAGGCTGGATCAATAGGAAGACAGCAGCCAGTAAATCCCAGTTGGACTATCAAAATGCATGGATGTTGGACCAGGCTGCCATATTGAGTTGGCAAGGTGACAGAAAACAAAACAGGCCTTGACAAAGGGATGTCCCAAGATTTTATGAATTAAGGTCCAAACCCTTTGTAAGGAAGGAGCAGGATATTCTGTTCCTAGTGCAGCCCCAGATCTGAATCTGCCTGTCGTGTCCTTTGAATTTGGAGTATTTCCTTCCCATCCTTCGACCCTCCAAAGATTCACCGGCTGTGAGCAGGAGATATACTCATCAAGGAGGGAAAGGCCTGACTCCTCAGCTCCACTTCTCCCATGGCTCCATGTATGCTTTCCCCTCTTCACTAACTCAATCTACTATTTTATATTTATGCAAAATATCCTTCATCACAAAAGCTTTCACGAGGAACTATTGAATATTTGACCCTATTCTGAGCTGAAGTCCTGCATGCACCTATTTTCTACTCCCTGGCTAAAATGACAATAACAATATGCCCCAGGAAGTTAAATTACAGATCAAAGCCTTGTACTGACTCTCTGAAGCTTTCTTTTCCTCTAGCCTGCCATTTTTCTGTCTACATATCTCTTCAGTGCCCTTTTTGGAGTCTTTCTGTTTCCACCACCTTTCCCAGCAGCACAACAACCTGATGAGACCATTTACCTGCACATCACTTTTAGTTCTGTTCTAATCACCTTAAATCTGTGATTCCCTCCATGGCCAAATGACCTGCTGGTGTCCCCTGCCACAGTTCAGCCAGAAAGACAATATAGCAGACAGTGAGAGGGTCTGGTGAGGTGTTTGGACGAATTTGAGACAGTGTCGTTAGGAAATGAGAGTCGCTGATCACACTAACAGCTCACACCCTGTGATTTTGACTGTTGTGAGTGGTGAGGACAGTTCCTGTCCCCAGACGTTGCAATTCACATTCTCCCTGCTGCAGCCAGCTGACACCAATTAGATCAGATACAGTCGGAGTGAGGACATGTACAACAGATCAAACTCTCAAGCCCACTTCACGTAGTGAGCCTGTACTGTCCCTGTCCTGGGAGTATTTGATAGGGGCACAGTGTAGAGGGAGATTTACTCTGTATCTAACCCTGTGCTGTCCCTGTCCTGAGTGTGTATGTTGGGGGCACAGTGTAGAGGAAGCTTTACTCTGTATCTAACCCTGTGCTGTCCCTGTCCTGAGTGTGTATGTTGGGGGCACAGTGTAGAGGGAGATTTACTCTGTATCTAACCCTGTGCTGTCCCTGTCCTGAGTGTGTATGTTGGGGGCACAGTGTAGAGGGAGCTTTACTCTGTATCTAACCCTGTGCTGTCCCTGTCCTGGGAGTGTTTGATGGGGGACAGTGTAGAGGAAGCTTTACTCTGTATCTAACCCCATGCTGTCCGTATCCTTGGTGAACATAAACAATGTGGAATTTGTGCATTTCAAGTGGCGTCCTGTTGTGTAGTTGTTGAAATGTAAGATAAATCTTCTTGTGTTTATTAGGCACTGGGTCCAATTGGTTTCCTGTGGATTTGAGCCCAGATAGCGGGAGATCTTATTGGTCCATCGTTGGCCGACAGCATTCTTCAGGCAGTCATGGTAGATCACCTACTATCCAGTAACAGCCACTTCCTGTCCCTGGCTCCATCAGTGGGTTACCATGGTGATAAGATGATGGAGAGCAGCAGTTACCGGATGTTACCATCCCCTGTGTCTGAGGATGATAGTGACTGCTCGAGCTCACACTCCTGTTCCAGTCCTGACTCCTTGGTCCTAAGCTCCGGCTGTAACAGCTCATCCAGCAACCAGAGTGGAGACAGCATCATCGATTACCTGCTTTCCCAGGCTTCCATGAGGAGCATCCCAACTTTGGGTTTGGACCAGAAAGCTGGCCATCCCATCATCAAGGAGGAGGCTGTGGAATTTCCCAGTTTTGGGGTGATCAGGGATGAGTTGGGGCCATTCCAGCCGACACTGGAGGAAATTGAAGAATTCCTTGAGGAGAACATGGATGTGGATTCAAAGGATGAACCCAAAAGCAAAGTGACTGAGGAGACAAATGGCGATCTGGGATCCACTGGCTCGCTGCAGGGCAAAGGTCAGTTCAAAGTGCTCCCCATGCAAGTCAAGTCTGAAACCAAAGGTGTGAGGAATACTGAGGAGGCATTGAAGCTTGGTGGAGCCGTCCCAGTCATTCTTCAACTGCAGCCCATTGAGGTGAAGCAGGAGCGCGGCAGTATGGGTGCTCCACATCCTCGAACGGACCTGAAGATTGCCCAACTCCTCATCAATATCCAGGGGCAAACCTTTACCCTAGTGCCTCAGTTTGTGCAGTCAGCCAACCTGAGCTGCTCCCGTCAGTATGTGCGGATTGCGCCGGTTCCTGTAGCTGCTAAGCCGGTGGCCGGAGTTATGGAAGGCTCCCAGGGCCAAGGCAACCTCCTCCTGGGGCATAAGTTTCCAAAAGGAACCCCAGCAGAACTCCTGAAAATGCACAAGTGCACATTTCCCGGTTGCACCAAGATGTACACCAAGAGCAGCCATTTGAAAGCTCATTTAAGGAGACACACAGGAGAGAAGCCGTTCGCCTGCACTTGGCCCGGGTGTGGCTGGAGGTCAGCGAAAATTCTGTTATAAAAGAGAATTTCCGTCACATCTTTCACCACCTCATGACACCTCAAAGTGTTTCATAATAAATCATAAGTCTTTGACACTCATCTCGTTTCTCACAAGTAACAATGTGACCAGGAGCAGATAACCTGTTGATATTGACTGGGGCTAACAATTGACCAGGAAACCAAGCAGAACGTCCCTGATCCTCTTTGACCTTTGTAATTATTCATTCATAGGATGAGGATGTCACTGGCTAAGCCAGCACTTTTTTTGCCCATCCTAATTGCCCAGAGGGCAGTTAGAAATCAACTCGCTGTAGGTCTGGAGTCACGTGTAAGCCAGATCAGGTCAGGATGGCAGATTTCCTTCCCTAAAAGATATTAGTGAACCAGATGAGTTTTTACAACAATTAACAGGGTTGAGGGAGTGCCCACTGACTTCACTGAATATGACAAATTGTGAACTGAAGCTCCAGCAAAGGATGAGATTTAATCTAAACTCCCATCTTCCTCCTCGATGTTAAATTAGAGATTACATCAGCATGAGTACAAAGAGCATGCAATCTCTGAACAACATCACTGAAGTCAATGATCCGCTCGTTTATATTGCTGTGGTTTGTGGGATCTTGCTGTATGTAAATTGGCTGCCACGTTTACTAGATTATACCCACACTTTGAAAAACTACTTCATCAGTGATGAAGGATTTCAGAACATCTTGAGATTGAAAAGACTCTGATTAAAATGTATGTCTTCCCACCTTCCAAGCACATGGCAGTGTGATATGGTGGGAACATTCAGAATTCCGACTGGTTCCTTTCATTGACAGACAAAAAATCAGCACAGAAAAGTGTAAGAAAAGGCAAAATATTATCCTGTTATTCTCCAGGGGGCTGCTCGGGTTTGGGAATGACTAACAAATGAATGAAAGAATGAATGAATGAAAAATCAGATCTTTCTATTCAGAATAACACTGCTTGCAGGATGATATGATGGAAATGTTTCTGGAGGACAGACAGAAGTTGATAAGTCCCAGCCATTGAAAGGTCAGGAACAAGGGTCCATAGATAGGAAATTAAATGCCTGAGATTGAGAATAGAGAGTGGGAGAGAGTCCCTCACACAGAGTCTCTTCCAGGGTCAGTGACTGAGGCAGAAATTGGTTTCAACATAATTCAGAGGGAAATCCCATGAAAACTTATAACATTCGAACAGGGCTACATTGGGTAAATGCAGGAAGGATGTTCCTGATGACTGGGAAGTCCAGAACCTGGGGTCACAGTCTAATGATACAGGGTAGACCATTTAGGACTGAGATGAGGAGAGATGTCTTCACCCAGAGAGTGGGAAGCCTGTGGAATTCTCTGCCACAGAAAGGGTGGGCTGTGTTGTAGAAAACTCGTCAGCTAATCTGTGCACAGCATAATCCCACAGGCAGCAATGTGATGATGTCCTGGTAATCACTTTTGGTAATGTCAATTAAGGAATCCAGAAATTAATCCAGAAACTCCGCTAATGTTCAAATCCTGCCACAGCAGATGATGAAATTTGAATTCAATAAAAAAAAACGGGAATTAAGAATCTACTGCAAACATTGCCAATTGTTGGAAAAATCCATCTGGTTCACTATGTCATCCTGGGAAGGAAAACTGCCAGGAAGGGAGGTGAATGCCTCATAGTATTATCACGGGACTGTTAATCAAAAGACCCAGGAAATGATCAGGGGACCTGGCTTCGAATCCTGTCACGGCAGATGATGGAACTTAAACTTGATAGTAATCTGGAATTAAGAGCCGAAGAATAGCCATGAATCAGTTGTTGATTGTCGGAAAAACCCACTTGGTTCTAGAAGGTCCTTTAGGGAAGGAAACTGCCATCCTTACCTGGTCTGGCCTACATGTGACTCCAGACACACAGCAATGTGCTTAGTGATTAACAGCCCTCTGGGCAACAAATGCTGCCTGGTCAGCGACACCCTCATCCTGTGAATGAATTTTTTAAAAAAAATCTTCTGTTGAGGAGAATGTTATAACAAAGCATGTGGACTTTTGTCACTCCCTCTGTACTGACTCTCCGACAGTGCGGCACTCCCTCAGCACTGACCCTCTGACAGTGTGGCACTCCCTCAGCACTGACCCTCTGACAGTGCGGCGCTCCCTCAGCACTGACCCTCTGACAGTGCGGCACTCCCTCAGTACTGACCCTCCGACAGTGCGGCGCTCCCACAGCACTGACCCTCTGACAGTGTGGCACTCCCTCAGTACTGACCCTCCGACAGTGCAGCACTCCCTCAGCACTGACCCTCTGACAGTGCAGCACTCCCTCAGCACTGACCCTCCGACAGTGCGGCGCTACCTCAGCACTGACCCTCTGACAGTGCAGCACTCCCTCAGCACTGACCCTCCGACAGTGCGGCACTGACCCTCCGACAGTGCGGCACTCCCTTTATTCAAGGAAGAATTTAACACCTAACTTGTGTGTTCATATTTTGGGGGCAGATTGAAGGTTGAGGAAGGTCTGATGCAAGTCCAGGGTTTAGATCAAGAGAGTTGGTCAGGACAAATGGGAAGCTCAGTGATTGGCTGGTAAGCAGGAGAGATGAAATGACAAAAGTCAAGATGGTTAAAAGCAAAACGGGGATGATACAGAAACAGGAATCACATCTGGAGGAGGTGTACATAGCAACTGTAAGTTTGTGAACAAATCACTACATTTATGATTCTTGAAAACACACTTTGATTAAACTTTGTCATAAATTTTCGTGTTTATTGTCAATGCCCCCACAGTCGGTGCTGTTCTTTCTGTCGGTTTCACTCTTCCAACCTGTGTGCACCCTCAGTCTTCACAGTGTTGAAATTAAAACCCATTGCAATGAGGATGTAACAGCAGGCCATTCAGCCCTCTGTGTGTGGTGCTGTAGATGAAGCAAGTAGCAGTTCTTGAATTTCTCACTGCCCCTGTCAATTTCTGTGACCCCCTCCCATCCTCCGTCCCCCCATCCTCTAACCCCCACCCTGATTTCAGACAGTAATGATAATGAGTTAAGCCTTTCGATCTTTGTTCTGAACAGTTCCCGGCTCTGCTTCTTTATTCCATTAATCTGCACAGGTTCCTTAATCCCTTGGCCCAGCAAAAAAAATTGTCATTTTTAATTTTGTTGTTTACTTTGAATGAAGACGTGCTTCCTGATATCACAGTTGAATAGCCTGGCTTGAATTTTATAGAAATCCCCTCCCCCAGCTTGTGTCGACCGCCCAAACCAACTTGAGGAATTCATTTACCCCCATCCACCCTCTAGACCCCTTTGATCATCTGAAATAGCTCAGACAGGTCACTCATTCATGGGTGGAGGTAGCTATTATGAGGGGACATAGTTTTAAAGTGAGTGGAGGTAGATATAGGGGAGACGTCAGAGGTAAGTTCTTTACTCAGAGAGTGGATAGGGGCGTGGAATGCATTGCCGGAGAGGGTAGTGGAGTCCGCGTCATTAGGGGCATTTAAGTGGCTATTAGATAGGCATATGGATGATGATATAGGGTAGGGGTGGAGGTTAGATAAACCTTAGGTTTAGGGTAAAAGTACAGCACAACATTGTGGGCCGAAGGGCCTGTACTGTGCTGTACTGTTCTATGTTCTATGTTCTTTGGCTAAGGGATTACAAACCTAATCTTTGCAATTTGCCCTCATTATTGGAGCCTTTAAGACTCAGTGTCCTTAGGGACTGAGGCCAGCAGTTGCATTGGGGGCGGCACGGTGGCTCAGTGGTTAGCACTGCAGCCTCACAGCGCCAGGGACCCGGGTTTGATTCCACTCTCGGGCGACTGCCAGTGTGGAGTTTGCACGTTCTCCCTGTGTCTGCGTGGGTTTCCTCCGGGTGCTCCGGTTTCCTCCCACAGTCCAAAGATGTGCAAGCTAGGTGGATTGGCCATGCTAAATTGCCCAAAGTGTTCAGGGGTGTGTGGGTTATAGGGGATGGGTCTGGGTGGGATGCTCCAAGGCTCGGTGTGGACTTGTTGGGCTGAAGGGCCTGTTTCCACACTGTAGGGATTCTAGTTCTAGTGCAGGTGAAACATGGCATTGCAAGAAGAGATGGTTGGCCATTGTTGAGACAATAGCAGTGAATGCCTATCTAACCTCTTGGTACTTTACTTCAGGTTCTCAAGGTCCGATGAACTATCCAGGCACCGACGATCTCACTCTGGAGTCAAGCCGTACCAGTGTGCCATCTGTGAGAAAAGATTTGCTCGCAGTGACCACCTTTCCAAACATGTCAAGGTCCACCGCTTTCCCAGAACTGGTCGGACAGCCCGGCCTGCAAACTGACTGTCTGGAATGCTGACCCAGCCCTAAGGGCTGCCTGTGAAAACCGAAGGTGAACAGGGAGCAGGAAGTGGGCACGGAACCAGGATAGAGATGCACTGTTTTACTCAAGCCATTGCAAGGTGTCTGCACCTTGACCTTTTCCAAGTTAGGAGTGGCTGGTAATTAACCCTTTGGTATCATAGCTGCGGAGAGGTGATGGATTCATGATGCCCAGTGCCAGTTACCAAAGTTTAACCTCAGGCCACTGGCCTGGTCACACCTTGCAAATCTCACATCAAAAGGTGTCCAGCTGCTGTGTTCCTCACCGTCACTTTTCCTGTTAATCTGCATGGAAGCGTATGGCCATTTAAAGCCCTTTTGTTCCGTCTGAAACACAGGCAAGACTCCATTTCACTGCCTGAACTGTGGTTGTTGCAAGTGGCACTTCTCAATGTAGACTGAAGGTTATTTACTGGATACTGTTTGCAACATGTTGTCTATGGAATGTTTAAATAAGCCAGAAAAAGTTCATCCTTTCACATCATTTTAAATGTGTGGCTTATTTTCCTTTATGGGAAAGTAAGCATATCTCAAATTTACAAGACTACATGAAAAAGTAAGGCAGAATAGGGGAGAGACTGAACAGAGAGCTCAATCACCAAAGATCCTCAGACAGCACCTTCCAAACCCTTGACCACTTCCAGCTGGAAGGATAAGGGCAGCAGATACATGGGAACTCAACCCCTTGAAAGTTCCCCTCCAAGACACTCACCATCCTGACTTAGAAATATATCGCCGTTCCTTCACTGTCGCTGGATCAGAATCCTGGAATTCCCTCCCTAAGGGCATTGTGGGTCAACCCACAGCACATGGACTGCCGCGGTTCAAGAAGGCAGCTCACCACCTTCTCAAGAGGCAACTAGGGACAGGCAATAAATGCTGGGCCCAGCCAGCGATGACAAAATCACATGAATGAACTAATTTTAAACGGAATCCAGCACAGAAACACTGTGGTGAATGGCCTCCAGATCTTGTTGTCATTCTTTGAGGTTGTAACTTTAAATCCCACTCTGTCAAGTTGTGAAATTGAATTCAATAAATTTCATGATTTGTGGCTGGAATCATAATGAAAAAAACTGAGATGTTGCCAGATGCTGTTCAAAACAAAACAGCTGGTCAGGAATAAAATTTAGGGAATCAATCAGTTTTAGCCGAACTGACTTGTTTTAACTCCACGAAGAGCTGCATTTCTAAAGCACTCGACACAAACCAGCAATGTCCCAATTTGTGTCACAGCCCAAATGAACTGCTTTTTAAAATGTAGTCACACTTGTAAGATAAGAAACATTGCAGCCAGTTTACACACAGCAAGATCCCACCTACAGCAAGGTGATAATGACCGGATCATCTGTTTCAGTGGAATTGGCTGGGAATAAACAGGGAACTGAAAATACCTCCCCTGCTCAATTTTAAAGAGTGTCAAAGATACACCTAGCCCTAAACAGAGAGGAGGGATGGGACCCTTGTTTTAAACTTCAGTCTGAAAGGTGACATCTCTAACAGTGCGGCGCTCCCTCAGCACTGACCCTCCGACAGTGCGGTGCTCCCTCAGCACTGACCCTCCGACAGTGCGGCGCTCCCTCAGCACTGACCCTCCAACAGTGCGGCACTCCCTCAGCACTGACCCTCTGACAGTGTGGCATTCCCTCAGTACTGACCCTCCGACAGTGCGGCACTCCCTCAGTATTGAAACAGTCAGGCTTGTGTTTCTGGAGTGAGACTTGAAGCCATAGCTCTGTGCCTGTTGTGTGTGACATGCCCTGTGATAGCTGGGACTCAGTGTGGAATTAGAATGACTTAATAAATAATTGCTGAGGGGAGTGGAAAGTGAAATCTTTTCAGGGTCACTCAGCTTGGTCGAAAGACTGGCTTTGACTACCTTCCTAAACGTAAAGCTAATTTTATTGCAATTATTGTTTATTGAGTTATGGGATGTGGGCATATTGGGCTGGGTGAGCATTTACTGCCCGTTGAGAAGGTGGGGGTGAGCTGCCTTCCTGAACCTCTGCAGTCCATGTGCTGTAGTTAGACCCACAATGCCCTTAGAGAGGGAATTCCAAGATTTTGACCCAGCAACACTGAAGGAATGGTAATATATTTCCAAGTCAGGATGGTGAGTGGCTCAGAGGGAAACGTGCAGGGGATGGTGTTCCCATGTACCTGCTGCCCTTGTCCTTCTAGATGGAAGTGGTGGTGGGTTTGGAAGGTGCTGCCTGAGGTTCGGTGGTGAGTAACCTGCAGCAAACCCAATCCTGTCGGGACTATTGTGCTAGTCCTGAAACCTTTCAACATTTGACAGAGTTTGGTTGTTATAAATCCTTCCTGGAATTTGGAAACCCTCAAATTGTATTGCCAGTGTGCGGCCATGGAGTCAGCTTTAGTCCTGCTGGTCTCCCATTAGTGCCCTGTGACGGGGTTCTGGCATAGTGAAAGTTTTGCTTCCTGTTGCTGTGATCTTGTTCACCCTCACTCAGGAATGTTACACAATTCTGGACAACCAATCATAAGACCATAATATATAGGAGCAGAATTAATTGATTTGGCCCTCCTCAAGTCTGCTCTGCCATTTGATCGTGGCTGACATGTTTCTCAACCCCATTCTCCTGCCTTTTCCCAGTAACCCTTGACCCCATTACTAATCAAGAGCCTTTCTACCCCTGCCTTAAAGTCTCCATGACTTGGCCTCCATAGCCTTCTGTGTCCCACAGATTCACCACCCTCTTGTTAAAGAAATTCCTTTCACTTCAGTTCTGTAGGGTCAGTCCTTCTCTCTGATGCTGTGCCTTTAGGTCCTAGTCTCTCCTATTGGTGGAAACTTCATGGTATCCCTACAGCGTAGAAGCAGGCCATCCGGTCCATCGAGTCCACACCGCCCTTCCAAAGAGCATCCCACCCAGACCCAGCCCCTACCCTATCCCTGCATTTCCCACCCTAGACACTATGGGGCAACTTAGCATGGCCAATCCACCTAACCAACACATCTTTGGACTGTGGGAGGGAACCGGAGCGCCCGGAGGAAACCCACGCAGACACGGGGAGAATGTGCGAACTCCCCGCAGACAGTCGTCCGAGGCTGGAATCGAGCCCTGGTGCTCTGAGGCAGGAGTGTTAATCACTGAGCCATTGTGCCACCCCACATCTCCACAGCCACTGAATCCTGGCCTCTCAGTATCGTATAATTTTCACTGGGATTTCTCTCCCAAGCATCTTTCTAAACTCCATTGAATATAGACCCAGAATTTCCGCGAGTGATTCGGGGGCACGGCAGAAATTGATCCCAAGGAAGAAGAAATGTACTGAGGGGAGGATGAGGCAGCCACGGTTGACAAAGAAAGTCAACACAGCATAAAAGCAAAAGGAAAAGCATACAGTGTGGTGAAGATTTGTGGAAAGTTTAATTATTGATCTGTAAATTGACCTTCCAGAGCCTCTGGATAGAAGCCCAGATGGAAAAAAGCTACTCACTCTGTCAGAGATGGTGTGACTTGTATTCATATTGAAATGTATCAGGTTTCACAAACATCTCAAAGTGCCTCCTCAACAATAAGTGACTCTGAAATGTACAGACTCATCATTTTAGTCGTTGTGGCCACCATTGTGTGCACAGAAGGATCCCAAACACAACAAAAACAAAATGACCAGAACCTGGTGGATTTGGTTCGTAGAATCCCTACAGTGTAGAAGCAGGCCATTCGGCCCATTGAGTCCACACCAACTCTCCAGGCAGCTTCCCACCCAGACACACTCACTATCCTGTCTCTGTAACCCTGCATCACCCATAGCTAACTCACCTAGCCTGCAAATCTCTGGACACTGTGGGTAATTTAGCATAGCCAATCCACCCTAATCTGCACATGTTTGGACTGTGGGAGGAAACCAGAGAAAACCCATGGAAAAATGGGGAAAATGTGCAAACTCCACACAGACAGCCTGAAGATGGAATTGAACATGGGTCCCTGGTGCTGTGAGGCAGCAGTGCTAACCACTGAACCACCATGCCACCCCCAATGCCATTGTGCTTCCCACAGAGGGTAGAATGGTGGACCAGAGCGTCAGGGACAACCCCCAGATCTTCAAATCATTCCCAAGATCTTTAGGTTCACCAGTGACTTTCCAGCTCTATTCTTCCAGCATTTTGAGAAAAGTATCCCCACACTTTGATTTTCTGAAGAAGAGTCCCGACCCAAAATATCAGCTTTCCTGCTCCTCTGATGCTGCCTGGCCTGCTGTGTTTCTCCAGCTCCACAGTGGGTTGTCTCTGACTCCAGGATCGGCAGTTCTTACTATCTCCACACTTTGTCCGTTTGTCACATTACTCAGTTTGCCAATATTTTCCAAATTATTCTGTAGGAATAAAGGGTTTGCAATGATCAAACACTTCCACTTTCCATCCTGTGATTAGTGAACACAAAATGTACCAGAGGTAATGTTGACTCTCATAAGTTGCCCTGCCTTGTGCAGAGTATGTCGCCTGGATTTGAAGATGCAACGTTCTAAACTAATGTGGGCAAATGACATCTCAATCTATGGAACAAGTTCCCTTGGGAGATGATGGAGAGGATAATCCGTTGGGGAATCATGGGTTCCAGGAAAATGCAGGGAATTGGACGTGAGGAATGTTGGATAAGCCATGATCCTATTGAATGGTGCAGCAGGCCTGAGGGGACGAATGGCCTATTCCTGTTCCTGTTTCTTATGGTCTCATCATATTGATACATCCATGTGTAAGTTGACAGATTTCTCCCATAAAATTATGATTTGGGATTGCGTATTATGTGAGATGTGACGCGGTGAGTGGAACATGCTCAGGAGAGACCATTTGTTTCCAAATCTCTGCCCTGCCCCCACTGGGGCTTTACCCCTCCTCACACCTGGCTTGTTTATGGATTCATTGTTGGAGTCTGATCCCAATAATTCCACCACCAGATGGAGAGAAGATGAATTTAATGCTCCACGGTCTTCCCCAGCAATTGAGACGTTCCTGAACCTGGGAGCTCACGTGTTTGTGATGTTAGATATTGTCCCTGATGAAGGAGTGAGCTGTTCTGTATCCTCACATCCACCATGTAAACCCCTTCAATAGCTGAAGACAGTCACCAGGGAAGTGACGATCTTCTTCCCGGGATGTTGGCATTCTTGCTGAAGTCACCAACTCAAAAGCCAAGATGGAACCAAATAAACGAACCTTGACATAAAACTGCATCTGTCCACTTGGATCCTGACAAGTGTCAGCTGTTCTTATTGGATGGATTCCTGGATGGTTCATCACACGACCCTCCAGTGATTCTGCACCCCCCCTCTCTCCACCTTCCTCTATTGGTGCCCCATGCTCATCCCAATTGATCCTAAAGTCAAGCAACATTTTCTTATCGGAGGGTTTAGGCCCGAAACATCAAGTTTTCCTGCTCCTATGATGCTGCTTGACCTGCTGTGTTCATCCAGCCCCATGCTTGTTATCTCAACATTTTCTTATCTCTCACTTTTAGCAAAGTATTCAACATAAATTAAAAACCGAAAGAACTGCGGATGCTGTAACTCAGGAACAAAAACAGAAGTTGCTGTAAAAGCTCAGCAGGTCTGGCAGCATCTGTCGAGGAAAAAACAGTTAATGTTTCGGGTCCGATGACCCTGCCCCAGTCCCAAAACATTAACTCTGTTTTTCCCTCACAGATGCTGCCAGACCTTCTGAGCTTTCCCAGCAACTTTGTTTTTGTTCAACATAAATTATTTCTTTTAAGAGTATATGATCTTTCTCCAGAGTTTTCGTTTTGCTTCCAACAGTGTCCCAAATATTAATCTTCAGTTCCTGGAGACTTCAGGACAAATCCTAGGCCCAAAGCCAAACTCAAAATGTCCCTGAAATGTAAAATATCAAGGCACGATTTTCGTTGAGATCGCAAAAGCAAAATACCGTGGACACTGGAAATTCAAACTTAGAAGAGAAAATACTGGAAATACTCAGCGGCCCAGGCAGTATCTGTGGAGAAAAACAGGATAGAGACTTCAGGATGTTGCCCTACATCAGAAACTAGCAATCAAATTTGCTCAGTTTAATTGAGTTGTCATGAGAGTAATATGTGGAAGTGAGTGAGTGGCACTGCAAGCAGCAATATGCAGAGGCAGCTCCTGTTCAGTTACTGTTTTAGACCCACACAGAGTGCATCTCCCGGGGGTTAAACTTTGAATCCAGTTTCATTGACGTTTTGAATCCTGTTATTGTCACAAACAGAGGTGTTGCTGATGTGCTTTTGTCCGGCACAGAGGTGAGCAAATCTCGTTTTTTAATCCGAGAGTTTTCTTGAGTTGATTCATTGTGGTAGGAAGTTTTGAAAGCGAATAACAGCAGCCCAGTTTGTAAAATAGGAAATAAAGCCTTCCTCAGGACATTCCAAATCAGTTTACAGCCAAGGGAGCTCTTTTTTTTGAAGTGTCATCACTGGTGTGATTCAGGAAACATGGCAACTACACACACAGCAAGATCCCATTAATCAGCACTCTGATTATGGCGTGGTTTCGGTAATTTAAGTATTGTTGCACACACTGGGGAGAACTCCCATGTTCGTCTTTGAAAAAGAAGCTTTTACATCGTCTGAGAATAGTGAAACCTCACCTACAGCTTGGCACATCTGGCAGCACAGCACACCCTCGGCATTGCACCACGTGAGTCAGCCTGTTGTATGGCCTCAGGTCTCTGGGTGTGGGGCTTGAACCAATGATCCACTGGGTTGCGTGTGAAGAGAGATTTCCTCAGTTTCCTTCTGTGTCTGTGATGTGGCTCCGAAACTGGTCTCCCTGTGCTGTTCCCATCTTCTATCTGTACCTCACAAGCTTCCCTTATGTGATTTGGTGCGAGTGAGAGGACGGGAAATTATTCAGCTCTGACAAAATTTAAAGTTGGTCAGCTTTACTATTGTCCCTGTAGTGGCTGGAATACAGTTGTTAATTTAGTAACTTATACACGTCAGAGAGCAGAGTATATAAATATTTAGCAGTGTGTTGATTCTAACACAGTACATTATTTTTAATGTAACCAATCTAATTTGCATTCTATGAATGTGTGTGTGCATATCCTGTATCCAGATAGCCTCTACATAGTTAAACTATTTGAGATTTCTCTCTGATTATGTAAATCTTGTCATTTATGTGATGTACATAAAAAACTGTATATTTTCTTTGTTCTATAAAATGTACAGCATATACTTTAGAAGGAATGACATTAAATTCTGAAAATGAGAGAGTTTCTGATGAATTGTTTCTTAAAAGACTGGAATTGGTATTTGAATGGGTTCAATATCCTTGGGCATTGTCACTGCTTTCGTTACAATGCTCAGGTGCACATTTAACTTTCTGTCACCAACCTTTCTGTTTATTCACCAAGACAAATCGTCTAGCATTTTAGATTCCATTGGGTTGACAGCACCCAGGGTGATATGCTGTAAAGGGGAGAGGATACCACAGATGATTGAGTTTTGGGTGAGTGCAACTTCAGGATCTTTCCTCCTCGTGTTTCTGATGAGCCTTTGCTTTCGAGGGAGTTGGTATGTTTGTTTTTTCAATTTGGTTACACCATCTGCAGAGATCTTGGCTGACATTTCATGGAATTCTGACAATTAAGCCTTCCTCATGTGTTTGTAACAATGTCTGCCATACCATTGCAATCCATGATATCCATGTGACTAGTTGCTCACGGAACAAATTACTTAGTGATCGATACAAGACTCTCTTCTAGTTAGACCAGGCTCCACAGATCATGAAGCAGGATGGAGAAAACCCAGGACAGCATTGAGTTGGTTGCGATGAGTGACTCACTGGAAAGACTCCACAGACACTCATGAGAAGCTTAGCCTCAAAGTCAGGGGGAGCAGATTTAGGACTGAGCTGAGGAGGAAATTCTTCACCCAAAGGGTTGTGAATCTGTGGAATTCCCTGCCCAGTGAAGCAGTTGAGGCTTCCTCATTGAATGTGTTTTAAGGGAAAGATAGATAGATTTTTAACAGTAAAGCAATTAAGGGTAATGGTGAGCGGGCGGGTAAGTGGAGCTGAGTCCATGAAAAGATCAGCCATGATCTTACTGAATGGCAGAGCAGGCTCAAGGGGCCAGACGGCCTACTCTTTCTCCTAGTTCTTATGTTCTTATGTTCCCTTGAGCTCAGACTCCAGCCCTCCTGAACGTTCACTCTGGTTAGTGAGTGTCAGCTATTCTGGCAGCATGACCAGGTTAACTCAGTTGGGACTGTGCCAAGATGGTATGGGTACCTGGTATTATTGGGTTGAGTGAGGGCCTCAGCATCTGCTGGGGTCTTGTTCTGCCATGTGACCACGCCCCTCCTCCCCCCAAAAAGGTTCTCAAGAGAAAGAGGTTGGGCTTCTTGGTATGAAACCTTTCTATAAACCCTGTATCAGGCGTGGCAAGCAGATTGGTCGGGATTATTGCTCGAAGGAGTTTCAGGTTGGCCCGAGACCTCTTCGTTCTCAAATTGAACTTGAAAGTTTGCCGAAGGTGACTCTTGCTTTGGCAATTATTGCTTTCCCCTCATCAACAGAGACAGTTTGTGAGAGAGCTTGCTTCTGAGAAAAATGGGCTTATCTTCTGCTGACAGATTCCGGCCCTGGACTGAGGACTCGGGCTTCCCGGAGAAGGCTGGGACATTAGTGCATTTCTCTGCATTGCTCATGTCAAAGGCAGGTCATGAACCCTATCTGCCAGCTTCCAGAGAGGACGATATGCATCTTGGAAGTGTCCTTCACAGCTTTGGGATGTCCCCAGGTGTTTCACCACCAATAAAAATACTTCTGAAGCATCGTCACCACTGCATCTTGGGAAAGGAGGCAAGCAATTTCTGCACAATAAGATCCCACAAAGAGTAACCTGAGAATAACCAGGTCTCAGTGAATCTCAGAAGTGTTATGGCCCAGATGAAGGTCATTTGGCCCATCAGAGAAAGGGGAAGTCGTCCATGGTTGACACTATTTATACTGTCAAAGGAAATCAGAAAATATAAAATATCAGTCATCTGGAGTCACACAGAATTCATCCCCACTTCCTTCCCTGATAAGTAGTCAGCTGAAATAGTTCAGTTGGGAGAGCATTCGACTAAAGATCTAAAGGTCCCTGGTCCAATTCTGGGTTTTGGCAACATGAATGGCTGCTGATCGGGTTAGCCTTTGTTTAGCTGTGATGGAGGAGAGTGAAGTGCTCCTTCTAGGGGCAGCACGCTGGCTCAGTGGTTAGCACTGCTGCCTCACAGCGCCAGGGACTCGGGTTCAATTCCACCCTTGGGCAACTGTCTGTGTGGAGTTTGCACATTCTCCCCATGTCTGTGTGGGTTTCCTCCGGGTGCTCTGGTTTCCTCCCACATTCCAAAGATGTGCAGGTTAAGTGGATTGGCCGTGCTAAATTGCCCGTAGTGCTCAGGAAATGTATAGATTAGGTGGGTTATAGGGGGATGGGGTCTGGGTGGGATGCTCTGAGGGTCAATGTGGACTTGTTGGGCCGAAGGGCCTGTTTCCACACTGTAGGGATTCTATGATTCTATGAAGCATGAACTCATTCAGAACTCCACAACTAATAACAAACACCTTCACACTCATTACCTGAATGCTCACTAACATCCATTGGTTCCTAGCCCACACAAACCTCTTTTATTAAATACTCACCCTCAGGTTCAAGTCCTTCTTGGTCTCACCCTTTCCCATAACTGCATGGTGCCATTCCTGTACCCATGCCATATTTGTATGCATATCTCCAAATTCCATCATGCAACCCAACCTTCCCTCCACTGGCTCCATCTATACCTCTCATTGCCTTGGGAAAGCAACCAACATCATCAAAGACTCCTCGCACCCCAGTTATACTCTCTTCCAACCTCTTCTGTCAGGCAGAAGATACAAAAGCTTAAACACACATTACCCTGATGCATTTTGTACGCTATGATCTACCTGTACGGTATGCAAAACAAAACCTTTCACTGTACCTAGGTATATGTGGCAATAATAAGTCAAATCAAATCAAAATTCCACCATTAGCAAACTCCCCGTTACCACCTCCATTCTCAGTGAGAAATTCTGCTCCAAGTCCAGGCCCTAACCACTTTTCCATGATCTTATCAACAATTATTTTCTTATCCTTACCGCTAAATGTTGTCATAGACTAAACCAGATTCCCAAATCTACAGAATGTAGAGTGAAAATATTTGTTCTATATTACCTTTAAATCCACAGTCACTGCCTTATTAAAATCCCCCAGTAAGGGCTGTTTAACAAGGATATTTTTTTCAATTCTCTCCTGGGACATGACAGTGTCTCTTGGCAATTCTTACAAATCGACAGCTTATTTCTTCCAGAAGCTTATTGTATTCACCATTCCTTATTTCTGCATCCTTTACTGAGATTATTAATGTGTGGAGGATGAATGACCAAAATGCCTGTTTAGTTCTACCACAGTTACATTTTTGCCTTCTAAATTTTTTTTCCCTTTATGTCCCTATTGCATCTTTAATTTCTTTAATGGGGAAAGTTATGTTCCGTTAAAGAAATGCAATAGTGTCCCAATTATGTAAATTGCAAATTCACAGATTTTTCAAATGCAGTAGCTTTCTCGTTTTCTGCGTACAGTTTTGTCTGAGCTTCCTTCATCAATGGCTTGCTTAGTGACAACGGTATCTGACCGAACACTTCGTCCATGTTAATAAAAGAAAAGATTCTCACTATTTTACAAAGAATGGTCTATCCTTCTTAAAGATTTTAATCTGTTATCCGTACCTGAGAGAGGTGTAAATCCTTAATTAGTTCTAATGCTCATTATTATTCAGGGAGTCTGGTATTTTACCCACTTTCTTCCACACAGTGTAGAGATGCATCCAATTTCTAATAATGTACAATTGACAGATTCTACCAGTGACACACTCATGTCTTGTGGCTATTGCAATTCCATCTCTTTGATCCATATCTCCATCTATTTTTGGAATACATCCATTAGAGGTGCAGCTTCAGTGCTAAAGTTTGGCAAGATTCCAACAAAACTTACACATCCCCAAAAATCTGATGGCTTTCCATTTAGTTTTAGGAATGGAGTATTCTATCAAGGTCATTACTTTCACTGTTCTTGGCAATACTTGTGCTAAAATGCATGGAAGCAGGCCATTTGGCCCATCAAGTTCACATCAACCCTCCAAAGAGCATCCACCCAGACCCACCCCATCCTTGTAACCCTACATTTCCCATGGCCAACCCACCTAACCTGTGCATCTTTGGACTGTGAGAGGAAACCAGCGCAAACCTATGCAGATACAGGGAAAAATGTGCAAACTCCACGCAGACAGTACCTGAGGGTGGAATTGAGCCCACGTCCCTGGTGCTGCGAGGCAGCAGTGCTAACCACTGAGTTGTTGTGCACCCCTCGAGAAGTTAGCATCGCTTACGCAGGCTCACTTTTGGTAAAAATTTATAACTAAGTTAGCTAATTTTATCTGTTTTAATAAGGCTCCCAATTGTGTTATATGGTCTTTCTGAATTTTACTGTATATTAATATATGATCTAAGTAAATTGCAGAATTAGGTACATGAACTTGGTTGACAAGTATTTGGAATGTGTCTGCAGTGATTTTGAACCTGAATGACAGGACTTAACATTGATAGAACCCATGTGGCTTTTCAAAAGTTGATATCTCTGTAGCCCTTGATGTCAATGGTATCTGCCAGTATACTTCACTAAATCAGTCTTGTAAAGGATGAGGCTCTGCCAATCCTATTGATACAATCCTCTAACCTAAGAATTGTGTTTTTTTATTACTGAATTCGCTTATCTGTAATCTCTGCAGAACCTAGCCAACCCAACAGTTTTAGGAACTAATACTGCTGGTAAAATTCCAACCAGTTTGACTAGGTTCAATTAAGCAATTTTCTAACATATACCAAACTTCTGTTTTCAAACTGAGCTTCTTTGTTTGAGTGTAATGTTGTTTAACTGCTTTTGATTCCTCTGCGACCACATCATGTCTGTTTAAGTTTGTACACCCACATGGATCTGTACAGGACTGTAATAAGAAGCAATTTCTTCAGCCAGAGGGTGATGAATCTGTGGAATTCATTGCCACAGAGGGCTATAGAGGCCAGGTCATTGAGTGTACTTAAGACAGAGACAGAATCTATGAAGAAATCCAGACCTTTCTCCCACTCCTGAGGATATTTGTGATAAAAACCAAAAGAACTGCGGATGCTGTAAATCAGGAAAAGAAGCAGAAGTTGCTGGAAAAGCTCAGCAGGCCTGGCAGCATCTGTGAAGGAAAAAACGGAGTTAATGTTCTGAGGAAGGATCACCGGATCCGAAACGTTAACTCTGATTTTTCCTTCACTGATGCTGCCAGACCTGCTGAGCTTATCCATCAACTTTGTTTTTGTTCCTGATATTTGTGATAATATGCTTTCATCATCGCTTTGAGAGTCTGTCAGTATTACTATATATCTTTGGGTTTGATGTGCTGTAGATAGTAACTCCTTTACCCTGAGTTACTGTGTTCAGAAATATTGGATATAAAACGGGAACCTTGGTCCAGCTGTATTTTTATTGATAAACCATTGTGGTGGTTGTAACAGGGTCAACCAGCCGGATTGGGGCTGTTAACCTGGTCTAATCAGGAAGTCCTGGCAGACAGATGTAAGTGGGAGTTGCTGACAAAGACATTGATGAACCAGAGTCAAAGACTTTCCACAGGCGACTCGGTGACAGGATACTGACCTCTGTGGAGTTATTTCAGTGGCAATGAGAGAAAAGCATGCTCCTGAAGAAATTTGCTCACACTTGTTGTCTTTGAGTTGAGGTAAGCCCTTATGGAATCATGCTGTTACTTGGGAAGCTAGACTTGTTAAATCCTGCCACCATAGACTGGGCCCAGTATGTGGAATAAATGGGTTATTCTTTTCTGGGCAAATGGCATTGGGCCAGATGCAAATCAGTGAGTAATTCTCCTGGTAGCTTGAAAAAACTGTCCCGGTTCCTACTTGATCATTGTACCACCCACATGTAACTACAGGGACAGCTCCAGCAGATTTACTAGTGGGGAGAAGACTCTGCACCAGGTTAAACCTGATCTTCCTAGACCTGGGGGAGGGGAGGGTGAAACAGCATCAGGATTGTCAATGCTGGACACAAGACTCCGCTAAGTGACGGTGAGAGAGTTTACTGCAGGGGATGAAGTTTGATGTCATAACTATGGGAATGACCGTGCATGGGCAAGAGGCATGGCTAGTGGTAGGTGAGACGGTCCTGAACAAGCACATGGACCATACAAAAGCTGCAAACTCACAAACGGTGTGGGAGCAGAATGTGCCCGGCTCCTCGGAACAGTTGGAAAGTCTGTCGGAACCCATGGGCTCTTCCTTTCCATCGAGTGTTGATGAGTCCCGCTGATTCTGAGATGGACAAATGAATGCCTTTGCTGCCTGAAGAAGAAAGTGAATTTCCAAGGAGGCATTCCTGGTGCAAGAGGTGAGCTCCTACGTGTTACACACTCCCCGAATCGGACACTCAGCTGAAGGAATCTGACCCAGTGCTAAAACACCCCTGGAGCAGCTACAAAAAAATGAACCAGCCTATGTCCTCGGACTGAGAGGGGAGAGGGATATAGTGACTGTAACAAGGTCAACCGGGTGGACCCAATAGAATAGGAGATCCCTGATTGGGTCTGTCAATCTGGGCCAATCAGGGAGCCCTGGCTGACAGATAGAACCAGGAATGTCAGAGGTTCTGTTCTTGCTGAGAGCTGGCTCTGACAAAGCCATCCCAGGGTTGAGGACTGTCTGTGTAAATCAGGGGTGACTTGGTGATGGGAGACTAACCTCTGCGGAATTATTTTGACCATAATAACTAAAACATAGAGTTAACTTTTCCTTTACAACTTTAGCTATAATTTCCTCAAAGGAATTGCTTCTGGAAATCATGTTGTCACATTGATAAGGATATGTAGGACATACTGGTGTCCTGTTTTCAATTTTGGTAACCGTGCTCCACTCTGTACTAACACTCTACAAATTTAAAGTTAAAAAACTGGTGTGGGTATTAACATTGTGAGTTTGAATTTATGTTGAAGTTCTGCTGCTACTTGACATGTACAACATGTTTTACAGAACTATAGTATTCCCTAATAAAAACTTGGGCCTGTTTATAAGATGCTGGTTTATTGATGTTTGGGTTTTCCGTATTCCTACATGTCCTGGAATGTGACGGTGAGCAAAAACCTAGCATACTTAGTATAACATGGGGAAATGTGAGGTGATGCATTTTAGCAGGAAGAGTAGAGGAGCTGAATATTATTTAAATGGGGGAAGGCTGCAGAAAGGTACAAAGCAGAAGGATTTGGAATTCCTTGTCTATGAATCACAAAAAGTCAGCATCCAAGTTCAGTGAGCAATAGGAATGGCGAATGAAATGTTGGCCTTTATCTCAAAGGGAACGGAGTAAGAAGGGTCTAGGCCCGAAACTCCAGCTTTCCTGCTCCCCTGATGCTGCTTGGCCTGCTGTGTTCATGCAGCTCTACACCTTGTTATCTCAGAGAATAAAAGTAGGGAGGTTTTGCGAAAACCCTACAAGACTCTAGCTCCCACACACACACACACACACACTTTCTCTCTCTCTCTCTCTCTTTCTCTCTCTAACCCCACCCCAGCCCCATACACATACACACACACACACTCGCACGCGCACACATATAAGTCTATGGGATGAATTTGAATTTGCAGATACTTTGTATTTTATTCAAAAAGCACACAATTTATAGACAGCCAGTCAATGTGGCATTTTATTAATTCCTACTTTAGAAACAAAACCAGTCTTACTCCAAACCAAAACACAGATTCTAAATAAAGCCTCACACCTAACATGCATTGTCTGATCTAAAATGTCACCTCTTCTTTACACTGAGAAAACCTTTAGTTCTCGCGGGACAGGGACTTGAAAGGAATTTGGGGATTTACATATACATAGTAATCAATTAAAACCTTTAACTGATTAAAGATTAACAGCGTCTTAATTTGTTTAGTACATCCTCATCAATGGTGCGAACCTTTGATCTTTTACTTATAAATTCAGTGTCTGATACAACCTCTTTCACTAACACCTGAAGGAGGAGTAAGACTGAAAGCTTGTGTTTTCAAATGAACCTGCTGGACTATAAACCTGGTGCCATGTGATTTCTGACTCTAGTCAGACCACCACTGGAATACTGTGAATGGTTCTGGTGGCCTTAACTAAGGAAAGAGACTGGCATCAAATGCAATTCAGAGAAGGTTCACTTAGCTGATCCTCGGTATGAAGGGATTATTTTATGAGGATAGTTTGGGGAACTTGGGCCTGTATTTATTGAAGTTTATAAAAATGATGGGCGACCTTATTGAAACATATAGGATTCTCATGGGACTTGACAGGGGAGACGGGGAGAGGTTGTTTCCCCTTGTGGGAGAGTCTAGGACTAGAGGACATCTCTCAGAATAAGGGGTTGCCCATTTAAGACAGAGATGAGGAGGAATTTCTTCTTCAGAGGGGAGTGAATCTTCGGAATTCTTTAGCACAGAGGGCTGTTGAGGCTGGGTCATTAAGTATATTCAAGGCTGAGACAGACAGATTTTTACTCGGGAAGGGAATAAAAGATTATGGGGGAAAGGCAGGAAAGTGGATTTGAGCTTTATCAGGTCAGCCATGATCTCATTGATTTAGATTTTTAGGTTTGGATTTAGACTCTCTTGCCACACGCACTCAAGTGCAAAAGAACAGGAGTGCAGTGAAAAGGTGTATAATGTCACCATACATTGCGCTGTCTTAGGTACACATACCCAGATACAAAAACTAAAGAACAAGGTAGAGAGAAATAAGGAACAAAGGTAAAAGTTAAACATTACAGTCCTTCTCAGTGTTAAGTCAAAAAGATAAAATAAAGCTAAAAGTCCAACCATTGCAGACTTTCTTTAGTGCCGAGCTATGCTGGGACCACACTTCCTACAAGGCCTCGATCTCCTCCACTTTGGCACACTTTCCTTCTACCGGCTCTATCTGCCCTGCTCCCCTACTCCCCTGCTCCCCTACTCCCCTGCTCCCCTACTCCCCT
>JAHRHZ010000064.1:346473-368180 GCA_024137785.1 Ginglymostoma cirratum | reverse complement strand
GCTCCCCTTCTCACCTGCTCCCCTATTCCCCTGCTCCCCTACTCCCCAGCTCTCCTACTCACCTGCAATGAATGGCAGAGTACAGTCAATGGGCTGTTTCTGTTTTATGATCTTATGGCCATAGAAATTTCATGTGCTACTGTGATATCACTGTACAATTTCTGGATAATATCACTATCTGATGAATAACTGTCCAATCTTCAGTCCTCATCACAATTTCCCTTTTTACCATAGTAGCCTTCCTGACGTCCTTCACCCTCAGCTGCTGTGTGCGCCGATTGCGCTCATTTGTTTAACTCTGGATCTGCTTGCTAAGCCCAAGTTAAATATCGAGTCATACACCATGGAAACAGATCCTTTGGTCCATCTCATCCATACTGACCAGGTATCCTATATTAATCTAGTCCCATTTCCCAGCATTTGGCCCATATCTCTTTAAAATGATCCCTATCCACGTACTCATCCAGGAGCCTTTTAAATGTAATTGTACAAGTCTCCACCACTTCCTGTGGCATATTGTTCCATACATGCACCACCATCTGTGTGAAAAAGGTGCCACTTAAGATCCCTTTTATATCTTGCCCCTCTCACCTTAAACCTATGCCCTCTAGTTTTGGACTCCCCTACCCTGGGGAAAAGACCTTGGCTTTTCACCCTGTCATGCCCCTCATAATTTTATAAAGATGCTTTGATCCAACCAGTCCATGCCCAACATAATCCCAAATTAACTAGCCCCACCTCTACTGCCTTATTCAGCACGTCTTTTAAGACCCTCGGATGAAGTCCATAAGGACCTGGAGACTTTTCCATGCACAGCACCATCACTCATTTCCACCTCACAATGATTATAATTTCACCAATTCCTCTCTTCGTTTAATCCTCTAGTTTACACATAGGATTGGGGTCTTGTCAAAGGTCTAGGGTCTAGGCCCGAAACGTCAGCCTTCCTGCTCCTCTGATGCTGCTTGCCTGCTATGTTCATCCAGCTCTACACCTTGTTATCTCATGCACACGCACACACAGGCACAGACAAACAGTCAGACACACAGACGGACAGACACACATAGACACATACACACAGGCACTGACACACAGATACACACAAGTATACGCAGGCATACGCAGGCACAAACACATGTGCAGACACACATGTGCACACACAGCCACATACAAACATACACACACACAAACACAGACACACACATACACATACACCTACACACATAGACACACACATGCACATACACATACACACAGGCACAGACACACACAAGCGCACACAAATAGGCACAGGCGCGCGCGTGCACACACATACACACACACACACACACACACACACACACAGACAAAGCCACACAGACACAGACACACACACACACATGCGCATACAAACTGAGGCACACAAACAGGCTCATACACACACACACGAACACGTTCAGTCTCACACAGACACACATACAGACACAGATGCATATGCTCACACACACACATGCATACACATACACAGACAGGCATATACATGCTTGGTCTTATATCCGCACGCGCACACGCACAAACATGCACATGCACACACACAGACACATGCACACACATACACACACGTAGACACACATACACATGCACACACACCGACACACGCATACACAAGGACACACACACAGATACACACAAATGCGCACACACACACACACACACACACACAGAGGCACGCGCACACAGGCACGCACACACACACACAAACAAGGACAATTACAATGAGATAATTACAATGAGATATGTCCCTGCTGTCAGCATCAGTAAAACACAGAGAGATAAGATTAGCCAGTTAAACATTAACCCTCTATGACCTGTACAGAGGTTTCGCTGCCCTTCACAGTTAACATTTAATGGGTTTCATGCAGTCTCCATAACAACACTCTGAAAGAACTTTGAAATTCAGTTAAAAAAAGGGAATGAAATTTCCAAAGACTAATCTATAAGTGAATGTATTTACACAATGTCACACTCAGACAAACTGTGTCTGATCTTTCCGTAATACAGTGACCTCTGTTTAACTGGCCCTTTTCAATTGAGTTCTCAGGTTGCATCCATTGTCTGCGTGATCCCACTGCATCACTCCATTCCACATTGGATGAGGTAGGGTTTCTGTCCCGACAGCTACCGACTCCTATAGCTCCCTCGGACACATGTGAAGACATAATGAGAAGCCAGTCCATGCCATTGGCCAGAATGGGCAGACAGCCAAGGGAGAACTCAGAGAGGACCTCCCACCTCCAACCCAAGCATGTCAAGGTAAAATATCCCGTCCTGTACCCCTGTCCTAACCTCATTTTGTTCACTCATCGCCACTCCAGAAACTCAGAGCAATGTTGCTCGTAGCATAAGTAGAGGAAAAATTTCATTTCTATAGCAATTTTCATCACTTCAAGCCATCCCTAAAATATGTTACAACCAATGAGAGGCTTTTGAGATAAGGTTGATGTAGTACAGTGCAGCAATGTCCTGATATGTAAAGTCATGGTCCTGAAAGAGTTAATCGCTCAAATAAAAATAAAATGCTGCAGATGCTGTAAGTCTGAAATAAAAACAGGAGGTGCTGGAAAAACTCAGCAGGTCTGGCAGCATGGGTGCAGAGAGAAGAAGAGGTAATGTTTCGATTTCAATGTGATTCTTTTTCGGACGAAGTTGAAACTGCATTAAGATTCATGCAGTCTGATAATTTCACACATTGTCCCTGATCCTTAATAAATCCTTCTTACTGGAACCATTGCTCAATTCCGGCTCTCCTGCTCTTACTGCGGTCTCAAAGTCTTCTGACTTTTTTTTTGTTAAACACTGTCAGCTTTAGCTTTTAAATTGCCCTTTTCTTACAGTAATCTCACCTTGTGACTTTCCCAACGCTGTGATTGCGGGTGTAACATACTCCTAAGGCCATTGACCTTGCTACTGCAGACAGCTGTGCCTCATGGTGTCTGCCTGCTATAGCGGCATGCTTATTGGGAGCTGTAAATATTCCTTTTTCTTTTATTCCTAACCTCCTCAGCCTGCTTTTTTTTACGCCATTACTTTAAAGATTTTTAACTTAACCCATGGAGCTCTGATATGGCCATTTCCTGGCTGAACCTTAAACCAGGAGTGCTCCTACGGCCCTCCTAGCTTCCCAATGGGATTTGTAATTTACAGGTGTGACTAGCTTGATTTGATTTGATTTGGTCTATCACTGTCACATGTACCAAGGTACAGCGAAAAGTTTTGTCTTATGTGCTTTACAGGCAGATCACATGATACAAGTACCTGAGAGGAACAGAACAGAATACAGGTTACAGTGTTACAGCTACAGGGAAGGTACAGAGGGAGATCAACATTACTATTTGGGAGGTTCATTCAAAAATCTGTTAACAGCGGGGAAGAAGCTGTTCTTGATTCTGTTCATACAGGTATTCAAACTTTTATATCTTCTGCCTGACAGAAGAGTTTGGAAGACAGTGTAAGCGGGATGGGAAGGACCTTTGATGATGTTGGCTGCTTTCCTGAGCCAATGGGAAGGGTAGATGAAAGTCAATGGATGGAAAGCTGGTTTGTGTGACGGACTGGGTTGTGTTCACAGCTCTCTGTAGTTTCCTGTGGTCTTGGGAAGAGCAGTCGCCGTCCCACGCTGTGATACATCCAGACAGGACGCTTTCTATGGTGCATCTATAAATATTGGTAAGGGTCTTTATGGACATGCTGAATTCCCTTAGCCTCCCGAGGAAGTGGAGATATTGCTGTACTTTCTTGGCGGTAGCATCAATGTGGGTGGACCAGGACAGGTTGTTGGTGATCGTCGCCCTCAGGGACTTGATGTTCTCAACCATTTCCATCTCAGCACCATCGATGCAGGCAGGGGCATGTCCTCCGCTCTGCTTCCTGAAGTCTACGACCAACTTCTTCATTTTGCTGGCGCGATGGAGAGATTATTGTTGGTGTACCATGACACTAATCCCTCTGTCTCTTTCCTGTGCTCCATCTCATCATTGCTTGGGATCTGACCTACAATGGCGATGTCACCAGCAAACGTGTAAATGGAGTTGGGGCAGAATCTGACCCCACGGTGGGGAGAGAATCAGGAATATAGTAGGGGGCTGAGCACACAGCCTTGCAGGGCTCTGGTGTTGAGGATTATTGGGGAGGACGTGTTGTTACCGTATCCTCACTGACTGCAGTCCATGGATCAGGAAGTCAAGGACCCAGTTACAGAGGGGGGGAAGCAGACACCTAGGTCTCAGAGTTTGGAGATGAGTTTGTTTGGGATTATGGTGTTGAAGGCAGAGCTGTAGTCAATAAGTAGGAGCCCGATATTGGTATCCTTATTATTCAGCTGTTCCAGGAATGAGTGTGGGGCCATGGAAATGCCGTATGCTGTGGATTTTTCACCTACAATGCTCGTTATCAGGTCTGACATAAAGGCTTTAGCCTAGGTGTGGCCTCTGCTTTACAGTTCTATCCTCATGTTCCTGGTTGTTTCTTCAAGCTGCTGACTATTTTCAAGCAGAACTGGGCCCTCCCCTGAGAACTAACACCAAACACCCAAAGAGGAATACCTTGCCCTATCATCCGTAAAAGGGATGTGAAAAGTTGTGTAACATGCTTTTCAACAACCTCAAGTGGTTAAATAAAATAAATCCCTAACATTCACTTTACATTTAACCAATGGCAATTTATCTAACTCTAACAGTGAGCAAATTAACTAAACAATTAACAAACTGACTGAACCCTTTCAAACAAGTAACCATTCCTGAATAAAGCAAGATTCTCATGGAATGATGTTCCAGCAAATACAAGTCCCACTCATATAAAGTCATTTAAAAAACACAGAACTTAGTCGCTCGAAATTACAGCCAGATTATTTGTCTGAATATTCAGAATATTCTGTGCCTCCTCCATCGATTCTTCTGTCAGGAGTGACTTCCACATCAATTCTCCTGTCAATAATATTAACTAGTTTTGCCCTAGGTACCTTTGTTATTTAGATTTCTCTAAGACATAGAGGACGCAGTGAGGAGCAGTGATTCTCTCATGAGAGCTGAGGGCTGCTAGCTCCGGTAGATGGCAGTTAGCTCTGGAGCTTCGTCCAACTGTCCCCTTCTTTTTATACCCTTGATGGCATATCAATATGTCTTACAATAGGATTGTTGTCGAAACCATCAGATTTAAATTTAATTGGTTTTTGGTATCTAAGTACCTGGTTCAAATTGATTGGCTAAATTCAAAAGCCTGTTGTGTAGGCAAAAAAAACCTGCTGCTTAGCCTGATAACTGTATCCCCTTTCAAGATAAATGCTTCAATTTGGGGGCTCTCTGTGCACTTACGAACCCACAAGCTGCTCCTCACAGACATCCATTTTAAATCTCTAAACGCAGAAAAACACATGATCTTTTAAAGGGACCATGCAATGCTTTACCTCCTAGCATTTTACAAACAGCAAATTCTAACATTCTGCCCCCCAATCCATAAGTACACCACCCAACTCTGCAACATCTCCTCCCGTAGGAAAAATATGAGCCGCCATTATGAAAAGATAGCTTCTATTTTTAAAAAAACATTAGCTCCATTACTAGGTCCATAGCTCATTAATCTAGAGTTACACATTTTATACTAATTCTATCTGTATACAACGTTGAACACTAATGTTTCTTATATAAACAGTTTTCTTTTAAGCACGAGATAAAGAATCCGCGATAATATTTTCACAACCCGTAACATGTACAATCTGTAAGTTAAATACTTGTAATATGAGATGCCAATGAAATAATCTGGTGTTCTTGTCCTTAAATCTTTTCAGAAATGTCAATGTTTTGTGATCGGTGTACGCAATCGCCTCTGATGCATTGTTTGCAACGTAAGTATTAAAATATTGTAAGGCCATTACCAAACTCAATAACTCTTTTTCAACAGCTGAATATTTTCTCTGGTGAATATTGAGTTTCTTTGAAAAATAACGGATTGGCCTTTCAATTCCACCATCATCCTCCTGTAACAACACAGATCCAACCCCTATATCACCTGTGTCAACGGCAACTTTGAAGGGTTTTAAAACATTTGGTGTGGCTAAAACTTGTTAACACTGCTTTTCAATTCTCAAATGCCTCCTGGCTTTGTTCTGTCCACTGAAATTGCATGTTTTTTTTAACAAATCTGTCAACGGTGCCACTACACTACTAAAGTTTGGCACAAATTTCCTGTAGAATCCACTCAATCCTCAAAAGTGTAGCACTTTCTTCTTCAAGGATGGTCCTGGAAATTCTTCAATGGCCTTTGTCTTCGAGTTCCTTGGTGTCATCCCTCTGTATCTGATGTTGTGCCCTATGAATGTCACTTCTCAGACTCTGTTTTTGCCAAGTTTATGACCAACGTTGCCTTTCGTAGTCTCTCGAAGAGTTCTGCCAAATGCTCCGTGTGATCTTTCCACAAATGGCTAAAGATCACTAAGCCACCTCTCTAGATGGCACAACTAGCCAAACCTGCCGTAATTCTGTTCATAAGCCTTTGAAAAGTGACTGGTACGTTTTTCATTCTCTAAGGGTATTACTTTGAATTGATACAGCCTATTTGGGGTTACAAAAGCAGAAACTTCTTTTGCTCTCTTCAACAAAGGTACTTGCCAGTAACTACGAAGTCGGTCCAACTTTGTGATGTAAGTGGCTTGTCTTACTTTCTCCACACAATCCTCCAGCCTTCGAATTGGGTATGAGAAAGATTTGGTCATGGTGTTGACCTTCTGATAACCTACACAGAATCGTTCAGTACCATCAGGTTTGGGAACCAACATGATCGATGAACTCCACTCACTCTGATTCATCTCTATGATGTCTTCTTTGATCATCGCTTCCACTTCATTCTGAACCTGCGCTGCTTTGAGAGGATTAAGCCTGTAAGAAAATAAGGACATAAGAACTAGGAGCAGGAGTAGGCCATCCGGCCCCTCGAGCCTGCCCTGCCATTTAATAAGACCATGGCTGCTTTTTGAGTCTCAACTCCACGTACCCACCCACTCACCATAACCTTTAATTCATTTACTGTTCAAAAATTTATCTAGCCTTGCCTTAAAAACATTCAGTGAGGTAGCTTCAACTGCTTCACTGGGCAGGGAATTCCAGATTTGCAACCCTTTGGGTGAAGAAGTTCCTCCTGACCTCAGTCCTACATCCGCTTCCCTTTATTTTGAGGCGATGCCCTCTAGTCCTAGTTTTACCTGCTGGTGGAAACAACCTCCCTGCCTCCACCTTATCTATTCCCTTCATAATCTTATATGTTTCTATAAGATCTCCCCTCATTCTTCTGAATTCCAATGAGTATAATCCCAGTCTACTCAGTCTCTCCTCATAATCCAACCCTCTCAACTCTGGAATCAACCGAGTGAATTTCCTCTGCACCCCCTCCAGTGCTAGTATATCTCTTGTCGAGTAAAGAAGGGGTGGTGTTTTACCAGAACAGCATTCTCGACATCAGCCTCATGTACCATGGTGTTAGTACGCCCCATTCTCTTTCTACATATGTCCTCATAGCACTGTAACAAGTCTTTCCGTTCAGTTCTTTTTTCCTGGGACAGATAGCTCACCACCCTCTCCCATTCCTTAACGACTTCCTCAATATTCAATTTATTCTGAAGCACATCAAAATCCAAATCACTTGGAGTTGATTCCTAACTCTGAGTGGCAGAAACTAATACTTGTTTCTTCGAGATAACAAGCATGGGGCTGGATGAACACAGCAGGTCAAGCAGCATCATAGGAGCAGGAAAACTTGACGTTTCGGGCCTAAACCCTTCATCAGAAATGGGGGAGGGGAAGAGGGTTCTGAAATAAATAGGGAGAGAGGGCGAGGCGGATAGAGGATGGATAGAGGAGAGGATAGGTGGAGAGGAGGCAGACAAGTCGAAGAGGCGGGGATGGAGCCAGTAAAGGTGAGTGTAGGTGGGGGGGTAGGGAGGAGATAGGTCAGTCCAGGGAGGACAGACAGGTCAAGGGGGCGGGATGATGTTAGTAGATAGGAGATGGGGGTGTGGCTTGGGGTGAGAGGAAAAACAGGTTAGGGAGGTGGAGATGAGCTGGGCTGGTTTTGGGATGCGGTTGGGGGAGGGGAGATTTTGAAGCTTGTGAAATCCACATTGATGCCATTGGGCTGCAGGGTTCCCAGGCTGAATATGATTTGCTGTTCCTGCAGCCTTTGGGTGGCATCACTGTGGCATTGTAGGAGGCCAAGGATGGATTCAGCACGTTCGCATGACATACCCAATAATTTTTTTTTCCTATGTGGCATTTTTACCGGATAATTCACCAGATTTAAATTCTTCTCAATCTGATAGGAATCACTAAACCTTGCTTTGAAGGGGTCTCCTACCACTAATACCACATCAAATCTTTATCCCCCTGAGCAAACATACAAATTTTAGATTTCTTATCTGTTCCTTGCTTCATTAGGTGCTGTGCCATTTTCAAATGTTGTCCAGCTAACTCACTTACTCTGTTTAATCTTTCTGTCACCTCAGATACTTAATTCAACTTTGATAAATCTGACGTCAGACTTATCAACTTTTCCTTAATTAATTTTGGAGGCCCTCTCATTTTGCGTCCAAATATCAATTTAAATGCAGTAAACTGAGTTGATTCATGTGGAGCATCTCTAATAGTAAGCAATAGAAAAGGGATACCTTTATCCCAATTATTTGGGTAATCCTGGCAATAAGCCCTCAGCATGCTCTTTAGGGTCTGATGCCACCTTTCCAGTGCTCCCTGGGATTCAGGATGGTAAGTACCTGATTTAAACTGTTTGATGCCTAAATTATCCATGACCTTGTTAAATAGTTTGGCAGTAAAATTTGACCCTTGGTCTGGTTTGGATCTCCCAGGGTAGTCCATAATGGATAAAGAAAGCAAGCAACTCCTCCACAACCTTTTTTGCCTTGACATTCCGTAATGGAATTCCCTCTGGAAACCTGGTAGACACATCCATTATGGTTAGCAAATACTGGTTTCCAGTTTTGGATTTAGGGAGGGGACCTACACAGTCAATAACCCGTGTGCAAGGTCCTTCAAATGTGGGAATTGGCATCAAAGGTACTGGTTTTATTACAGCCTGTGGCTTTCCTACCATCTGACACGTGTAACAGGTACAGCAACATTCATCCACATCCTTATGTAATCCAGGCTAATAGAAATGCTTCTGTAACTTGGCCTGAGTCTTCCTCTCTCCAAGATGACCTCCTAAAGGTAATTCGTGTGCTACCCACAATGCTTCCTGTCTGTATGTTACTGGTAACACAATCTGGTGAACTCCCGCCCATTTCTCCTCTGCACTAACCTGCCAAGGTCTCCATTTCTGCGATAATAGGAACTGCAGATGCTGGAGAATCCAAGATAACAGGGATCACTCTCTCTGTGACTCCATTGTCCGCTCCACACTCCCCTCCAGCCCCACCACACCTGGCACTTTTCCCTGCAACCGCAGGAAGTGCTACACCTGCCCCCACACCTCCTCCCTCACCCCAATCCCAGGCCCCAAGAAGACTTTCCACATCAAGCAGATGTTCACCTGCGCATCTGCCAATGTGGTATACTGCATCCGCTGTACCCGTTGTGGCTTCCTCTACATCGGGGAAACCAAGCGGAGGCTTGGGGACCGCTTTGCAGAACACCTGCGCTCAGTTCGGAATAAACAACTGCACCTCCCAGTCACGAACCATTTCAACTCCCCCTCCCATTCCTCAGACGACATGTCCATCCTGGGCCTCCTGCAATGCCACAATGATGCCACCGAAGGCTGCAGGAACAGCAAATCATATTCAGCCTGGGAACCCTGCAGCCCAATGGTATCAATATGGATTTCACAAGCTTCAAAATCTCCCCTCCCCCAACCGCATCCCAAAACCAGCCCAGCTCATCTCCACCTCCCTAACCTGTTTTTCCTCTCACCTATCCCCTCCTCAAGCCGCACCCCCACCTCCTACCTACTAACCTCATCCCGCCCCCCGACCTGTCCATCGTCCCTGGACTGACCTATCTCCTCCCTACCCCCCACCTACACTCACCTTTACTGTCTCCATCGCTGCCTCTTTGACTTGTCTGTCTCCTCTCCACCTATCCTCTCCTCTATCCATCCTCTATCCGCCTCCCCCTCTCTCCCTATTTATTTCAGAACGCTCTTCCCCTCTCCCATTTCTGATGAAGGATCTAGGCCCGAAATGTCAAGCTTTCTTGCTCCGCTGATGCTGCTTGGCCTGCTGTGTTCATCCAGCCCCACACTTTGTTATCTAAGGTCTCCATTTCTGCCTCCTAAAGATTTCATCCTTAAGGTAATAGCATTTTGGAACACATTCTGATCCTTTTTCTGAGTAGGCTTTACGACATAAATCTTTTATTGCCTCATCTTTTTGTTGTAACTCCATTAATCTTTCAGAACTAAACACCTCTGCCTGATCATCTACCTGCTCATTTTTGTCCTTTACTATTTTGTCAAACAGGGTGTTAGCTAAACCGGACCTCAACTCCTTCATCTTTCTCTTTGGTTTTCCCTTCTTGTGGCTGTGGGATCCTGTAACCATGCATTCTGGAAAAATTCCAGGGTATTTTTCTTTTAACTTCTCTGTTGGCTTTTCCAATATAATGGGCATCACTCCCATCTGTGATCCAGCTATATCATTTCCAAGAATGAACTGCATTCCTGGAATAGCCAATATTTCCACTACTCTCACTTTCACTTCCCATTTGTGGATTGGACTTTCTAGTTCTGAGGAAGGGTCATTGGACCTGAGCCTTTAGCTCTGATTTTTTTCTTCACAGATGCTGCCAGACCTGCTGAGCTTTTCCAGCAATTTCTGTTTTTGTTGGATTTCCTAGCATTTGGCAAGGTGGCAGCAGAGTAGGATACTCCTGTCGGAGCTCCTCTGCTTCACCTACACTTTTTCCTCCTTTTTTGTTTATTTCCCCTTTTGTTTTCTTCTTCTCTCCCCTCAGCATCAGAGCCGGCAGCAAGTTGACAGCAGCGAGCCCTCGTGCCCCAGAACACTGCGAGCAGTGAGCCCCGCAGCAGTGCATGGGCTGTGAGGCCCAGAGCATCATGGGGAAAAGCTCCGCAGCAGTGCATGGGCTGTGAGCCCTGGAGCAGCGTGGGGAAGAGCCCTACAGCAGTACATGGGCTGTGAGCCCCAGAGCATCAGGGGGAAGAGCCCTCCAGCAGTGCATGGGCTGTGAGCCCCAGAGCAGCGTGAGGAAGAGCCCCGCAGCAGTTGATGTACTGTGAGCCCCGCAGCAGTGCAGGGAAGAGCCCTGCAGCAGTGCATGAGCTGTGAGCCCCGGAGCAGTGTGAGGAAGAGCCCTGCAGCAGTGCATGGAGATGCAGCCCTGGAGCATCACACTGGCAGCAAGTGTAAGAGGGTGGCGTGAGCGGAAACAGACAGCCCGACGTGGTGACAGAGGGGTACAAGTACTCAGAAACAAATCCTACAGAGTAAAAAAAAGTTGTGGTCTTACACGTAAGCATTACTCACAGTAGTTACAACATCATGAAAAGGTTTTAAATTACAGTCCGATAACAGCAGCCCAGCACATGGTTCCAGGCCCAAATCCAACAATTGTCCCACATCACTCCAATCCCCAGTCCGCTCCTCACCGGCACTCAGCAGTAACCAGGTAAGTCACGCTGTACTGGGATTCGTATCTCAGCCCCTCGGTCACTCAGCCACCCCTCCACCTCACATGTGGTAAGCTGTTCCCAGTGTGATCTACTTTTTGTTTCTCGTTGGAGGATCTCCCTCTTTCCCAGTTTCTATCCCTCACAGAATGAAATTGCTGTAGGAAGCTAAATTTCGATTTATGCCCTAATGTGTATTCATCCACCACTTTTGCAACTCTTCTCACTGCTTTAATTTTCTTTTCCTCAATATGAGTTCTCATTGCTTCTGGAAGTGAGTTTTTAAACTCCTCCAGCATAATAATCTCTCAAAAAGCCTCAGGCATCTTTTCTATCTTTAATTCTCTCATCCATCTGTCAAAGTTGGTCTGTCTAATTCTTTCAAACTCGATTTAAGTTTGAACTGGTTCCTTTCTTACATTTCAGGAATGTTGTCTATATGCTTCTGGTACCAATTCGTAGGCTGGGCACGAAATTACAATCCATCTCTAGCTGCCCTGAGAAGCCAATGCTGATGGGTTTTCTACCCAAACCACTGACATTAATTATGATACAAATAATATCCTTCGAGGTCACTTAGGAGGGCAGCTGTGTATGAACTCCGTTGCTGTCACATATAGGCCCAGGTCAGCAGGCTTCCTTTCCTAAAGGACTTTAGTTGGGTTTTTATGACCATGTGAGAGTTTTATTTATCCCATCACTCCTTTGTTGAAGTTTATATTTAATTCCAATTTTCAACCTGCTTCCAAGAGGATTTGTGTTCTGTCCAATGCTCTAAAATAACGATTCAGAGGTCATATCCTACCCTCTGGCCCCTCTGGGAAAAGGCAGGAGAGCAGAGTGATGGATTATCAGATCAGCCATGATCTCATTGAATGGCAGAGAAGATGTGAAGGGCTGAATGGCCTACTCCTGCTCCCCCAGCTTGTGATCTCTGACTCTGATGATTGGAGATGTCAAGCTCCACTCAAGGAACAGAAAGATTGAGGGACATTCACAGCAGAAACTTATTGTCTTTGGGGAGCTTGAAGGGTTATGTAAGTGTTCTCCAAATTTAGGTGAACGAGGGACAGGTAATAAATGTTGATCTTGCCAGTGATTCTCACATCCTGAGACTAAATGATTTGTCTTCATTAGTCAGAACATTGAGCGTCAGAGTTGGGAAGTCATGTTGCAGCTGTACAGGACATTGATGAGGCCACTTTTAGCATGCTGCATTCAATTATGGTCACCCTTCAACTGGAAGAATGTTCATAGAATCCCTACAGTGTAGAAGCAGGCCATTTGGTCCATCAAGTCCTCACTGACCCTCCGAAGAGCATCCCACCCAGACCTAAGCCCCACCCTAACTCTGCATTTCCCATGGCTAACCCACTTAGCCTGCATATTCCTGGACACTATGGGCAATTTAACACGGCCAATCCACCTAATCTGCACGTCTTTCAACTGTGGGAGGAAACTGGAGCACCTGGAGGAAACCCACACAGACACCAGGAGAATGTACAAACTCCACACACACTGTCACCCAAAGCTGGACTCAAACCCAGGTCCCTGGCGCTGTCAGGGAGCAGTGCTAACCGCTGAGCCATCACATTGCCTGTGATGTTAAACTTGACAGGGTTTGGAGGAGATTTATAAGGATGTTGCAGGGGTCGGAGGGTTTGACCTAAAGAGAGTGGCTGGATAGCTGGGCTTTTTACCCTGGGGCATAATGAGGCTGAGGTGTGACCTTATGGAGGTTTATAAAATCATAAGAGGCATGGATAGGATAAGAGAGAAAGCCAAGGTCTTTTTCCCAGGGCGAGGGAATCCAAAGCTAAAGACCGCAGGTTTAAGGTGAGAGGGGAAGGATTTAAAAGGAACCTGAGGGGCAACTTTTTCATGCAGAGGGTGGTGTGTGTATGGAATGAGCTGCCAGAGGAAGTTGTGGAGGCTGGTGCAATTACAACATTTAAAAGGCTCTAGATGAGTTTATGAATAAGACGGGTTTAGACGGATATGGGCCAAATGCTGGCAAATGGGACGAGGTCAGATTGGGATGTCTGGTCAGCACAGATAAGTTAGACTGAAGGGTTAGTTTCTGTGCTGTATGACTCTATGGCTCTAAATGAAAAGACAAATCTAATCCTTGGAGAGTAAAGGCTAAACAGGAACATCTGAACTTTGACATGTGCTGAGTAGCTGTAGATGGAATCAGTGATTGATTGATTGTTATGTGTACCGAAATACAGTGAAAAGCTTTATTTACAAGCAGTATGGGCAGATTGTAATGAGCAAAGGATGGGCATCTGCAGCTCCTACTATCTCCCAGACAGAGGCATACAGGTTACATTGCACAGGGCAAGCACTAGGCGAGATCAGCGTTAGCAAGATCAGCGTTATTTGAGGCTAGAATGTCCATTCATCAGGCTAATAACGGCCAGGAAGAAGCTGTTCCTGAACCTGCTGGTGCATGTGTTCAGACTTCCGTACATTCTGCCTGACAGAAGGAGCTGTTGGAGATGATGTTGGCTGCCTTTCTTTGGCAGTGAGCCGTGTGAGTAGAGTCCATGGATGGAAGGTTGGCTTCCGTGATGGCCTGGGCTGTGCACACCACCTTCTGTAGTTTCTCACAGTCCTGGGCGGAGCAGTTGCCGTACCAGGCTGTTATGCACCCAGGCAGTATGTTTTCAGTGGTACATCTGTAGAAGTTGGTGAGGGACCTTATGGACATGGCAAATTTCCTGAGCCGCCTGAGGAAGAAGAGGCATTGCTGTGCCTTCTTGACTGTCACATTTATGTGGGGAATCCAGGACATTTTGTTGGTTGTCATCACTCCAAGGAACTTGATGCTGTCCACCCCCTCAACCTCAGTTCCATTGATGCAGATGGGGTGTTCTCCTCCTTTCTTTCTGAAGTGTTAGTCGTCCACGTACATACACGGCCCACTCCCTTGTTCCAGACAAGACCTTGAGACATCTGGCAACAAAAAGCTGAAAACAAGGCTCCTGTCAATATCACAGTCCTTGGGAAAGTTTCACTTCGGTCAGTGTTGTACGGTATCCAATGAGTGATGTACCGTTGTGTGTGGACAGCAAACATTCACAGTTTCCTCACGTTGTTTGGAAAACCAGTTACCCCAGCCCCTGGACGTTTCATTTATCTTCACCTTTAACTGATTGATAACAAAAGAATTTGGATCTTTCGTGACCTCAGGATGTCTGAAGGCACTTCACATGCAACAAGGTAACCCTTTTGTGTCAGCACTGCAGCGATTCAGGGAACAAGGCAGCCACTTTAACATTGTGGGTCTACACACAGCACACGGACTGCAGCGGTTCAAGAAGGCAGCTCACTCCCACCTTCTCAAGGGGGCAGCCAGCAATGCCCACATCCCACAAGTGAAAGAGAATTCACACACAGCAAGATCCCAGAAACAGCATTGTGACAATGATCAAATAATCCATTTTAACTGGCATTGATTAAGGAATAAATATACACCGGGGCACTGCGGAGCAGTGCTCTTAGGAACACAGGAGCAGTGTAGGCCATTCAGCCCCTTGAGCTGGCTCTGCTACTTGAGACCAGGAGACCGCTTTGCAGAACAGCTATACTCTGCCTGCAAAAAAGATCCTGTTCCCTAATCAACATCTCTGCTTCAGGCTTGCTGCAGTGTTTCAGCGAAGCTCAGCGCAAGCTGGAAGAACAACACCTCATTTTCCACTTGCGGACTCAATATCAAGTCCAACAGTTTTAGGGCCTGAGGCACCTTCTCCCAACACCTACACACCCCGTCTTACTATTACATGGTCTGCTATTACACACAACCGCTAATAGTCCCCATTAGTAACTATTCTTTCTTCCAGGCTGACCGTTACCAACTCCTTTGTCTGTCCAACTGTTATTTTCTCTCTTTGGACTCTATCCCTAACTCTCATTTAATCCTTACCCTCTCCCCCCACCCTATCTACTGAGTAAAAAACAACATTTTCCAAGCTATCATCAGTTCTGAGGAAGGGTCACAAGGGACCTGTTCAGAGATTATCAGGAGCTAGGAGCCAAATTAAAGAACAGGTCCTCAAGGGTTATA
The DNA here is from genome assembly GCA_024137785.1 of Ginglymostoma cirratum. Classification (NCBI taxonomy): domain Eukaryota; kingdom Metazoa; phylum Chordata; class Chondrichthyes; order Orectolobiformes; family Ginglymostomatidae; genus Ginglymostoma; species Ginglymostoma cirratum. Next base: position 352,444 of record JAHRHZ010000064.1, on the reverse strand, counting down.
ATCTCTGGATTACTGCCTGAGCCACATGCTGGTTGGCATGGGGACTTGAGAATAAGGGAAGTAAACATGTGGCTAAAAGAGTGGTGCGGGAAAGAGGCGTTCCTTTTCATGAAGCACTGGCACCAGCATTGGAACAAGAGGAATCTGTACTGCTGGGGTGGTCTCCATCTGAACCCAGCTGGGACCAATGTTCCAGTGAAAAGGGTAATTAGGCTGATCAACAGGACTTTAAACTAGAAAGTGGGTGGGAAAGGAATGGTGAAACTTGCCCCAGTGGGAAACAAAGCAGCAGGTTAACATCTGTAGTGGTGGATTCAACTACATGGAAAAATATGAAAGAAACGACAGGGAAGGAAAATTCAGGAGAGGTTATTAACATCTCCAGTACAGACACAAATAGGACAGTGTTTGGAAAAGACTAGCAATCAAACACTGGAAAAACGAATGAAAATGAGAAGAGAGAGGGTTATTACAGGACTGAAGGTGTTATATCTGAATGCACGCAGGATAAGGAATAAGGTAAATGAGCTTGTGGCACAGATTGCAACTGGCAGGTATGACGTGGTAGGCATCACTGAGACCTGGCTGCAAGGGGATCAGGATTGGGAACTGAATATCCAAGGATATACATCCTATCGAAAAGATAGGCAGGTGGGCCAAGGGGTTGGGGTTGCCTTATTAGTCAGAAATGAAATTAAATCAATAGGAAGAAACAAAGTAGAGTCAAATGGTGTAGAATCTGTGTGGGTAGAATTGATGAACTGCAAAGGTGAAAAAACCACAGTTGTAGTTGTGCACAGGTCTCCAAACAGTAGTCAGGAGCTGGGACGCAAGATACACCAGGAGATAGAAAAGGTGTGTAAGAAAGACAAAGTCACAGCGATCATGGAGGATTTCAATATGCAGGTGGACTGGAAAAACCACGTTGGTAGTGGATTGTAAGAAAAGGAGATTGTGAAATATCTATGAGATGGCTTTTTGGAGCAGCTTGTGGTGGAGCCCACAAGGGAACAGGCAATATTGGGTTTAATGTTGTGCAATGAGGCAGACTTGATAAGGGAGCTTAAGGTGAAGAAACCCTTAGGAGGCAGTGATCATAAGATGATAGAATTTACTACGCAATTTGAGAGGGAGAAGATAGGATCAAAGGTAACAGTATTACAGCTGAATAAAGGTGACTACAGAGGTATGAACGAGGAGCTGGGCAGAATTGACTGGGAGAGGAGACGAGCAGGAAAGACAATGGAACAGCAATGGCCGGAGTTTCTGGGAGTAATTCAGGAGACACAGCAAAAAATCATCCCTAGGAAAAAGAAGCATGGTACAGGGAGGATGAGGCAACCATGGCTGACTAGGGAAGTCAGGGACAGCATAAAAGCAAAAGATAAAGCATATAATGTGGTGAAGGGCATTGGGAAACCAGAGGATTGGGAAGCTTACAATGACCAACAAAGGGCAACAATAAAAAAAAGGAGGGAGAAGATTAAATACGAGGGTAAGCTAGCCAGTAACATAAATGAAGGCTGTAAGAGTTTCTTTAGGTATATAAAGGGCAACAGAATGGCAAAAGTGGACATTGGACCATTGAAAAATGACAGTGGGGAGATAGTAGTGGGGAGCAAGGAAATGGCTGAGGAACTGAATAATTACTTCGCGTCAGTCTTCATGGTGGAAGACACGAGTAAAATGCCAAAAATTCAAGAGAGTCAGGGGGCAGAGCTGAGTATGGTGGCCCTCACCAAGGAAAAGGTACAAGTAAAACTGATTGGCCTGAAGGTGGACAAATCACCTGGATCAGATGGACTACATCCCAGAGTTCTAAAGGAGATAGCTGAAGAGATAGTGGAAGAGTTAGAGGTGATCTTTCAGGAATCACTAGAGTCAGGGAGGGTCCCAGAGGACTGGAAAATCGCTAATGTGTCACCCCTGTTTAAAAAGGGAGTAAGGCAAAAAACAGAAAATTACAGGCCGATTAGCCTAACCTCGGCTGTAGGTAAGATTTTGGAGTCTTTTGTAAAGGATGAGATTTCTGAATATTTGGAAATGTATAGTAAAATAGGGCAAAGTCAGCATGGCTTCATCAAGGGAGGTCATGCCTGACAAATCTGTTGGAATTCTTTGAGGAAGTAACGAGCAGGTTAGACTAAGGAGAGCCAATGGATGTTATCTACCTGGACTTCAAGAAGGCCTTTGATAAGGTGCTGCACAGGAGGCTGCTGAGTAAGATAAGGGCCCATGGTGTTAGAGGCAAGGTGCCAGTATGGATAAAAAATTGGCTGTCTGGCAGAAAGAGAGTGGGGATAAAAGGGTCTTTCTCAGGATGGCAGCTGGTCACAAGTGGTGTCCCACAAGGGTCAGTATTGGGACCACAACTTTTCACTTTGTACATTAATGATCTCGATGAAGGAACTGTGGGCATCCTGGCTAAGTTTGCAGATGATACAAAGATAGGTGGAGGGACAGGTAGTATTGAGGAGGTGGGGAAGCTGCAGAAGGATTTGCACATGTTAGGAGAGTGGACAAAGAAGTGTCAGATGGAGTACAATGTGGGAAAGTGTGAGGTCATGCACTTTGGTAAGAAGAATAAAAACATGGACTGTTTTCTAAATGGGGAGAAAATTCAGAAGGCTGAAGTGTAAAGAGACTTGGGAGCTCTAGTCTAGGATTCATTCATGGCAAACTTGCAGGTTGAGTCAGTAGTCAGGAAGGCAAATGCAATGCTGGCATTTATTTTGAGAGGACTTGAAAATAAAAGCAGGGATGTACTACTGAGGCTATAAGGCTCTGTTTAGGCCACATTTGGAGTATTATGTGCAGTTTTGGGCCCCATATCTCAGGAAGGATGTCCTGGCCCTGGAGCGGGATCAGAGGATGGTCACAAGAATGGTCCCAGAAATGGAAAGCTTAACATATGAGGAATGTTTGAGGACTCTGGGACTATATTCATTGGAGTTTATAAGGATGAAGGGGGATCTAACTGAAACTTTCAAAATACTGAGTGGCCTGGACAAAGTGGATGTTGGGAAGATGCTTCAATTGGTAGGAGAGTCTAGGACCCGAGGGCACAGCCTTAGAGTAAAGGGCAAACCTTTTAGAATGGAGATAAGGAGAAACTTCTTCAGCCAGAGAGTGGTGAATCTATGGAATTCACTGCCACAGAAGGCTGTGGAGGCCAGGTCATTGAGTACATTTAAGACTGAGATAAATAGGTTCTTGATTATCAAGGGGATCAAGGGTTACGAGGAGAAAACGGGAGAATGGGGTTGAGGAACTTATCAGCCATGATTGAATGGCGAAGAAAACTCGATGGGCCGAATGGCCTAATTTCTGCTCCTATGTCTTATGGTCTTATGTCTTGTGGTGTTATGGACCTGAAACGTTGACTCTGATTTCTCTCCACAGATGCTGCCGGACCCACTTAGCATTTCCAGCAATTTCTGTTTTTGTTTCTGCCAATTGAGACTATGGCTGATCATCTAACTTCAACACCGTATTCCCATCCCATTCCCACATCCCTAGATGACATTAGTATGTAGAAATCCCTCACTCTCTCACTTGAACCTGTTCAATGGCAGTTTGTACAGGCTTTGGGGCTAGTCAATTCCGAAGAGTTAAGTCATTCCTCCTCATCACACTCCAAAACAGCCCACCTTTAGTCTGACACTGTCCCTGCTGCTGGTTCTAGATCGGGCTCTCCTCCACCACAGCCCAACAAGGACAAACAGACTTTCTATATCCACTCTGTCAATATCCATAAAAACTTTGTTACTTTCAGTGAAATTAACTCTCATTCTCCTAATCTCCAGAAAATACAGTCACACTTGTTTTGATTAGAACAACGTCAGCCAGGTGCACCTCATAGAATATGAGTTCCCTGATTGGGGCTATTAATCTGATCCTATCAGGGAGCCCTGGCTGACAGATATAAACAGGAGTGTCAGGGGTTCTGCTCACTCTGAGAGCAGGCTCTGAGGGAGCTGGGTCAGTATCAATGACTCTCCACGTGTAAATAAAGGGGTGTCATGGTGACAGGATACCGGCCTCTGTGGAATTATTGCAGCACTCTCTTCAATCTTTCCTAAAGAACAGTCCCAGGATTCCTAGGAATCAGTCCTGTGAACCTCTGCTGTATTCCCGATCCTTCTGACCTTCCTAGGGCAAGGCACACAATATTTCAGTTGCAGTCTCACCAGTGTCTTATACAAATGAAACAAGACTTCTTTACTCAAGTCCCCTGTATTAAAGACTAACAAACCATTCACCTTCTGAATTTCTTTCTGAATCACAAGAAAGTTTGAGAAAATCTCACTAAAGGGTGCCAAGCCAGTGACACCCACAGACCGTGAATAAATTTAAAAAAAAACTGATGACCTACACTCAGAGACCTGAAAGAAGGGGACTGGGATGTGCCACCTATGATTTTCCAAAATTCCTTAAATTCGTGAACTATTACAGTGTAAGTCCACTTTCAAGGAAGGAAAGGGAGAGATCACAGGGAAGTAGGGGCCAGTCACTCATTGGGAAAGGCGTTAATATTATCTGGGACACCAGGGAAAACTCAAGTGCTCTTCCTTGAAAGAGTGCGATGGACTTTCAGGCAGGGCCTTGGTTTAATGCCTCAGCCATTCACCAAACTCACCCAGGCGAGCTCACCAGATCCCGCCTGAGTTAGTGATCGGGTGAAGAAATGTCTTGATTTCTGTCCAATCTCAGTATAAATCCGAAACCTATTATTGCCGTTGAAAATCCTGACTGAGCAGGGAGGTTAGAAGGTGCAGAGATTGAACCTGAAAGTTCCTCAAACAGAGTATCTCCCATAACAACATTATCAATTATTTCTGTAAAAGGTGCGTCTATAGTGAGTGGAGAAAATCCCTGGCCAACGTCGATCTGTATCTGCTCCTGGTCCGTAGCAGAGCCGGGGTCAATGTGCAATCCGGGTACACATAGGTCACTGTGTGACCTGGTCAGTCCGAGTCGGAATGGGGCCACTGGTCAGTCTGGGTAAGTAATGAGTCACTATGGGACCACTGGTCAGTTTTATTCATTCACACGATGAGGGTGTTGTTGGCTAGACAAGCATTTATTGCCCATCCCTAATTGCCCAGAGGCAAACACATTGTGGGTCTGGAGTCACACATAGGCCAGACTAGATGGCAGATTTCCTTCCCTAAAGGACGTTAATGAACAGATGGGCTTTCCCTGTCAATTGACAATGGTTTCACGGTCATCATTAGATTTTTATTGAATTCAAATTCCACCATCTGCCATGGCAGGCTTTGAGCCCAGGTCCCTACAACATTACATGGGTCCCAGGATTAGCAGTCCAGTAATAATACCACTGGGTCAATCATTTCCCCCTGAAGCGGTGTGGAACCACTGGTCAGTGTGGGTAAGTAACGAGTCAGTAATGAGAAGAAGGTGAATTTACTAAATCAACCATCCTGATGAGCTAGTTAGATTTTAAACGGGCAGATATGTTAAGAGGTGATGAAATAACAATTTGTTTGTTCACTTATTACCAAATTAAACAACAAGAAAATTGCTGACTTGAGAAATTCTTTACAATTTGCTGTCCTGCAGAAAGTTACTTCACAGAGTGATCTGACTGCAGGACACAAGCTTCTCTCACATTGAATTAAAAAATTGGTCTTAAGCTATCTGCCCAGGAATTCTGTGATGTAATGTCGCAGCTGGAATATGTTCATCTAACAATTCCTCAAATCCCTACGGCAGACAGTCCTTGTGTACAGCTCAACATACAGCAAAAGTGAGTTTTGCAGTGAGATCAGAACTTCATCTACAACCCCATACTATAATACAGGACATGGCCTGCAAATTACACGATACTCAACTAGTGATAGTTTAGGCTCAGCAGAACACCTTCATTCCAGAGAATCTCCAGTTATCAAACGCAACAGAAGCAATGCTGCACTGTCAGAGGTTCAGTGCTGAGGGAGTGCAGCACTGT
>JAHRHZ010000064.1:314001-346073 GCA_024137785.1 Ginglymostoma cirratum | reverse complement strand
TGTCGGAGGGTCAGTACAGAGGGAGGGCCGCACTGTCGGAGGGTCAGTGCTGAGGGAGCGCCGCACTGTTGGAGGGTCAGAGCTGAGGGAGTTATGGGGCCTGATTGGTTTCGTGTGGCATTGGAAAACTACTTCCTGACCTAAATAGATTAATCTCGAGTCTGTGGCAGGGTATGGTTTATTACACACTGGCAACTCCTTATAGATTACTTCAATTGGATGGACATTGTTAGTGAGAGTGTGATGTGGACCAAATGTGAAGGCTCACTGATACATGATCCAAAATATCCCCACCCGTGTAGCCGTTTGACCCCATTATCGTGGGTTTTATTAACGGCATTCCTCAGTATTAATGCTTTAGGACCCACATTCAACACATTTCCCAATCTTTTCTTTTCATGTTACTTGTATTATACAGCAGTGTATTAGTGACATTACCTACTCCCCATCTTCCTGCAAGTCTCTGACTTTACAAAGTCTGAGGATCTGGATGGTTCAGTATTCTCCCAGAATATATTGTCATCAGGTCTTAGCCTGGCCAGGTTGGTGATCGTTGTAGGAGAAAATTATTGCAGATACTGGAATCTGTCCTGAAAATAAAATTGCTGTGAAACCACAGCTTGTCAGGAAGCATCCAGGGAGAGAGAGCTAGCTAACATTTTGACTCTAGATGATTCTTTGTCAGAGCTGATGAAGATTATTGTCTTTGATTCTCCTGGTGACAGTCTGAGGTCTGAGGGTCCTTTTAAGCTGCAGCATCTTAAATTTAGTTGAGTTCCTTCATGAAGCACATCCTCCCTGAGGAACCAGACAATGTCTTCTTTGAATAATAGAATCCCTACAGTGTGGAAGCAGGCCCTTTGGCCCAACAAGCCCACACTGACCCTCAGAGCATCCCACCTAGACCCATCTTGCTTTCCCCACCTAATCTACACCTCCCTGATCACTATGGGGCAATTTCCCCATGGCCAATTCACCCTAACCTGCACATCTTTGCACTGTGGGAGGAAACCAGAGCACCCAGAGGAAACCCATGCAGACATGGGGAGAATGTGCAAATGCCACACAGACAGTTGCCTGAGGCTGGAATTGAACCCAGGTCCCTGGTGCTGTGAGGCAGCAGAGCTAACCACTGAGCCACTGTGCCCCCTGCCCCCACTGTTTGCACTACCTCTTTTGGCTGTTCCTTGGCAGTGATGGCTTCCAAGGAGTTGTATTCTGTCTTGGTGGCATTTTATTCTCAATCCCCATGTAGATTTGCTGCTGAAGCAGAAATACATTTTCTGTCAGATTAATTCTGACACCCCTGTCGCCCTAAGTTGTTCTGTTATTCATGCAGTCGAGGATCGCTTCTGGCTTGGCCTGACCTCTGTCCCAGTGACGGGGGAATACTTCCTGGGAAGATAAGCAAGTCAAATATTTTTCTTGGAACTGCCTGGTCTGAGTCTCTTCAGCAACTAACATCTGACTGAAATCTACCATGTCCAGTTGTTCACTGAAGTGGGTTGTACTCAGTGTTCGAGATATGTCAGTTGTCTAAAGTGGAATTTGCTGTCCATCGGCGATCACAAGCCATCTGCCTCTTGCGGTCTGAGTGCTCTTCAGTGTTAAGAGCAGTGGGAATCAGTTGTCCCAATTCAGTATGGCCACAGGTTCCTAGCTCATTGACAATGTGAAACAAGGCCCTTTCACTGATGGAACTAATCAGGGTGGATTCTGTTGTTTGGTTCCAGTCCCACCATTCAACTGAGAGAAATTATCAACCAGCTGTTCCTTGACTGATTATGTCAGCTGTTTCCTAACTTTATTCGAAGCAGATTGATGTTAAGACATGTTTTGCTCCCTCACCGTGAAAACTGAACAGGCTTTCCGTTATTTGACAGCCCCTATATACTGCCACCTGTAGGTTCCCCTCCAAACCACAAAGATGTTCTGCTGTTCCTTCACTTGGCAGTCAATGTTAATGCCTCTCTAACAGCGTGGACCTAACCCTCAAAGACTGCAGCAGTTCAACTACGCTGCACCTCAGCATCTAGTCCAGAGGGATTAGGGATGCTCAGTTACTGGCAGAGACAGTGCCACCCTCTTCCTGTGAGTGTATTTGTGAAAAAATGTAGAGTTGCTTGGAGCATGCCTTTAATCTTAAGTGCTATACTTCCTGGACCATGACGATGCAGTGTTGTTTGCTGCAAATAGTGTTTTCCTAATCAATATCACTATCACTATATAGTTACACTTACCACACTGTCTAACTAGAAGCTCATGTGATAGACATTGACAGAAATATTAACTTATAAAATGTAAGGTACGGATGACTTATTTCCCCTGGGAACACTATTAAGTTGCTCTTGTGTTGGAGACCATTCTACCTCAATAACGTCTCTGTGCAGATAACTATCTGATTTCTTACTCTTCTAGAGCTGTATCCCACCTCTGCACATTGTCTGGAAGGGACCTATTGAGTGACTTTTAAAAGTGGGGTACCGTCCATGCCAATGAGGCTTCTTTGCTCCTCTGCACTGACAAGGCCTTTTTGTATCTGGTATCTGTCCTACTCACTTTCTCACATGGGTTGTTTATGAGTTTATACATCAATCCTTGACTATCAAAATTCTGGGGATTACCATTAACCTGAAATTGAACCGCGATGAGCATGTAAATACGATGGCAATGACAGCAGGTCAGAGGCTAGGAATACTGTAGCGAGTAACTCACCTCCTGACTCCCCAAAGCCTGTCCCAATCTACAGATATTGTGGGAAGCTAGAGAAGAAATTGCAGAGCCCCTGGCAGAAATATAAATATATCATCTACAACCACAGGTAAGGTGTAGGAGGACTGGAGGGTGGCTAATGTTGTGCCTTTATTCAAGAAAGTCTGTAAGAAGAAGCCTGGGAACTATAGGCCTGTGAGCATAACACTGGTGGTGGGCAAGCTGTTAGAGGTGATTCTGAGAGATAGGATTTACATGCATTTCAGAGTCAAGGAATGATTAGGGGCAGTCAACGTGGTTTTCTGTGAAGGAAATTGTGTCTCACAAACTTGATTGAGTTTTTTTGAGGAAGTAACCAAGAAGATTGATGAGGGCAGAGTGGTAGGCATTGTTTACTTGGACATTAATAAAGCCTTTGACAAGGTTCCGCACAGTAGACTAATTAGTAAAGTTAAATCACATGGGGATTCAGGGAGAGCTTGCCAATTGGATACAAAATTGGCAGGAGACGGAGAGTGATGGTAGAGGGTTGTTTTTCGCTCTGAAGCAATCCCATGATACTGCAAGGCCTGCCCAGTGCCATTTGCTTTATGAGCAAAAGCAGAGGCAGGAATCAGGAGGCTGGAAAGTGAAGGAACCATCGAACCAGGTACAGAATGGGCAGCACCGGTCATACCGATTGTGAAGCCATGATGGGTCGATTTGCCTTTGTGAGGTTCTTAAATAAACGGTAAACCATTTTTCACCACTGGATAAATACCCAATTCCTCACATAGAGAGCTTATACACAAAGCTGGCAGGGGTACTGTCTTTCAGTAAGCTGGGCATGAGCCATGCATACCTGTGATTGTGGTTAGATGAGGATTCCCAGCAGTATACTACAATTAATACCCATAAGGGCTTGTACCAGTGTACGAGACTGCCATCTGGGTTATCATCAGCCTGTGCCATCTTTCAGTGAATGATGGAGAACATTTTACAAGGTCTACCCTAAGTAGTCATTTATCTGGATGATGTGCTAATAACAAAGAGGGCCAATAAGCAGCACTTAGAGAACTTGGACATGGCCCTTAGATGTATCTCCCAGGTGGGCACATGCTTTAGAAGGGAAAGTGTGTGTTCCAGGAAGTGACCTCCTTGGGCTACAGAGTCGACAAGACCGGGTTACACCTGTTGGAGGATAAAGTGAGGGTGACCAAAGGTGCCCCAGTTCCCGCATCTGTACCAGAGCTCAGGTCCTTCCTGGTGCTGGTGAATTATTACAGAATGTTCATACATAACCAGCCATCACAACCAGAATTGAAACCTTTTGAACTTGGAGAGACCCAATCACAGTAGAGGACGGCATATTATTATGGGGAGCAAAAGGGATTGTCCTGAGCAGAGGTCATTGCCAGATTCTGGCTGAACTCCACCTGGGTCATCCAGGGGTTTCCAAAGTGAAGATATTGGTGTGAAGTTGTGTCTGGTGAGTAGGGTTGGATGTAGACATAGCCGCATTGGTGGAGTGCCCAGAGTGCCAACAAGGACAAAAATTACAGCCAGCAGCTTCCCCACATCCATAGGTATCGCTGGGTAAACCCCGGACTCAGTCACAAGCCAACTTATGCGGGTCCTTTCATGGGCTCAGTGTTCTTAATCATTGTTGGTGCCCTCTCAAAGTGACTGAACGTGCATAGAGTTTGTCCATCAAACACTGGGGACAATGACAGAAAAGCTGCAAGCAACTTTTGCAATACACAGAGAGCTGGAAGTGTTGGTGACAGATAACAGGCCATCGTTTACCAGCAGCAAGTTTGAGTATTTTCCAAAGTCAAGCGGTATTCAACACATAAGGACAGCTCCATTCCATCCATCATCCAATGGTCTGGCAGAAAGAGCAGGCCACACTTTGAAGGCAGCCTTAAAGAAACAGCCTACAGCGTCACTAGGTACCAAACTGTCCCAGTTCCTGTTTGATTATGGGACCATCCCTCATGTAACTACAGGGATGGGTCCAGCAGAGTTACTAATGGGGAGAAGACTCTGCACCAGGTTAAACCTGATCTTCCCAGACCTTGGTGGGGGGAGGTGGGTGTGTAGCGGGGAGGGCAAAACAACCTCAGGAACCCCAATGCCAGGCACAAGATGGTGCTAAGAGAGAGAGATGGTTTGCTTTAGGGGATGAGGTTTGGTGTAGGAACCGCGGGAATGGCCCTGCATGGGTAAGAGGCATGGTCAACCTGAGGCCAGGTCCAGTGACGTATAAAGTTTGGGTAGGTGAGATGGTTCTGAACAAGCACATGGACATATGAAAGCAGCAAACTTGCAAATGGTGCAGGAGTAAAACATTCCCGTCTCCTCAACAGCCTTTCTGACTATTCCAGAACGTGTAGGTTCTCCCTCTCTGTCAAGCATTGAAGATACCTTGGCATCTGAGATGGATACAGCGGATGTCACTGCCTTGGAGCCTCTGCCACCTGAAGAGGAGAGTGAATTTATTCCGAGACGCGCCAGGTACAAGAGGCGTGTTACTGTGCGTTTCATGCTGCCCATATTAGGGGCAGAGTTGGAGGAACCTGACCCAGTGCTAAAACACCCCAGAAGGAGCTACAAAACAACACCAGCCTGTGTCCTCGGGTACAGAGGGGGAGGGATGTAGTGATTGTAACAAGGTGAACCTCACAGAATATGAGTTCCCTGATTGGGGCTGTTAATCTGGTCCAATCAAGAAGCCCTGGCTGACAGCTATAAACAGGAGTGTCAGAGGTTCTGTTCACTCTGAGAGCTGGCTCTGAGGGAGCTGGATCAGTGTTAAGGACTCTCCACGTGTAAATAAAGGGAGATTTGGTGATAGAATACCAGCCTCTGTGGGGTTATTTCACACAAAACCACTAATTTTAGTGTCATCTACAAATTTACTAACCACATCTGCTGTATTCAAATCCAAATCATTTACATAAATGACAGAAAGCAGCGGACCCAGCACCAATCCCTGCAGCACACCTCTGGTCACAGGCCTCCAGTCCGAAAAACTCCTTCTATCACCATCCTTCAAGCCAATTTTGTAACTAAATCAAAACATTAACTCAGGTTTTTTTCCACACATGTTGCCAGATCTGCTAAGTTTCTCCAACAATTTTGTTTCAGATTTTCAGCATCCGCAGTTCTTTATTTTATTTTAACTGACACAGACCGTGAATCATTGTGCAAGCTGCCGTCAGTACAATTCAGGCAAAATGGGTATCTGTGTGTGTCTGTGGGTGAGTGTGTGTGTGTCTGTGTGTCTGTCAGTGAGTGTGTGTGTGTGTCTGTCTGTCTGTCTGTGTTTGTGTGCATGTGCACGTGTATGTGTCTGTCTGTGTGTGTATGTGAGTGTGTGAGTGTGTGTGTGTGTCCGTGAGTGAGTGTGTGATAGTGTGTGTGTGTGTGTGTTTGTGTCTGTGTGTCTGTGAGTGTGTACATCCATCCAGCTGACTCACAGTCTCAGTTTTCACTCTTTTATTCTCCTATATATACACACTCACTCTCTCTCTGTAATTCTGTCACAGTTACTCACAAATACTCACACACACACTCTCTCACACTCACACATTTGCTTACATACTCTGACTCTTTCTCACCTACATTCTCTCGTACTCAAATTCAAACATACGCTCTCTCACACTCATATTCTCACACTCGCACACACACAATACTCATTCACACACATACACACATTCACTTACACACACACTCAATTACTCAAACTTACACTCATTCACACCGTCACACCCACACACACACCCACACACACACACACACACACACTCACACTTTCACACACACACACACACACAATGTTCCAGGGACCCGTGTTTGAATCCCGCGACAGCAGATGGTGGAATTTGAATTAAATAAATATCTGGAACTATGAGTCCATTGTCGATTGTCGGGAAAAACCCATCTGGTTCACTAATGTCCTTTAGGGAAGGAAACTGCCATCTTTACCTGGTCTGGCCTACATGTGACTCCAGACCCACAGCAATGTGGTTGACTCTGAACTGCCCTCTGGGCAATTAGGGATGGGCAATAAGTGCTGCCTCTCACTTTCTCACTCTTGCTTTCATGCCTCAGCACGGAATAGGAGGGGATTAGATTGGGAAAGGCTCAACCCTGGGTCACACATCACTGCAAAGCATTTTAGTTATGAATTTTATTTGATTTTGTTTGGAATCAATGTGCATGCTCAAACAACCAAATAAATTAGTAATACATTAAATAATGGAACATGAAATGGAAGAACATTTCACATATGTCACATGTATGGCACAACAGGATATAATAACATGTGGGAACAGGGAGAAAAACCATGTGGAAATTTCTGGGGAGCAGCTTCCAATAAATCCAGCCCCACGCTAGCTTAAGCCTGCGTTCCGTCCTCCTTCAGCAGGTCCCCAGCACAGATAAGGACTGAGTACATTGGCTGAAAGGGAGAGAATGTGCTCTGATGTCCCAGGAGATGGGTCTGGGCAGTTGGGGAACTGGTGAGTTGCTGGATTCTCCCCCCCAGTTTCTTGAGGAATCCCAGGGGGAATGCAACCAGGGAGCAGTTTTGGTAGCACTTGATGAGGTGTCTTTGTGTTTAGCCTCTTACAGGAAATGGAGGTTTACTATCAGAAAGACAGCTGTGAGCTCTAGGGTGTGGAGTTTCCTGGATAAACCATAGCTCACTGCTCTCCACTTCTCTTGACCTATCTCTTTGAACAAGTGCCTTGTTCATCTGCCTTCATATCTGTTTATGGAGATCATTGCCAACATTTGTCAGATAAAGTTACTAAGAAGCACTTTGGGACATTTTACACTGTGTTGTTATTAAAATGCACATTGTTGTTGCTGATATCAAAGAACAGGAGAAAGTTGCTCCTTGTTTAGGAATACATTACATTCCTCTGAACGCAGCTTGCCATGGCGTTAAACAGACTGTGGATATTGGCTGCTGAAGGCCACAGGAGGTTTGTAAACAGAGCTCTGCTTTCTTTAGAAACACAAGTCTCATGATCAGGTTTGCCAGCTTTCCAGGAATATTACGTCAGTGAATAAAAGGGAATGAAAATTGGGAAACTGGATCCGTTTGTGCTCCAGTAAGTGAGCTGTACGCATGGCGAGTACAACGGGTCCACTATAGCCCAGTGTGGGCAAGATATTCTCATTTTAAGGCAGCATACCAGGGGGTCTCAATCCACAAGGTTTATCTAAAGATTGTCAATGGTGGGGGAATGCTGCACTGTGGGAGATGGTGTCTTTTAGCCACCCACATTCGCAGGTAGTTGGAAAAGAACACAGCAGCATTTAAGAAAGAGCAGGGTTACGTTCTGTAGGATTCCAGACGAAACGGAATTTAGATATTTAATTGCCTCTGTCTTTCCCCATGTGGATGAATCAATACCTCTGCGCAGTTACTCCCTGGGGCATGGCTACACTCTCTGGGTCTCTGACACGCAGAGACAAGCTCTCTGTGTCTGTCACTGTCCAGAGGGGTGAGCCCCCTTGTTGTTCTGAGCCTCCTGTAGTATGGTTACATATCTCCAGGTCAGTGAGATGCAGAAAGCCTGGTAGGTTTGGTGGCCTGCGGTCTGAGCTTTATGATGTTTTCAACTTGGAGCCAGATTTAGAATTGGGGTTTTAATTTCTAAAAATCTTTCGCAGAATCAAACAGTACGGACGAGGCCATTTGGCCCATCAAGTCTGAACTAACAGAAAGACAACTGCTGCCTGCAGCAGTCCCACTTTCCCGAACTAGGTCCATAGCCTTGAATGCTCTGACACCCCAAGTGCTGACCCCGGTACGTTTTAAAGTTTGCCTCAACTCCCATCCCAGGCAGCACCTTCCAGACTCCACCACCCTCGGGGTGAAAATGGCTTTTCTCAAATCCCCTCCAAGCCTCCTGCCTTTCACTTCAATGTTCTTGTGAACTTGACTGAAGCAGCAAAGAGGCTGAGAAGCTTTAATGTCGGACCTCACCCAGCAAACCAGACCTGGGAGAGGGAGACTGACACACACTGATGCTGATGCTGACACTCAGCAATGGACAGAAATATAACAGCCAATGGGCAGAAAGGTCGCCTCAAAGCTGCCACATTCAAGGCAAACCATAACACGCTGTAGGCAGCTAGACTAATGCAAATTCGGACCTGGCCCCTAAGTCGCACCCTCTCGCAGCACCAGCCAATGCAAGGTGGCCCACAGAGGAAACCAATGGGAGCCCAGGCAGGGAGGAGTTGGCCACTTTAGGGAGGGGCTGGAGAGTGGCGAGGAGGGGTCATGAATTATTTCAGGATGGGTGGCATGGTGGATCAGTGGTAGAAATGCTACCTCAGTGTACTAGGGACCCAGGTTCAATTCCACCCTTGGGTGACTGTGTGGTGTTTGTACATTCTCCCCGTGTCTGTGTGGGTTTCCTCCTACAGTCCAGACAAAGATGTGCAGGTTAGGCGGATTGGCTATGGGGATGCGGTGGGGATGAGTAGGATGATTTTTGGAGGGTCTGTGGTAACTCGATGGGCTGAATGGCCTGTTTCCGTACTGTAGGGGTTCTATAATGGGCTAAGGGTAGTCACTGAAGATGTCTTCCATCTTCCTTCTACCTATTTGAAAAATACCAGTAGTTTGCCCCATCCCATGGTATTGTGGCACCCTGTGGGTAGATGTTTTAAATTAAGTGGTTTAGATGTCCTCTGGAGCAGTTGAAGGTTCATAGAATCATAGAATCCCTATCATGCAGAAAGAGACTGTTCTGCCCATCGAGTCCACACCGATCCTCAGAAGATCATTTCACCCAGACCCACCCCCACACTATCCCTGTAAACCTGCATTTTACACACATCCCTGGGCACTATGAATATGTTAGCATGGCCAATCCCACTAACCCAATGGAGCCCAATCCTCCTGAACCAGAAGTAAGGACAAGATCACTACAGTCCAAGAGCCTTTGGCTATGCTGGGTAACATCAGGTTTAAATGGGCCTGAATTATTCATGTGGGCATGTGGGGAGACCTGTAGCCTCTATGTTGTCTGGTTGAGCTTGACTTTCAGAATGAACCATGTCCAGAGGTATCTCTCTGAGGGTGCAGCCTATATTTTGCTCCAATGGGCAGTGGCTGGTTGACTGGGCATGTCCCCAATGTTACATACAACCCCTTCTGTAAACACCCCCAGTGGGGAAAGAAGTATCTGGTATTGTACATCAGTTCAATAACCTTTCAATATTATCATCATAAACCATCCAGGACACTGGATGAATTTATTTTTAAGCCACTTTATGTTGATACTTACAGTTAATAAGGACCCAGGACCAGATGGATGTGACGGTAGAAATTGTAGGGTCACTGGCCACAAGCTCCCAGTCTTCCCTGGATTTGGGTGAGGTGCTGGAAGACTGTAGAATTGCAAATGTTCAAAAACGGTTGTAAAGATTAGCCCTGCAATTGTAGATCAGTCAGTTTAATGTCGGCAGTGGGGAAACTTCTAGAAACAATTCCTCAGGGGGGAATTAATAGCCACATTGTAAAACCACATGGGTTAATTTGGAACAGTAAGAATGGGTTTGTTAAGGGACGATCATGTCAAATTAACTCTGCTAGAGTTTTTTGAGGAGGTAACAGAGAGGGATGATGAGGGCAATTCTGTTGATGTGGTCTATGTGGACTTCCAGAAGGTGTTTGATTCAGTGCCACACAACAGACTTGTGAGGAAAGTTATTGCTTATGGAATAACAGGGAAGTAGCAACGTGGACGCAAAATTGACTGGATGTTAGGAAACAGAGAGTAATGGTCAATGGAGGAAGGTCTATAGTGCAAGGTGTGGGGCTGGATGAACACAGCAGGCCAAGCAGCATCATAGGAGCAGGAAAACTTGACGTTTCAGGCCTAGACCCTTCATCAGAAAATGGGCATCATTTTCTGATGAAGGGTCTAGGCCCGAAACGTCAAGCTTTTCTGCTCCTATGATGCTGCTTGGCCTGCTGTGTTCATCCAGCCCCACACCTTGTTATCTCGGATTCTCCAGCATCTGCAGTACCTTTTATCTCAGGTCGATAGTGCAGTTCCCCAGAGGTCCATATTGGGAGCCTTGCTTTTCTTGATATATAGTAATGTTCTGGTGTGCAGGGGACACTTTCAAAGTTTGCAGATAACATGAAACTTGGAAGAGTTGTAAACTGTGAGCAGGAAAGTGGAGAACTCCAAAAGGACATTGACAAGTTGATGGAGTAGGCAACCAAGGGACAGTGTGAAGGGATATATTTTACCAGGAAAGATATGCAAAGAGAATATGAAACAAGAGGTATTACTATACATGGTGGACTGGGGAGGAGGGACCTGGGTGTACATAAGTCATTAAAGGTCATTAAATTACTAACAGGGGCACAGAGTACAAAATAGTGATGCTGAACTTGTACAAGACTCTTATTAGACTTCAGCTGGATTATTTGGTACAGTTCTGGCAGCCACATTATAGGGAAGATATGAATGTGTCGGTGAGAGTGCAGAAGAGGTTTACAGGAATAGTTTCAGGAATGAGAAACTTCCAGTGATGTGATTGTACTGGAGAAGTTGGAATTATTTTCCTTGGACAGAAGAAGGCTCAGAATACGTTTGATGAAAGTTTTCATTTGGGATCTGGGTAGAGCGTTGGGAAAAACTGTTCCCACTTGTCAAACGGTCTAGAACAAGGGCAAATAGATATAAAGGATTTTGCAAAAGAAGCAAATGTGAGTGCAACAATTGGGAAAAGGAGTAAGTCAAACAGTCTTACTGCAGGCAGGAACAAAGCAGAGAGTAAGGTAGGACTGATAAATTAAACTGCATTTACTTCAATGCAAGCGGCCTAACAGGTTAGGCAGGTAAACTCCAGGCATGGTTTGGAACATGGGACTGAGATATCGTAGCAATTACAGAAACATGGCTCAGGGATGGACAGGACTGGCAGCTTAATGTTCCAGGGTATAGATGCGACAGGAAAGATAAAAAATAAGGGGCGTGAGAGGAGGGAGATTGGCATTTTTGATTAGGAATAACATTGTGGCTGTACTTAGGGAGGATATTCCTGGGAATATGTCCAGGTAAGTTATTTGGGTGGAACTGAGAAATAAGAAAGGGATGATCACCTTATTGAGATTGTAATAGAGATCCCTCTCCAATGGATAGCAGGAAATTGAGGAACAAATTTGCAAGTAGATCTCAGTTATCTGTAAGAATAGGGTTGTAATGGTAGGGGATTTTAACTTTCCAAACAGAGGCTGGGACTGCCATAGTGTTAAAGGCTTGGATGGAGAGGAATTAGTTAAGTGTGTACAGGAAAATTTTCTGATTCAGTGTGTGGATGTACCTACTAGTGAAGGAGCAAAACTTGACCTACTGTTGGGAAATGAGGCCGGGCAGGTGACTGAGGTGTCAGTGGGGGAACACTTTGGGGCCAGTTACCATTATTCTATTAGTTTTAAAATAGTGATGGAAAAGGATAGACTGGATCCAAAAGTTAAAGTTCTAAATTGTTGGAAGGCCAATTTTGACGGTATTAGGCAAGAATTTTCAAAAACTGACTGGGGGCAGATGTTTGCAGGTAAAGGGAAAGCTGGAAAATGGGTAGCCTTCAAAAATGAGATAACGAGAATCCAGAGACAGTATGTTCCTGTTAGAATGAAGGGCAAGACTGGTAGGTGTAGGGAATGCTGGATGACCAGGGAAATTGAAGTTTTGATCAAGAAAAAGAAGGAAGGGTATGTCAGGTATAGGCAGCTCCACACTGTGTTATCTCAGACTCTGGCATCAGCAGTTCTTACTTTCTCTGAGTGAGTTATAACACCAGTTCTAGGTTCTCCCACAAGTGGAAACGTTCTGTCGACATCCGCCGCTCAAGACCCCTCAGGATCTTCGGTTTCAATCAAGTCATGGTTTACCCTTCAAAACTCCAGCAGAAACAAGCCGAGCCTGGCCAACTGTACCACATTAGACAAGCCGCCCATTCCCAGTATTAATCTGGTGAAGCTTCTCTGAGCTGCCTCTGACACATTTACATAAGAACCAGGAGCATGAGGAGACCATTCAGCCCCTTGAGATGGTCTTGCCAATCAACATGAACTCGATCAGTCTGTCCAAGACCTCAACTCCCTTTCTGTGCCAGCTCATCATAACCTATCACTCCCTGATATTCCCAAAATACATCGGCCTCCTCTTCAAATACTCTCAGTGATCGAGCACTCAAGACTCCTCTGGGGTCAATGGTCACAAAGAGTTCATTAGGGCTCCTGGCTTAAGGTACAGAACACTTTTTCATGTGTATTGTTAACTGTGAGATCTTAATAATTCCAAAAAGGCAAAATATCAGACAGAACCTGTTTAATTTCTGACTAGTGCTTGGTAAAAATTATGCCAAGGCGTTGTCCTTTCGGACCTGGGTTAGTGGTTATCTGCCTGGACAGGTTGAGTTCAAAAGTCCTCTGGCTCCAACTGGCCTCATGCTGGAAGGTGGTGAGACTGAATAGGACACTATTAAAGACAAATGCCAGCACAACAACAACCCCAACCTCACACTCACCGCCCACCGCCAACCCCACCACTCTCACATTATTGGGCCCTGTACAAATCTCGTACATTTCGATGAGATCAACTATCATTCTTCTAAACTCTGGAGGATGCAGGCCCAGTCTCTTTTAATCTTTCCTCACTGGACAACAGAGACAAAACATCAGAACAGGCTAGGCCATTCAGCCTATTGGGTCTGTCCTGTTATTCAATCAGATGCAAGAGACCTTGGGGTTTAAGGAATGAGGCAAGTTTGGGAAAGTAATGTGAGAAATTTTATCGCTTTGTCTGCCTAACTGTCTCTGTCTCTCTCTGGGCTCCATCTCCACCTATCTGCTTCCTCATCACACCCCCACCCCTCGATCAGAAAGCACCTTTTCCTGGCTACTGTCGGTTCTGTAGAAGGGTCACTAGATGGGAAACATTAACTCTGTTTCTCTCTCTACGGAATTTGCCAGGCCTGCTGTGTTTCTCCAGCAATTTCTGTTTACAGTTAAGTTCTCTAATTGGCAGAGGGAGAGACGATGAGGGCACTACTTTAATTAGTTCATTAGCTAACGGGATTTTAATTCTGTTTCTCTGGTGCTTAGTATAAATTCCCCACCAGGTGAACAACAAAATGTCACAGGACAAACAAATCGTGATCTTTCTAGTGTCCTTGTAAAGCAGTTATTACGGGACGGTAACCTTGTAACTGACTGACTTGTAAATATCAATCCCCACATGTGTTTAACCAGCATCATACATTCAAATCACGGTCGTAAAAATCAACTGCAATGACTTGCAAATTTTTTTTATTCTCATTGAAATTGTTACTTGTCTCAATGGCACAAGAGAGTTCACTACTGCTTCTTAAAGCCTGTTTCAATCACTCCCACGACAGGGATAGCATGGGGTTAAATACTGAGTAAAGTTTCCTCTATATTGTCCCTACTGTCTCTACACTGTCTTTATCAGTCACTCCCAGGACAGGGATAGCATGGGGTTAAATACTGAGTAAAGTTTCCTCTATATTGTCCCTACTGTCTCTACACTGTCTTTATCAGTCACTCCCAGGACAGGGATAGCACGGGGTAGGCGCAGAGTAAAGTTTCCTCTACATTGTCTCTACTCTCTCTACACTGTCCCTATCAATCACTCCCAGTACAGGGACAGCACAGGGTTTGATGCAGAGTAAAGCTCCTTTTACATAGTCTCCTTCAAACACTCCCAGGACAGGGACAGCACAGCATTAGATAGAGAGTAAAGCTCTCTCTACGCTGTCCCCATCAAACAATCTATGACAGGGACAGCACAGGGTTAGATATAGAGTAAATCTTCCTCTACACTGTCTCACTGATAAGTTAATGCATTTCCTGAGTTTAGCTTATAATGTCATGGCTCATCTGAAGCAGTCTATATTGAAATGCAACAAGATCTGGGCAATATCCAGGCTTGGGCTGACAAGTGGTAAGTAACATTTTTGCCAACAGAGAGGCAATAGCCAAGTGGTACTAATGCTGGACTGTTAATCTAGAGACGCAGGGAATGTTCTGGGGACCTGGGTTCAAATCCCACCAGAGCAGATGGTGGAATTTGAATTCAATATACGTCCGGAATTAACAATCTAATGATGACCGTGAATCCATTGTCAATTGTCAGAAAAACCCATCTGGTTCACTAATGCTCTGTAGAGAAGGAAACTACCGTCCTTATCTGGTCAGGCCTACATGTGACTCCAGATCCACAGCAATGTGGTTGACTCATAACTGCCCCCTGGGCAATTAGGGATGGGCAATAAATGCTGCTTAGCCAGCGATGCCTTTACCACATGAATGAGAAGAAAAAAGAAATACCAATTATGACCATTTCCAATAAGAGACAATTTAACCACCACCTCTAGACATACAACAGTGTAACCATCACCAAATCCCCCACTATCAATATTCTTGGGGTTATCATTGACCGGAAACTCAACTGGACTCACTATATAAATATGGTGGCTACAAGAGCAGGTCAGAGAACACTGTGGCAAGTAACTCCCCACCTGACTCCCCAAAGCCTGTCCACCATCTACACAGCACAAGTCAGGAGTGTGATGGAATACTCCCCACTTGCCTGGATGGTGCAGCTCCAACAGATACCATCCAGGACAAAGCAGCTGCTTGATCAGGACCACATCCACAAACATCCACTTCCCCCACCACCGAGGCTCAGTAGCAGCAGTGTGTACTGTCTACAAGATACACTCCAGAAATTTACCAAAGATCCTCAGGCAGCACCTTCCAAACCCACGGCCACTTCCATCTAGAAGGACAAGGGCAGCAGATACATGAGAACACCATCACCTCCAAGTTCTCCTCCAAGCCACTCACCATCCTGACTTGGAAATATATCGCTGTTCCTTCACTGTCGCTGGAGCAAAATAGTGGAATTCCCTCCATAAGGGACATTATGCGTCAACTCACAGCAGGTGGACTGCAGCGGTTCAAGCAGGCAGCTCACCCCACCTTCTCAATGGGGCAACTAGGGATGGGCAATAAACGCTGGACCCAGCCAGCAATCCCCACGTCCCACAAAAATGAATAAAAAGCAGGAAGCAACAGCCACTTTACAGGGAGTTATGAAAATGTTCAACATTCACAAATAAATTTCTTGAAAGACCAAGATTTAATAGAGGGGGAAACCAACGATGATATCATTATTGATCGCTAAAGATTAGTGGAGTAAGGTTAGAAGTCATCAGAAGCAAAATTATTGCTGGATTTGCTGGTAAATCAGATTTACTGCAGGAAAATTAACATTTGACTCCAATGAGAGCCATCCATTTGGTGATTGAAGAAAAAGTTTAAAAAGAATTCAGATCAATCAGAACGGAAGATCAACAGAATCCATCAGAGATAGCAGTAATTTTCTCAAGAAGGTTCCAGAGCTGAAACGTTAGCTTTCCTGCTCCTCTGATGCTGCCTGGCCTGCTGTGTTCATCCAGCTCCACATCTTATTATCAACAGAATCCATTCAGTTCTTAAGTTACAAAATCACAAGATACACATCTGAGACACCAATACAGGGATTAGGACAAGCACCAGATACTGTGAGTCCTTGTCAGTGCTGTAGAGCAAGGAAACCTCACAGGCACAAACAGTGCCGATCTATTTTAACAGAATAACAAAACAAAGGACTGCGGATGCTGAAAATCGGAAATAAAAACAGAATTTGCTGGAGAAACTCAGCAGGCGTGGCAGCATCTGTGAAGAGAAAAATAGAGTTAAGATTTTGAGTCAGTTCCAAAGAAGTGTCACTGGACTCAAAATGTTAACTTTACTTTATTTCCACAGATACTGCTGAATTTCTCCAGCAATTTCTGTTTTTGCTGTAGAAGGTTCTTTGATCAGGAATAGCCTACACTACAGAATGGATTCGGAAAGCTGAATGCTAGAGACAGCATCACTCTGCAGAGATGTCACCTGTGCTACGTCTTCATTCACCCAGGAAGATTCCACATCCTTTAATGAAAATTAGAAACAATGTGCAGAAATGACCAGAATGGGCATCATTTCCACCAGCCGAGTGGTGTGCAGTTACAAGAATAGTCACTCAACCCAGAGACAACAGGGCACTGGAGAGAGAAATCCACTCTGATCAGAGACAATTAAAAAAAGCTGCAGATGTTGGAATCCAAGGTAGACAAACAGGAGGCTGGAAGGACACAGTAGGCCAGGCAGCATCTGGAGGAAAGGAGCAGTCAACATTTCAGGTCTGAAACTGATCCTTTCCTCCTAGATGCTGCCTGCCCTGCAGTGTTCTTCCAGCCTCCTGTTTGTCTACCCTAATCAGAACTTGGCTGAATGATCCAAAAGTAGAGTTTCACAAAACTTGATGCAACTGCTAGATTCTGGATGGTGCCATTGGGCAAGGCACCAAGATTGCTCACCATCTTTACCACTTTGTTTGGGAGGTTTTGTTTCAATCATCTGCCATCTGGGATCAACTTGGCCCTGGAGATTTTTCGATGGACAATGTCCAACCTTTCTCAGGATCTCCATGGAGTCATGTGGGAAATGAATCACATCTTGTGCCACAGTAAACAATCTGGTATGTCTGAAGTTTAGCAGCAACATGAGAGTCCATGCAGCCTTGAAGTACTTATGTCAGAAATGTAACAACAAGCGGGAGTTCACTGAGGAATCTGCAGCGATTCAGTTACATCAATAACTTGATGGGATAATAGCAGATTCACAGAATATCAAAGCCACTGAGGAGTTTCCTGCTCTGAAGTCTGTCCATGACTCACAAATAAACTAGTTGGTGAAATTTTTGCCTCACTTTGGAACCACTACAGAATGCTTGAGGCACCCCCTGGAGAAAATGCAAGGATGGTTTCAGTTTTCATTCAGTTAAAATGCTAGGCCAACATTTGCCGCCCGTTGCTAGTTGCTGAAAGAGCAATTAAGAGTCAACCAGATTGCTTTGGGTCTGGAGTCACATGTAGGCCAGACCAATAAGGATGGCAGATTTCTGTCCTTAAAGGGCATTGATGAACCAGATGGGATTTTATGATGATTGATGGTGGTTATGCAGTTGCCATTAGGCCAACTTCTTTGTTCATTCCAGAGTTTTACTGCATTCAAATTTCACCATCTGCCATAGTAGGGTTTGACCCTTGCTCCCATTGTCTTCCAGAGGAAGTGGTAGAGGCGGGTACAATTACAACATTTAAAAGACCTTTGGACAGGTACATTGATAGGAAGGATTTAGAAGGAAACGGGCCAACTACAGGCAAATGGGACTGGTTCAATTCAGGATACCTGACAGACATGGACAAGTTGGACCAAAGGGTTTGTTTTCGTGCTATATTACTCCATGACTCTATGAGCCCAAAGATGTGCAGGTTAGGTGGATTGGCCATGCTAAATTGCCCCAAGTGCGTAGGGATGTATAGATTAGCTGTAATGCAAGGTTACAGGGATAGGGATGGGGATGGGTTTGGTGGGATGATCTTTGGAGGGTTGGTGTGGACTCGATGGAATTCTACGATGATGATCTGTGACAGTAGTCTGGGGGTCTAGACCACAGAGCTTTTTGACCCTGGATGCTTTTCAGGTGATTTGACACATGTTGACACCCACAGGTGTCCCAGTCCATGAATATTCATCCTTTTCAAACACCATAGCTGCTGACTCATGGCTGTAGGATGAGGAGTAATGTTCTACCAGGAGCAACCAGACAGCTGTTGTTAACCACTTAAGTTTCACTTTAGGGTTAGGGTTAAAGTTACAATTTTGAGTGTGGAGGGAGTGTCTTATGAGGGGGAGGTTGTGTAGGTTGGGCCTGTACTCATTGGAGTTTAGAAGAACGAGAGGTGACTTTATTGAAATGTACAAAATTCTTAGGGGGCTTGACAGAGGAGATGTTGATGGATTGTTCCCCCTTATGGGAGAGTCTAGGACCAGACGGCAACATCTCAGAATGAGGGGTCGCCCATTTAAGACAGAGATGGGGAGGAATTTATTCTCTCCAAGGGGAGTTCATCTGTGGAATTCTTTACCTCAGAGGGCTGTTGAAGTTATGTCATTAAGTATATTCAAGGCTGAGATAGGCAGATTTTTATTCACTAATGGAGTTGAAGGTTTATGAGGAAAAGACATAAAAGTGGGGTTGAGGTTTATCAGATCAGCCATGATCTCACTGAATGGTAGAGCAGACTCAATGGGCTGAATGGCTGACTTTTGCTCCCACATCTTATGGTCTTAGTCTGCATCACAGGCATTGATAGACTCAGAAACCATGTATGCAGTGACAGAGAATGAGGCTCTCTCTGCTACATGGGCTTGTAAGAGATGTTTGGAACACACCCTCCGTTTGCAAGTGGTCAAAAAGGGAGCCTGTAAACTGGCCTTCCTACTCGATGGGAAAGAACTGACAAGTCTGCCTCCACAATAACAGAGATTTTGACTCTGCATTATGAGATTTGCTTATGAATGGGCACATGTGCAGGGAAAGCTAGAGACAACAGAAGGTGTATTTCTAGAGTGGGATATTGAGTTTGCTCAAGAAACTGAACCAAATCCTGAGTCCAGGGCAGTCCATTGGCCGTAATCAGCTCAACCCAGTACAACAGGAGCAGAAGTAAGACCAAGTAAGTGTTGACGTTGTGTAGTAGGTTGCTAAGCCAAATGTCTGGTGGGTTGGCCATGAAAAGATATTTTGAACACTGACAGCAATTTAGAATCGCAAACAGCATAGTGTTGCCTGTCGAAAGGCTGGTCACTGTGGATGGGTAGAGCACACAGTGACACTGGGAGGGGTGTGCGTAGTGCTGGGGTCTGGAACAGTTTTACCAAGTGCTGAACTTACTTAAGGTTATTCTGTGATGCGGTGACCTGGGATCTTCAAAGAGATTGGAGGGCTCATCACTGACTGTGAAGCCTGTGGTGTTCCCAGGCCAGAGTGGCCTGAGCTAATGAGACTCAAGACTATGGGAATGTGTGGGTGCAGAGCCAACTCCAGTTTGACTACACTTCCACAGACTATTTGGCACAAGACCAACTAGTAAGTCCAACCAACAGGGCATGTGGTAACTGGTGTCTGGGAGGTGATATTTTTAAAGCCACATCAGGGTTCCTATGTGGCTGTTCTTCCTGAAGGAGTGAGTCAGCTAATTTTTAGCCAGCTTCTGGGTTGAACACAAGAACTCACTGAGACAGTGTGGACTATCACAGTGCTTTTGAAGGTGAGCACTGACTCAAATAGAGCATTGTTAAATTATTGATCCAATCTGGACTCATGCAAATCAGAGCAGCAGATGGGTTGGAATTTGAAAACTGAGCTCCCCTTTGAAGCAAAAGGCCGACATTCCCACTGATAGGTCAATACAGGAGCAGAGACGAAGGAGCAGTCCCACTAAGAGGAGCAGCAGGCCGCACACACTCCAACACACATGACCAGGTGGGACACTGCACACTGGGGCCATGGCTAACAGGTCAGGCTACAGCTCCCTCACAGGGAAAGTATAGTCATTCAAGGAGCAGCAGGACTGCAGCAGGAAGCTGGAAAAGTTCACAAAACGGAAAGTGTTTACAAGGGAGCCACGCGATCATTATCTCATTGCGGATCATATACAACTGCTTGGCAGGGACCAGCCCAGTGAGGAAAATCCCAACAGAGGAGATGACAGACCTCACACTGTCAGAAACAACATCAAAATGAATCCAAAGATGTCCCTGAGAGTGTTTGATGGGGCAATTTAGAGAGAGCTTTACTCCGTATCGAACCCTGTACTGTCCTTGTCCTGGGAATGTTTGATGGGGACAGGGCAGAGGCAGCTTCACTCTGTATCTAACCCTCTGCTGTACCTGTCCTGGGAGTGTTTGATGGGGACAGTGTAGTGGGAACTTTGCTGTGTATCTAACCCTGTGCTGTTCCTGTCCCTGGGAGTGTTTGATGGGGGTCGGTGTAGAGGGAGCTTTACTCTGTATCTAACCTCGTGCTGTCCCTGTACTGGAGGTGTTTGATGGCGGGCAGTGTAGAGGAAGCTTTACTCTGTATCTAACTCCATGCTGTCCCTGTTCCTGGGAGTGTTTGATGGGTGCAGTGTAGAGGGAGCTTTACTCTGTATCTGACCCTGTGCTGTCCGTGTCCCTGGCAGTATTTGATGGGGACAGTGTAGAGAGAGCTTTACGCTGTATTTAACCCCATGCTGTCCCTGACCCTGAGAGTGTTTGATGGCAGGGGGCAGTGCAGAGGGAGCTTTACTCTGTATCTAACCCCATGCTGTCCCTGTCCCTGGGAGTGTTTGATGGTGGGGGGCAGTGTAGAGAGAGCTTTACTCCGTACCTAACCCCATGCTATCCCTGTCCTGGGAGTGTTCGATATGGTGGGGGAGCAGAGACAGTGTAGAGAGAGCCTTACTCTGTCTCTAATTGAATGGAGATTCTGATTGCCTGCGGATGAAATGCAATGAAACTTTGTGTTAAATTATGCCCAGCCCATGTTCCAGTCCTCTCCCGTGTCCTTGTTGTTGAGATTTTGGTTTATTCTGAATCAGCGCTCAGCTGACCGTCAAACATGTTTAACCTCCACTCTTGTCACGATTATGCAATTGACATAAGTCGGGTAACTATTAACCAGAAATATTTGAAATGTGTCCAGTTTTTGTTGGATTGTTCCTGGGTCATCAGCAGTCAAGCGGGATGGCTGATCATTGACAGGTGTTAGACTGTACTGTGAATAAAGTTCTCACAATGTTGGTCTGCACAGCTCGAGTGAACAAAGCAATCCCGAAAGCTACAAGGTCAGTCAGGTTTTAGAGTCAACTGTGTATGTTATTGGATGTCAAGCAAGGATTCACTGTAACCTGCTGCAAAGTTTCTGAACGAACCCGTCAGCCCAACTGAACAAACATGTGAAGAGTTCTTGATTGTGGGTCAATGTAACCTGGGCCATTCTGGTGTCCTGAGAAGTTACATTATTTACTGTGGTTTAAGCAATTCATTGCCTGACGTTGTACCCTCTGTCCCTGTGATGGAGAAGGCACTTCACCCAGGAACTGCCAACCAATCAGAGGGCCTTCCACTGCACAGTTCCAGTAGTGCCCCCCGTGATCTGTGGCCACTCCTGGAACTGCAGTCAGAGTGTCAATGGTAATGGGAGAAAGCCCTTAACCAGCCATGAATTAACTGGTTGAGGAAGCTGCCACCTTCAGTTGATTCATGGGCTACAGTGCTGCTATCAACCCTCCTTTCTACACTGTGTCTAATCATCTTTTTGACAGACGATGAACCACTTGTGTGTTTTAACAAGTAGGCAGTTCCTCCATATCCGGGGATCAGCAGAATGAACCGTCTCTGGCTTTCCTCCAATGCCAGTCTATCTTACCTTAGAGAATGTCAGAAATCACACGATGCCAGGTTATAGTCCAACAGGTTTATTCAAAAACACAAGCTTTCGGAGTCTCACTCCTTCTTCAGATGTTAGTGAGAGAAGTAGTATCAGACACAGAACTGAGAGATACAGTTTAACCTCACTGTTTGTGATCCACTCTTTCAATCATGAGAATTTTGTTCCCTGTTTATATTTTATTCACCTGTAATATCTGTATCAAATCGACTGCCTTATGTTTTAGTTGTGAATTTGTGTCCTGGGATAGAGACTGCAGTTTAGAGGATGGAGAGGTGGTCTCACTGACATGTACAAGGCTCAGAAGGGACTTGACAGGGTCAATGCTGAGGGAGGGAGCACAGTCTCAAGAGAGGGGAACAGTCTTTCAGGATTGAGCTGATGAGAAATCCCCTCCTAAAGCGGTTGTGTATCTTTGAAGCTCTCTTTCCCAGACGCTGGTGGATTTTGCAATGTTGAATATATTTAATGCTGGGATAGAGGGATTTTTTGTCTCCTGGGTAATCGAGGGAAAGAGGGTCTAGGTGGGACAGTGCAGTTGAAGCCCAAGCAATGAGGATGTTGCTGGCATTTATTGCCCATCCCTAATTGCCCAGAGGGCAGTTAAGCATCAACTACGTTGCTGTGGGCCTGGAGTCACATGTAGGCCAGACCAGGTAAGGATGGCAGTTTCCTTCCCTAAAGGACATGAGTGATCCAGATGGGTTTTCCCTGATAATCAGCTCATGGTTATCATTAAACTGTTAATTCTAGGTCTTTATTGAATTCAAATTCCACCATTTGCGATAGTGGGATTTGAACCTGAGTTCCCAGAGCTGTGGAGTTTGCATATTCTCCCCATGTCTTGTGTGAGTTTCCCCTGGGTGCTCTGGTTTCCTCTCACAGTCCAAAGATGTGCAGGTTGAGGTGGATTGGCCATGTTAAATTGCCCCATAGTGTCCAGGGATGTACAGGCTGGGTGGGTTACCTGTGGGAAATGCAGGGTTATAGGGTAAGGGCAAATATAAAGTTGCTGGAGAAGCTCAGCAGGTCTGGCAGCCTCTGTGAAGAAAAAATCAGAGTTAATGTTTCAGGTCCGGTGACCCTTCGTCAGAACTGATGGTGGCTGGGAAAATGTCAGTTTATATTATATGCAGAAAATAAGGAGGGGGTGTGGGATAGGGAGTAAACAATAGGGTAGAGCCTAAAGAGAGAGAAGAGCAGTTGGTCAGACAAAGGAGTTGATAACGATCAGGTTGGGAGGGTGAATAGCTGTCAATGGAGACTGTTAGTGACTAACAATGGGTAGTGTGGAATGGCAGGCTATGTGATAACAAGGCCTGGTGTGTTGGGTAGGGGGCTTGCACATGGGACAGTTTAGGCCCTAAAATTATTGAACTCAATATTGAATCCAGAGAGCTGAGCGTCCCCAAGCGGAAAATGAGATGTTGTTCCTCCAACTTGTGTTGGGCCTCGCTGGAACACTGCAGCAAGCCTGAGACAGAAATGTTGGCCAGGGAACAGGGTGGTGCATTAAAGTGGCAGGCAACTGGAAGCTCAGGGTCTTTTTCTGAGCAGGACGTGGATGTTCTGCGAAGCGGTCACCCAGTCTACGCTCCATTTCCCCAGTGTAGAGGAGACCACATTGTGAGCAGCGAATGCAGTAACTAGATTCTGGGAAGTGCAGGTGAAATGTTGCTTCCCCTGGAAGGTATGTTTGGGCCCTTGGATACTGGGAAGGGAGGAGGTAAATGGGCAGGTGTTGCACCTTCGCCGGTTACAGGGGAAGGTGCCATAGGGCTGTGGGGAGGTGTTGGGGGGTGGCGGGGGGGGTTGCGAAGGAAGTGTGAACCAGGGTGTCCCGGAGGGAACGGTCCCTGCGGAAGGCGGACAAGGGAGGGGAGGGGAATATGTGTCTGGTGGTGGCATCTTGCTGGAGGTGGCGGAAATGGCGTCTGATGATCTTCTGGATGTGGATGCTGGTGGGATGGTATGTAAGGACAAGGGGAACTTTATCACTGTTGTGGGAGGGAAGAGAAGGGGTGAGCGTGGAAGCGCGGGAGATGGGTCAGATCCGGTTGAGGGCCCTGTTGACAACAGTGCTGGGGAATCCTCGGTTGAGAAAGAAGGACATTTTGGAGGCTCCCTTGTTGAAGTTGGCCTCATTGGAACATACGCAATGGAGATGTAGGAATTGAGAGAACGGAATAGAGTATTTACAGGAAGCAGGATGCGTGGTCCATGGTTTCGAATGGTTGAATCATGACTTCAAACCTCGTGTGTTCATGTCATCTCAATGTAAAGATCAACATCCTCTTGGTGTTTTTCATTTTCTTTTACATCAATCCACAACATCTGAAAGATCGATATACACCTTCCCTTTAATTCCCTTTCTTATTATAAAATCCTTCTCTGTATCAATCAAACCTCCCAATTTGGCTTTGCCAGAAAATTTAGAAATTGGAATTTCAATTTCCAAGTCCAAATTGTTGGTGTAAAAGGTAGCCAACAATGGCCCTAGTACTCATACAGCACTGTATTTGACCATTTACCACGCCAAACAACTCCTTTAACCCGTTCTCTATAAATGCTGTTTGATAACCAGCTTGCTCGCCATTCTGTTATCTTTGTTCTGACTCCAGTATCACAAGTGCAGAGTTTATTGAGCGGTATCTTATGAAAGGATTTTGAAAATCCAACTATATTACATCTACTGTGTTTCCACTGTCTTTCATGCTTTCCCTACTTCCTAACTCAGGGGGTTCTACTCACTGGAGTTCAGAAGAATGAAAGGTGACCTCATCAAAATGTAAAAGATTTTTAAGAGTCTTGACAGGGTAAATGCTAAGAGGATTTTTCTCCTCATGGGATAGTCTAGGACCAGATGCAGAGGTATTTCCTCCAGGTTCATAGAATTATAGAATTTTACAGTGCAGAAGGAGGCCAGAGGATGTATCATGTCTGTGCCAGCTCCCGAAAGAGCTATCCAGCCGGTCCCATTCTCCAGCCCTCCCTCCATAAACCTCTAACTTCATCCCTTTCAAATACCATATATAGTCCTGTAAAAGGTGATTTTTTTAAAGTTAAATTTATGGGGTCGACTATTACATAGATACCCCTTTTGAGGGGCCGAAATTCATGCTACAGTCCAAAATAGTGTACCTTTAGCAGAAGCTCAACTGCGCACAACTGGAAGTTGTCACCTGACTCTGACCTGATGTGTCTTAAACTTTCACACCAAATTCTTCCATTTCCGTCTATTTTCTCTCGTCTACTGTTGTTTTAGTTTTTCAAACTAACATTTTATGCTTTTAGTTCTGATAAGAAATTATTAGACATTTGACTCTCACACAGTCTCACTGTAGCTGTGAGAAATCATCAACAGCTGCATGTCCAATCAATTAGGGATAGATCAGGGATACGGTAATTATAGCGAAGTAAAGGCATTTAGGTCTATCTTATACAGGAAATGATGGTGTGATAAACTTTGTATCACACTGATTATACTAATTATAGTGCTCATTCGATAATGAACTTAAGAAATCCATAGTGTAATGTTGGTATGAATTGCACAACAAAACACATAACAGCACGAAAAAATTCATTTCCTCATTGTAACATTTATGTACGGGATAATAACTTGACGCATAAATGTTGTTCTCTTATCTGTGAAGAACTAGGGTCAACTCTTACATGAGGCATGTGGAAAATTGCAGATTTTTTGGCCAGAAATAGGGGGTTGACTTTTACATGAGATCGAATTTTACTCAAGTATATGCGGTATATATCCAGCTCTCTTTCAAAACCTCCTGCAGAATCTGCCTTCACCACTCTCTCAGGCAGCATGTTCCGAATCCTAACAACTCTCTGAGTAAAGAAGTTTCTCCTCATTTCACTCTCAGCTGTCTCACTGACAATCTTGAAATCGTGACCCCCTAGTTACTGACATACCGACTAGTGAGAATGGAATATCCTTCTTTACCCTGTCAAAATTGTCCATAATTTTGAACATATCAGTAGTGTCACTCATTAACCTTCTCTGCTCCAAGGAGAATAAGCACAATTTCTCTAATCTTTCCTTGTATCTAAAATCCCTCATTCCTGGGATTATTCTTGTGAATCTTCTTTGCACTCTCTCTAGGATTTTGCCAACTTGTCAATGTCCCTCTGAAGTCACCAACAATTCACTATTCTCCCTAATTTAGTATCTTCTGCAAATTTATGGATTTTGCTCTCAACACTCATCTCCAAATTATTTATCTAAACCAGAAAAAGCAAGGGTCCCAACACTGATCCCTGGGGAACACCACTTTCAACTTGTCTCCAATCTGAGAAACGCCCATCTATCCCTGCCCTCTGTTTCCTATCTTTTAGACAACTTCAAATCCATGTTGCCAAGGAACCATTAATCCCAAACATTTCTAACTTGCTAAACAAGCTGCCATGCGGCATTGTATCTAATACTTTCTGAAAGTCCAAATATACAACATCTACCGCACTACCCTCATCCGCTGCCTGTCTTGCCTCCTCAAAGAACTCATTTACATCTGTCAGACAGGACCTGCCCTTAACAAAGCCATGTTGACTGTCTAGCATTAACTTATTTTTCTCTAAGTGTGTATTTACCTTATCCTGTAATACGGCCTCCATCAGTTTCTCACTATTAATGTCAAGTTGACAGCTCTGTCGTTTCCTGGGTTAATCTTTTGTCCCTTTCTTAAACAACAGTGTCACATTTACAATCCTCCAGTTCCACCAGGACCAATTCTGTGTTCAGAGAGACCAGGGGAAATTTCTGTCAATATCTCTGCAATTTGCTCCCTGTCAATCTCTCAGCAATCTAAGATGCATCCTATCTGGGCCTGGTGACCTCTCTACCTGGTGCTGCCAGCCTTTGAAACACCCCTTCTTTATCTATCACTGTACTGGTCCAGTTACCAGCTTGGTAAAGACAGAAACACAGCACTGATACAGTAGGTCTGCCAAACCCTTTACTTCAGTGAGCAGCATTCCCTATTTGTTCCTTATGGGTTCTACTCTTTCCTTAACTAATCTTTAACCATTAATATGTTTGAAGAACATTTTACTACTTGTTTCAGCACAGTCTGCCATCCTGTCCCTATGCTCCCTCTTAGCCTTCCATATTCCAGCCTTAGCGTCTTTCTTGCGTTTCAGATTTTTTTTTGATTTCCGTTGCTATTATTATTCCGGTATACATCATATGTTTCCATTTTCTTCCTTATTTTCTCATCATTAGTCATCCAGGATACTTTAGCATTGGATACCCTATAAAAACCAAAAGAACTGCGGATGCTGTAAATCAGGAACAATAACAAATTGCTGGAAAAGCTCAGCAGGTCTGGCAGCATCTGTGGAGGAGAAAACAGAGTTAATGTTTCAGGTCCGGTGACCCTTCCTCAGAACTCGGAACTGTTGTGTGTATTGGATACCCTGTATTTATTTCTCATGTGTATGTATCTATCTTGTACCCCGTATATCTCTGTTTTGAAATTCTCCCTGTTTCATCCATTATTTCATCCACCAAAATGTGTTTCCAATTAACCTGCTCCAGTTCAACTTTTAGACCCCTAAATCTGCCCTTTTCCAGTCTAGGATCTTAAACCTTCACTGACTTTTATCCTTTTAATTGAATCTTATTGCATCATGGTCACTATTTCCCAAATGCTCCCCCATTCTCCCCTTAGCCCTTCTCCCTGGTAGGACTGGAAATATACTGCTCCAGAAAGTTCTCCTGCACAAATTGAAAACATTTCTCCCCTTCTATGCCCCACACTCCAGCTTCTTCCCAGCATATCCTACTTGTCCTGCAGATTTCCATAATCTGCCAACAAACGCTGTCTTCTACCTCCTCCCCACCATTTGGAAGTCTATAATAAACACCCAACAAAGTTACTGCTCCCATCCTATTTCTCACCCCCATACAGATTGTCATTTAGGAACTGCAGCTTATTCAAAGAAATTATACTATCTTTGACCAAGACTGCTATACCACCTCCCTTTTTTACCCATTTTGTTTCTGCTAAAAACCTGAAAACCTGAGATGTTAAACATCCAGTCCCGTTCTGAGAAACATGAGCCATGTTTCTGTCAATTCTACTGTGTCATATCCCCTGAAGCAATTTCTGCTTCCAGTTCCCCAGATTTGTTCAGTATACTCTATTCATTTACATACAGACAATTTAACTCTGCCCTTATCTCTTTCTGGCCCATTGGAAGGCGTCCATCTCTTTGGTCTCTTTTAGCACTCAAGCTTTCCCTCACTTCCTTTTCCCTGTTCTCCATCTTCTCTGTTTTGCCCTTACTATAGTGATTGAAATGAGGTCAGCCAGGTGAACCTCACAGAATATGAGGCCCCAGGTTAATCTCGTCCAATCAGGGAGCCCTGGCTGACAGATAGAAACAGGAGTGTCAGGGGCTCTGTTCACTCTGGGAGCTAGATCAGCGTCAAGGCCTCTCCACTTGTAAATAAACGGTGACTTGGAGATGGAATACCGGCCTCGGTGGATTTATTGCAGGTATTTCCAAAACTGGTCTCATTAGTCAACCCAACTCTAGCCTTACATGCTTAAATCCAATACCACTTCACTATTTATTCTCTCAACCAAGGGCTTAATTCCTTACAGATGAAGCCCATGTGTTCTGAACAACTTCCTCCTTTTCCAAAACTGATCCAAATTTTTTCAAAAATCTGAACCTCTCCCTTCCGTACCACCCCCCAAGCCATGCACTTACCTCCACGATCTGCCTTTGCCTAACTGTTGAACCTCATTGCACAGGCTGTTTGCCTTTGACACGGAGTCCTCTGCTATCCCCTTCTCCCAGAATCCTCCTCAGTCACGTCTCACCGCCATCTTCTGGATTGTGAGTCTTTGGAACTCCTTGCCACAGGTAGCTGTGGGGGGCAATGTCTTTTTGTATATTTAAGGCTGAGATCGATAGATTCTTGATCAGTCGGGGAATCAAGGGCTACGGTGAAAGGGCAGGAAAGAGGACGTGAGGAATGTTGAATCAACCATGACCCCATTGAATGGTGGAACAGTCTCAAAGGGCTGAATGGCCTATCCCTTTTCCTGTTTCATATGGACTTCTGCTTTTGTTCTCATTCAGATAAGCAATTTGAAAGGATAGTTTTGGATTTAATTCTGAAACAAAGACAACAACCATTTTGAGATCGAAGCAGTGATATGCAAACCACACTAATGATGAGGTTAGGAGTAATTCCCAAGGGCCTGGGTGGAAGGAGACGACAGTGTGTTAAATGTACATGAATCAGTCTTTTGTAACATGCACTCTGTAGCACGGCTCCTGTAGGCAGCTCCGAGCACATCGCAGGCAGAAGGAATGTAAGGAATTCAGGACCAGGGATCATCAAACAAAGAACAAAGAACAAAGAAAATTACAGCACAGGAACAGGCCCTTCGGCCCTCCAAGCCTGCGCTGATCCAGATCCTCTATCTAAACCTCTCGCCTATTTTCCAAGGATCTGTATCCCTCTGTTCCCTGCCCATTCATGTATCTGTCTAGATACATCTTAAATGACGCTATCGTGCCTGCCTCTACCACCTTCACTGGCAACGTGTTCCAGGCAGTCACCACCCTCTGCGTAAAGAACTTTCCACACATATCTCCCTTAAACTTTTCCCCTCTCACCTTGAAATCGTGACCCCGAGTGATTAAGTCCCCCACTCTGGGGAAACGCTTCTTGCTGTCCACCCTGACTACACCTCTCATGATTTTGTAGACCTCAGTCAGGTCCCCCCTCAACCTCCGTCTTTCTAATGTAAATAATCCTAATCTACCCAACCTCTCTTCATAGCTAGCGCCCTCCATACCAGGCAACATCCTGGTGAACCTCCTCTGCACCCTCTCCAAAGCATCCACATCCTTTTGGTAATGTGGTGACCAGAACTGTATGCAGTATTCCAAATTGGTCGAACCAAAGTCCTATACAACTGTAACATGACCTGCCAACTCTTGTACTCAATACCCCATCTGATGAATGAAAGCATGCCGTATGGCTTCTTGACCACTCTATCGACCTGCATTGCCACCTTCAGGGTACAATGGACCTGAACACCCAGATCTCTCTGTGCATCAATTTTCCCCAGGGCTTTTCCATTTGCCATATAGTTCGGTCCTGAATTGGATCTTCCAAAATGCATCACCTCGCATTTGCCTGGATTGAACTCCATCTGCCAATTCTCCGCCCAACTCTCCAATCTATCTATATTCTGCTGCATTCTCCGACAGTCCCCTTCACTATCGAGGAAACAATCTACATCTCAGGATGTCAGAAATCAGATCAAATAAAAACAGGCCATTGATTCACCAGGGAATACAACTCCTCACCGTAACTGATAAATAACATTCATTACACACATAAGAGCAACACCAGAGAACTTACCAAACGCTCCCAGGACAGGGACAGTATGAGGTTAGACACAGAGAAAACTGGCTCAGCTGAACAAAAGTCTGGTCTGAAATAATGACAAACTGTAAGTTGGGTCTCAGAATTATTTGAAAGTGAAGAGACAGCTGGAGATGGGGTACCATTGGAGAAGATAGAAACCCACTCACAGTCAGTGGAATTCCTTACAACCAATGTCCAATAGTGTTGACAGTGATATCACTTGCCCAACTGCTGCATGGTGGTCTTTAGGCTGCAGGCAAACTCTGCTTCATTATTCCACTCATGTACCCTTCAAATCATTTGACAGGATGAAAGGACCAGGAGTGGGCCACTCAGCCCCCTGATCCTGTTCTGCCATTCAATGACTGATCAGTGGTCTAACTCCATACACCTCAAACACTAACTTTGCAAGAAAGCATCTTGGATGGAATTCTGTTGTCTACCACAAGCCAAGACAGCAAGCCTCACAGCTCAGCAAGGGAAGGTCAGTTAATAGCAACTGTCCAGCTGCTGGCGTGGAGATGGGCTGTTGCTGAATAACTCAGGGAGAAGATTATACCTGTTTTACTTCTGTTTTACCAATTTTTCTTCATCAACCTGTTCAGAGATGTTACTACACACCTCTGGAGCTGGTGAAACTTGAACCCAGGCCACCCAGTTCAGAGGTGGGGACACTACCTCTGTGCCACACCTGAAAGCAGCAATGGGTGGGAATGAATACTGACCACATATGTGTCACCTGACCCTGCTTGTGTCACCTGACCCTGCTTGTGTCACCTGACACTGTGTGTGTCATGTGATGCTATGAAGAAATAGTTTGATGAACAATGAGAGCCTGTATAGATCTTTGATGGCTGTGCAGTGTTGTCCCTCAGAGCAAAGGAACACTCATAATTCAGGGCAGGGACAGCTAAAAGGAGGTTTGATCGAGATGTTTAAAGACTTACACATTAAGACACAGCACAATCTCTGCTGGCTCAAGCAGCACCAATGAGCAGAGGTTATGGAATTGTGATTTTTCAAAAGACCAAAAAATTGGCGATAGTGTGGCGAATTAGATTCCATTTGAAAAAAGCCAGAGCTAACACAATAGGCTGAATGGCCTCTTTCCATGCTGTACAATCCTGTGGTAAGGCCTTTAGGCCTGGTTGGGTAACAGGAGTAGTCGAAAGGGGGGAATATTTAAAATTATCTTGGAAAAATTAGCAGAGGAGATTTTAAAAGTCTAACTTTGATACTTATTTCCATTTCCTTTCTGTTGTAGCTGGGAGAGAGGAATGAGAATTGGTAATCGTCCCAGGAAACCCAATCCAAGCCACCTGACTGGTTCCGATTATAAATAACTTCTTAATCATACATTACATTACAGTCTCATATCTCCCTCAAGCCCTTCACTTAAGGCAAGGTGTCAACCAAGCTTCAGTTAATGGCTTCTTTTTTATTCTCACTGGCCAAAACCTCCTGACTTTCACCGTGATACAGTTCCTGAAAGTGCTGACTCCCACTGGGATATTGTTCCTGAAAGTGCT
>JAHRHZ010000064.1:290962-304194 GCA_024137785.1 Ginglymostoma cirratum | reverse complement strand
AATGTTTATTGTCCATCTTTAGAATGTGCCCCTATGGCTTCCTCCCTTGTCTGATATTTAAATGATGATTGTCTCCTGCTGATTGTAGAAGTCTGGAGGAGCTAAGGCCAAAGATTTTGTATCCAGACCTAACTCAATGATGGCAACAACAATTGGTTCTCAGTGAATCATAGAATGGCGCTGGACAGAAAGTGGTCATTTAGCCCATCAACTCTGTTCTGGCCCGTTCAGAGACCAATCCATTTAATTCCAGATTTCAACCAATTGGCCAAATATCTGGGAGTGGGATCAGAGGTGTCACTAGAATTGCATTATTATTGATTATTAGCAAATGTTCGTCTGGGTATTTATTCCTTTATCACAAAGTGACATGGTCAGTGACGAGAGTCTCTGGAACAAACAGTTTTGTTTCTTCTCCTGTTTCCAATCCGTTGCTAATACTCGACGGTGACTGTTTTGGTCCTCAGGTACTCATTCAGAGCTTCTTGCCCTGTGGAATAAGAGAGGGATAGTAACTGTACTGTAAACAGCAGTGATCCATCAGCAGAAAGTGGTGCTACCTCATCTCAGCTCCTTCTGCCATCAATTGAGGAACAGGATGACCCTCAGACACATAGCTGACCCTTGCCATTAAATTACAACAGGGGTGACCTGTACCTCAATGCCTTGGTTCCAGAATGACAAGGACATGAGTTAACCCTTTTACCCCACAGGACTAAAGCCAGGGAGCACTTCAGTTACATGAGGGAGGAGGGTGAGGTGGAAAGGGGGAACAGCCAGGATCCACTCATTTTGAGAAAATGATGAGTTTGAGAAAATTGTGAGACTGTTCCCAATCACTGCGCTTGAAACAAACCAATTGAAGTCACTGTGCAACATCCCCACTGTTGAGCGATCTCCCAAACCCACGACAACTTCCATCTAGAAGGGCAAAGGCAGCAGATACATGGGAACACCACACCCTGCAAGTTCCCCTTCAACCACTCACCATCCTAACTTGGAAATATATCGCCGTTCCTTCACTGTCACTGGGTCAAAATCCTGGAATTCCCTCCCTAAGGGCAACGTGGGTCAACCCACAGCACATGGACTGCAGTGGTTCAAGAAGGCAGCTCACCCCCAACTTCTCAAGGGGGCAAATAAGGACGGGCAATGAATGCTGGGCCCAGCCAGTGATGTCCACTCTTCATAATTATTTTTATTCTTAATTCACAGGATGAGTGCGTCGCTGGCCAGGCAGCATTTATTGCCCATCCCTAATAGCCCAGAGGGCAGATAAGCGTCAACCACATTGCTGTGGATCTGGAGTCACATGTAGGCCAGACCAGGTAAGGATGGTAGTTTCCCTCCAAAAAGGACATTAGGGAACCAGTTGGATTTTCCTGACAATTGACAAACGGGTTTTGTGGTCATCAGTATGGTTTTAATTCCAGATTTTTATTGAATTCAAATTCCACCGTCTGTTGTGGTGGGATTCAAACCTGGTTCCAGAACATTACCTGGGTCTCTGGATTAACAGTCCAGCGATAACACCACCCGGCTGTCACCTCCCTCTATAAATAACAAACAATCATTCCAATAAAGTAAACTTTCATTTTAGGAAGAGATAACACATTGTGGAGCTGGAGGGACACAGCAGGCCAGGCAGCATCAGGGGAGCAGGAAAGCTGACGTTTCGGGTCAGGATTCTTAACAATCGAAGCAAAGGAGGCACTGTACCTTGTGGTTTGGAGCAGTATTCTGTAGAATTTAGCCGGGCTCTATTCCCACACACAACATTTATGTTAAAATAGCTAACTTCCACCTTCCCTAATCAGGACTCAATGTGTGTTTGGTGTTTTGAAGGGGTATAGTGCATAAATCTGATTTTTTTTTTAATTACTGCTCTTGTTAAAGCTAAGTACAGTATGTTACAACAAATAGAGTTATCTTCCTGTTACAAGAGGACCTGCTGTGAGTTACTTTTGTGCTAAGTGTCAGTCCGATGGGTAAATTGATCAATGTGGGGCTTTGCATTGGGAATTTCCAAATGCTGTGGCTGCTTCTGGGACAGTGCAGCACACTCTTCCCTGTAACACTGTGACACCTGGGGTGGATCTTTGACTGTTTGGCTTGTGAGAGTAGAGCAGTCCCGATCCAGGAGGTGTCTCTAATTGTCCTGGGCAGATACCCTACCTAGATCCTTGCCAAAGCCGGATTGCTTAAAGCCCCCGAATGGCGCAGCGACATCAGTTTTGTTGTAGGTGTTAATGAAGACAGTTCCAGCCTGCAGCTTCTCGCTGACGTAGAGAGCTTTGCTGAGATCGCGGGTGAACACGCCTGAAGCCAAACCATACTCAGTGTTATTGGCTCGACTCAGGACCCCTTCCAGATCCCTGTTGAAATAAAACCCAGGGTCAGCACAACAACATCACTTCACAACACTGAAGTTGTGCTGCAGAATGTGACTCACACTCCAGCCCAGAGCAGACTCATCAGCACAGCTATTAAACATTTAAAGCATCCACCTTCCTCTCTCAGTCTGCCCTGTGCTGCTAACAATTAATACATGTCTTTTGTGCTGAGCAGGGAGCAGGCAGTTTGAGAGAACTTACCCATTTTGAAATTTGGAGATAATCATGATCGGGCCAAAGGATTCCTCCTTCGCAATGAACATATCGTCCCGTACATCAGTGAACACAGTTGGTTCAAAGAAAAACCCTGTAAAAGAACCAGAAACTCACAGTGACTGTACAAAAAATATACTGTCCCTGTCCTGGGAATGTACAATGGGAGACAGTGCAGAAGGAGATTTACTCTAACCCTGTGTTGGGTTGGAGAGTCAGTGCTGAGGGAGTGCCGCACTGTCGGAGGGTCAGTGCTGAGGGAATGCCGCACTGTCGGAGGGTCAGTGCTGAGGGAGTGCCGCACTGTCGGAGGGTCAGTGCTGAGGGAGCGCCGCACTGTCGGAGGGTCAGTGCTGAGGGAGAGCCGCACTGTCGGAGGGTCAGTACTGAGGGAGTGCTGCACTGTCGGATGGTCAGTGCTGAGGGAGTGCCGCACTGTCGGAGGGTCAGTGCTGAGGGAGTGCTGCACTGTCGGAGGGTCAGTGCTGAGGGAGCGCCGCACTGTCGGAGGGTCAGTGCTGAGGGAGTGCTGCACTGTCGGAGGGTCAGTGCTGAGGGA
The DNA here is from genome assembly GCA_024137785.1 of Ginglymostoma cirratum. NCBI lineage: Eukaryota > Metazoa > Chordata > Chondrichthyes > Orectolobiformes > Ginglymostomatidae > Ginglymostoma > Ginglymostoma cirratum. The sequence goes on along the minus strand of JAHRHZ010000064.1, from coordinate 301,029 downwards.
GTGCTGCACTGTTGAAAGTGCCGTTTTTCATCGTAATCATTTCTGCCTGAATCAACAACATGAGCACAAGGTATTGAGTCATTGCTGGAGTACAGCTTGTGGGATCTTACTATGCACAACTAAACATCTATCTTCCTGAATACAGACAATGACAATACTTCATTAAGCGCTGGAATGGCTCTATTTTACTATGGGGTGTTCCAAGTTTTTGAAAGGCGCTAAAGAATTTCATATTATTTTTGATCAGTCATCTGTCACAGGGACAAATGGGATTTGTCTGGATGCTGAGATTATTGTTTGTGTAAACCCTGCTACATTCACACACCAGGTCTCGGGACTTGCTTCCCTCCATATGCGAGCGTGGCCCCTTCCTTCACCCCTGTAGCGCAATACTCAATCAGTTTGTCCAGGTGGGCCTTATGGTTCTGAGGTCCATGGTCTGTTGACCTGTCCAGAGGGTCACCAATCTTCATTTTCTTTACTTCTTCAATCTGTCAGATAGTAACAGAGAAAGAAGGATAGAAATGAATTCTGAAGAAGAGTCACATTGAACTCGGAAGGATATATTAGGGTAGTTTCTAGATGGTACAAAGTTAAATACAGTGGATGTCTAAAGAGACTTGGGGTTCAGGTGTATAGACCTTTAAACAGACAGGTGCAGAAAGTGCAACAAATGTAATGGGATGCTGATGGACTGGACTACAAGGATGCACAAGTCATGCTGCGGTTCTACAAAACCCTGGTTAGAGTCCACTTGGAGTACTATGAGCAGATGTGGGCACCACACCTCAGGAAGGATATATGGCCTTGGAGGGAGTACAATATCGGTTTACAAGAATGGTACTGGACTTCAGGGGTTAAGTTATGAGGAGAGATTATACAAATTAAGCCTGTTTTCTCTAGAACTTAGAAGGTTAAGGGGTGGTCTGATTGAAGTCAGGGCTTTTTCCAGCCCTGTCTACGGGGCCACTAAAACAGCTGAAGATTTCTTTCCAGCTCTGGTGGCCTGGAAACTGCCAAAATTATACTGTTTTTGTGCTGGCACAAATCTTTTCTTCAGAATTGCAACCTGCTTCAGTCCTCTGGCCCCTTTATTGTAATAAAAAAAAGCTCAACCACACAAACACTTCAGGAACTATCTCACCAGGTTGTAGTTAATTCACAGAATTCCTTGAAAAGAAAACACGTTACTTTTACCAAATTGAAAACTAAAAGCTTGTTTAACTTTACCTTAAAACCAAATCCCAAATAATAAGAATATACCAGAAGCCTTCATCAAGCTTCATACTGCCCCCTAAATAAAAAGATATCTTCAAGTAACATTTTCATTTTCTAGTAGCAATCCCCTCATCACTATTTCTATTTAAAATTGAAACTAATATTATAATTTACATTAAGCACACAGGGATTTCCATAACAATCATATTCCACGCAAATTTTTGTTGATGAATTTGTTTTCCTTCATATCTTGAATAAAATCTGGCTATAACACTCTCTTCCCACTGCATGCATTATTTTCAAATTGTATGGTTGCAGATTTAAACTCCAACAAAACACACCCAAATGTATGTTATAGAATCAGCCCAGTAAAGGGGGAGGATTATTATCCATAACAGGAACATTCTGTGCAGAATTTTCAGGTATTTCAAGAATATTACTGGGGAGAGAAAGGATTAGATCTTTCTTTTTCTTGTTACCAAATTGTCTTTTAAATTTATATATTTTGTTTAATAAACATATATTCTTTTGCTATTCAGTGGCTGGCCACCATGGTGAACAAATTGGGGTTACATTTTGTTTAAGTCCTGGAATAGGATTTAGTGTCTGATGTTAGTGTCTGAGGGAGAAAGTGATTCTGCACCGATCCAGGGTTGAGACAAAGTGGGGATTAAGTTTTACTCTAAATTCTGAGCTGAACCACTGCCTGATACTGAACTTCATTGAACCGGTAGAAAACTGTCAGACTCACCACTTTTTGCAGAAACTGATCATGAATAGATTCTTCGACGAAAAGCCGACCAGCAGCGATACAGTTCTCTCCCTTGTTGAAAAACACAGCCCCCATTCCCTACAGAAAAAGCAAATGTTAAATGTACATTTACATGAATAGCCATCACACTGCCTGGGACGGGTATTGAGGCAGGAAACCTCACAGCCTTCATAACATTCAAGGCTATGGGTCTAGTGTGGAAAGGTGGGGCTAGTTTTGGGCCCCATATCTCGGGAAGGATGTACTGGCCCTGGAGTGGGTTCAGAGAAGGTTCACGAGAATGGTCCCAGGAATGAAAAGCTTAACATATGAGGAACATTTGAGGACTCTGGGACTATACTCATTGGAGTTTAGAAGGAAGAGGGGGGGGTCTAATTGAAACTTTCAAAATACTGAATGGCCTGGACAAAGTGGATGTTGGGAAGATGTTTCCATTGGTAGGAGAGACTAGGACCCGAGGGCACAGCCTTAGAGTAAAGGGAAGATCTTTTAGAACGGAGATAAGGATAAACTTCTTCAGCCAGAGAGTGGTGAATCTATGGAATTCACTGCCACAGAAGGCTGTGGAGGCCAGGTCAGTGAGTACATTTAAGACTGAGATAGATAGGTTCTTGATTATCAAGGGGATCAAGGGTTATGGGGAGAAAGCAGGAGAATGGGGTTGGGGAACTTATCAGCCATGGTTGAATGGTGAAGCAGACTCAATGGGCCAAATGGCCTAATTTCTGCTCCTATGTCTTATGGTCTTATGGACTAAGTGTGGATGGTACAGACAGTGAGTGGGTTTCGAGTGGATCTGTTCATGAGTCCATTTGTGAATCGATTTGAACCATTGGATCTTTAAAATTACAGCCCTGTATGGGACTGTGTTTGTAAGTACAAGGCATTCATAAGTTGGATGTTGGTAAATCAGGGACCCCCGGAGTCTATTTTTGGCAGGATGGGTCGAAGGGTGTCTTCTCTCCTGTATTTGTATGACAGGTAATATATTCCGGTCCTTTGATATTGGTAAACAGCCATCACTGCCCACTCACAATTTCAGCCACAATGTTGGACTGGAGTTACGTATGGATCCAGGCCTGGTAAAGAATCATACAATCCTTACAGCATGAAAACAGGCTGTTTGGCCCATCTAATCCACACCAACCCTCCAAAGAGCACCCCACCTAGACTCAACCCCCTACCCCGTCCCTGCAACCTTGCATTTCTCATGGCTAGGCCACCTAACCTGCATATCCCTGGACACTTTGGGTAATTTAGCACGGCCAATCCATGAATGTGCAAGGAAACTGGAGTACCAAGAGGAAGCCCATGCACACACAGGGAGAATGTACAAACTGCACGCAGACATGGGGAGAATGTGCAAACTGCACACAGACAGTTACCCAGGGCTAGCAGGTGAATTCCTGTACAGACATTAGTTACCCTGTTGGACTTTTAGGATTATTCCATAGATTAATGATTACCTCCTTCTCCTCCTACTCCAAAAATGATCCAGATTCATTTTTAATTACTTGTCTTAATCATGACGAATGAATTATTATCAGTTACTCTAACCATAACCTTTAGGCAATTCAGTCTTGCAGTCTAACCTCCTGCCCAGTGAGACTGATCCCTGCATTTCTAAAGATTATGAACAGTTCATGGCAGAATCAGGAAGAGTCCATCACTTCTTCAGTGATCTGCGATTGTATGTGTTAAAGCTCACAGCCTCCATTGTTTTATCAGAGAATAAAGAACACGAACGGTGGATACAGAGAATGCTGGAGAAACGTGGCGTCTGTGGGGAAACCAAATTCACATTTAAAGTCCAATATGACTCTTGTTCGGAATTCTAAATTAAAACTGTGTTTCTCTCTCCAGAGATAAAAGGTACTGCAGATGCTGGAGAATCCGAGATAACAAGGTGTGGGGCTGGATGAACACAGCAGGCCAAGCAGCATCATAGGAGCAGGAAAGCTTGACGTTTCGGGCCTAGACCCTTCATCAGAAATGGATGTTCTCTCCATAGACGCTGCCAGACCTGCTGAGTTTCTCCAACAATTTCCGTGGAACTTTGTTTTTATTTTAGACATTTTGCTAAAACCTTTAAAAGGACTGGGTAAGCCTCTGCTGGGGAATTGTGTTTAATTCTATATCTGACACTTTCATAAGGATGGCAATGTTTTGGAAAGGGTGTGGTGGAGATTTACCAGAATGAGACCAGAACCCAATGTCAGGATGACATGGGGGGCTTCAGTTATGTTCAGAGAAGACGTTAGCGAAACAGCCTGAGCGGAGGCTTCACAGAGGGGTTCAAAATCATGAAGTTTTAGTGTGCACAAGAAGAAACTGTTCCCATTGGCTGGAGAGGCAGTAACAGGCAGGAGCAGCTCACCGATTAAAAATAAATGTGAAAAAATCAAACAGGGAGGATTTTTAGAGATTTCGTTGATACCATTTGGAATGCTTTGAACTTGAAAGGGAATTGGATACAATAATAAATTGGGTAATATTTTCAGGACTTTGAGCAGATTGGGGTAATGGAGAAAACTGGCTCGCCTATCAAAGAGTTCACCTGATGAAGGAGCTGTACTCCGAAAGCTTGTGATTTCAAGTGACCCTGTTGGACTATAACCTGGTTTTGCGTGACTTCTGGTTTCGTCCACCCCAGTCCAACACTGACACCTCCACATCATATCAAAGGGTTAGCACTGGTGCGACAGACCAATTGGCCGTTCAATATGGTTCAGTGATAAAAACAAAACAACCCTGTACTCCCTGCTCAGTTCTAGTGAAAGTCATTTCTGAGTAAGGGTCTAGATCCGAAATGTCAACTTTCCTGCTCTTCTGCCGCTGCTTGGCCTGCTGTGTTCCTCCAGCTCTACACCTTGTTACCTCAGACTCCAGCATCAGCAGTTCCTACTATCTCCAGCGAAAGTCTGTCTGGTTCCAAAGTCTTCAGTGCACTGTCTGGTCATCAGTCCTTCAGAAATATTCTCCAGCTGAACATTGAGAAGACCAAAACCATTGTGTCCTGTTCTCATGACTAAACTCCTCTCCCTAGCCCCACTGATCGTCTGTAAGTGACTGTTCACAATCTCATGTCCAACTTGACCCTGGGTTGAGTTTCTGACCCCGTTATCACCTGGTCTCCAATTCAAGTCCATCTACTTCCAATCCAAATATTGCAGCTCCCTAACTCTGACTCTGCTGCTGAAACTCTTCACTTTTGTTACCTGCAATTTGACTATTCCAAGGAGCCAGTTATAATGTATAAACCTGAATGTTGGACTTTAAGAGGTCTTTCAAACAGGGTGTGTATCGTGATCCTCACCTGCCCCATCTTCATCTGACAGGCACGTGTGTACTTTATAATTGGACAAAGTGGACAATAATACCCAAGCAGGAACACTGGCTGCCCGGCCTGGTCCTCTGTTCTTCCTGTCTCTTGTTAACTTTAGCAGCCGTGGCCCACACCCTCCCCCATCAGGCCAGCCCAGACTCAGGGACACAGTCCGTGCAGCTGAGTTCAACATCCGGCAATGGGTAGGTTGAGGGACGGGGAGGATATGAGTAGAAAGTGTTGCTTTGAGCCTGCAGTTCAGTGTTTCCCTGTGTGGAGAAGAAACCATCTCCTCTCTGTCTGGGTGGGACATCACATTTACCCCCATCTGGGGTTAGTCTCCACTCTCCTGAATGAGGAGTGAGGTTTGATGGAATATGAAACCAGCTCCACTCTCAGTCCAGTGAGTTGGCTGCACAATGGCTTCGGTTAGAAGGAGCTCTGCTCATTTTAAACGCTTCAGACCCACAGTTTTGAGGTTAATCTTCTTACCGCTCGCACAGCTTTGACTAAGTCGCAGTCACTGAAGATGATGAGAGGAGATTTACCCCCCAGCTCCAGAGACACCTTCTTCACATTAACCAAGGCACAGCTGCAGAGGGAGATACACCATTTAATGTAAAGAGAAAACCCAGGTTCATTTTTAAATTTCATGAAAGCACAACCACGCCTCTACTTCATCAGAAAGCTAAGGAAATTTGTCATGTCCACAATAGGTCTTACCAATGTTTATAGATGCACCATAGAAAGCATCCTATCCAGGTGCATCCCAGCTTGGTAAGGCAACTGCTCTGCTCTAGACCGCAGGAAACTACAGAGAGTCCTAAACACAGCCCAGTCCTTCACACAAACCAGCCTTCCTTACACTGACTATCTACACTTCATGTTACTTTGGAAAAGCAGCCAAATTAATCACAGACCCCTCCCACCCTGGTTATACTCTCTTCCACCTTCTTCCATTGGGTAGAAGATATAAAAGTTTGAAAACACAAACAAACAGATTTAAGAACAGCATCTTCCCCGCTGTTGTTAGACTTTTGAATGGACCTCACAAATGTTAATACTGATCTCTCTCTCTGTACCTTCTCTGTGGTTGTAACGCTGCATTCTACACTCTGTCCTGTTACCCTGATGCACTCTGTACGGTATGATCTGCCTGTACAGCAGGCAAAACAACACCTTTCACTGTATCTTGGTACATTTGACAACAATAAATCAACCAATCTAAAAAAACACACATCTTAGTTTTCAAATCCCACTGTTCCCTTGCACTTTCCTAACTCTGTAACCTCCTCCAGCCCTGCAATATTTAGTTGGCTGGTTTGTGATGCAGTGTGATGCCAACAGTGTGGGTTTAATTCCCAGAATGGCTGAGGATACCATGAAGGACTCTCCTTCTCAACCTCTCCTCTCCCCTGAGGCGTAGTGATCATCAGTAAAACCGCTCCCCCTCCCTGCACCCCGCACCCCCCACCCCACCCCACAGTCGTCTCTCTCCAATGGGAGTGCAGCCCTATGTGCTAGTAGGACTTCGGTGACTTTAATGTTTATTTTATTCTTCCAATATATTTTGTTTATTCTCTCATGGGATGACATTCACAAGTTCAATCTTATTGCCATCTCTACCCTGGAGAAGTGGTGATAAGCTGCCTTCAAGAACTCTTGTAAAGATCCCCACATTTCGGTTAGGGAGGGTATTCCAGGATTTTGACCCGACAGCGAAGGAATGGTGATATATTTCCAAGTCAGGATGGTGAGTGGCTCGGAGAGGAACTTGCAGGGGGTGGTGTTCCCATGTATCTGCTGCCCTTGTCCTTCTAGATGGAAGTGGTCATGGGTTTGGAAGGTGCTGCCTGAAGATCTTTGGTGAATTTCTGCAGTGCATCTTGTAGATGGTACACACTGCTGCTACTGAGTGTTGGGGGTGGAGCAAAGGGTGAACTGTGTCAGCTCTAAAGAAGGTCTCCTACAAATTTCTCAAGGAGGAATGATATGAATGGACAGTAACATTTAAGAGTGAATTTTAGAAGATCATAATTCCAATTTGCATGTTTACTGGTTTGGAGATTTTCACTCTGACATTGGAGTTTGAATCCAACCTGACTGATTGAGGTCAGTGAACCAAAATTCAGAGAAGATTTGATCCAGGCTAAGAGAAAGATTTAGCAGTTAAGGTAGTGAGTGGGACAACATTGAAGAACAGAGTGTAAGTATTGATGAGGATTCTGGGGAGAAACCCCATGCTCACCTCCAAATAGTGGTCAGGAGATTTTAAAAAAAAAATTGATTCCCACTCTACTATTACCGTCAAGCCAGGGGATCAACCCTGGTCCAATGGAGAGTGCAGCAGGGCATACCAGGAGCAGCAGCAGGCATACCTGAAGATGCGGTATCAACCTGGTGAAGCCACAAATGAGGATTACTTGCACACCAAACAGCAAAAGCAGCAAGTGATAGACAGAGCTAAACGATCCCACAACCAATGGTTCCGATCTAAGCTCTGCAGTCCTGCCACATCCAGTCATGAATAGTGATGGACAATTAAACAACTCACTGGAGGAGGAGGCTCCACAAATATCCCCATCCTCAATGATGGAAGGGCCCAGCACATCAGGGCAAAGATAAGACTGAAGCATTCGCAGCAATCTTCAGCCAGAAGTGCCGAGTGGATGATCCATCTCGGCCTCCTCTAGTGGTCCCCAACATCACAGATACCAGTTTTCAGCCAAATTGATTCACTCCATGTGATATCAAGAAACGGTTGGAGACACTGGATACTGCAAAGGCTATGGGTCCTGACAACATTCCAGCAATTGTACTGAAGACTTGTGCTCCAGATCTTGCCGCTCCCCTAGTCAAGCTGTTCCAGTACAGTTACAACACTGGGATCTACCCAACAATGTGGAAAATTGCCTGAGTATGTCCTGTACACAAAAAGCAGGACAAATCCAACCGGCCAATTCCCGCCCAATCAGTCTACTCTCGATCATCAGTAAAGTGATGGAAGGTGTCAGTAACAGGGCTATCAAGCAGCACCTGCTCAGCAATAACCTGCTCAGTGACGCCCAGGTTGGGTTCTGCCAGGGCCACTCAGCTCCTGACCTCATCACAGCCTTGGTTCAAACATGGACAAAAGAGCTGAATTCCAGAGGTGAGGTGAGAGTTGACCGCCTTGATATCAAGGTTGCATTCGACCGAGTGTGGCATCAAGGAGCCCGAGCAAAACTGGAATTAATGGGTATCCTGGGGAAATTTTCCACAATGATACAAGAAGGCAGCTCACCGTCACCTTCTCCTGGGCAATAAGTGCAGGCTAGAGAGCAACACCTGCGTTCTGTGAATGAATAGAACATTTATGTTTTCTTTAATAAAATCTCTCCTTTGATAAAGTGAAGGTGATTTGCTGGTCGCATTCTGCTCAGTTTCACAGTTACCTTTTCATGATTTGTTTGCCGACTGGGGTTGATCCAGTAAAGCCAAGCTTTCTAACATCGGGATGATCAGCTATTCTCTGTCCAATCAACGAACCTGCAAACAGAAATGTGGTCTCTGACCAAACAGATCTAAAACCAGACATAGGAGCAAATTACTGCTGATACTGGAATCTGCACTAAAGCGAAAATGCTGGAGATCACAGTGCGTCAGGCAGCATCTATGGAGAGGGAGACAGCTATCATGTCAAGTCCAGCTGATTCTTCGTCTGATGAAGAATAATTTAGACTGGAAACATGAGCTTGGTCTCTCTGCATAGATGCTGCCTGACGCACTGTGATCCCCAGCATTTTGCTGTTTTCAAATCTAAAACCCCAGTGGATCCTCACATGAATACTGCAGGACATGAGGGTGACCTCTGATCACTCAACCTGAGCAGCTCCCACTTGGATCAGGAAGAGCTAACAAATGTTTCTCTGACAGGAAACAACAAAAGCTGGAGATCACAGTGGGTCTAACAGTAGCCATAGAGAGAAAGCAAGTTTCAAGTCAAGGTTCTTTCTCTGAGGCAGGTAGTCATCATAAGTTCAGGTCCCACCCCAAGAGCCTTGAGCCCATCATCCAGAGACTCCTAATGCGAAGCTGAGGGAATGCGACTCTGTCCGAGGGGCTGTCCCTAAGTTGAGACCTAAACCCAGAGGCTTATCCCTGAGCGACAGAGGAGTCTTCCTGGGTGATCAATACTAAAACCTCAATCAACGTCACTCAAATCAGATTCTCATGCTGTTATCGTAGCACTGCTTGTGAAATCGTGCTGTGTGCAAATTGTACACAGGTTTTCCTACAACAACGAACATTTTCAAAAAGGTCTTCATTGCCTTTGGGATAACCTGAGGATGTGAAAGGTGCTAGGCAAATGCAAATCTTTCTTGTAGCTGATTACTCCAGTAAGGGAACAATCTCAGCCAATGATTTCAGACAAAACTTTCCATTCTTGCCCAGATGATTATTCCAGTTTTTCATCATTTTTAACTGGTTTTAACAGCCAGCTGCCTCTGGGAATGAGATTCCTGAGATCTCCTGCCAAGTGTCATGTGGGCTGCCCACTAATGGGGTGGCTTCCTCTGTGTGTGGCCATTCTGCCTGCGTACCTGCTCCTGGTAAGATGTTCACGACACCCTTAGGGAATCCAGCCTTCACGGTCAGTTCTGCAAATTTCAACGCTGTCAAAGGAGTCACCTGTCCAAAGGAACCAGACCATCTGTGTATCAGTACCACCCCTGTCTCAGAACCACCCCTGTCTCAGTACTGGCCCTGCCT
>JAHRHZ010000064.1:280230-290236 GCA_024137785.1 Ginglymostoma cirratum | reverse complement strand
GGCATCACCCAGAACACAGCCAGGACACTGTCCACAGCCATCACCCAGAACACAGCTGAACCATCCTGACATCCCACCAGAAAACAAGAAAAGCACAAGAATGGAGTGTCCACATGAAAGAGATTTTGAGGCTCTCACAGATGTTGTGTGAACTATTTTGCAATGTTACAACCAAATAAGAACAGAACAAAGAACAGCACAGGAACAGGCCCTTTGGCCCAGCATGTCTGTTCTGACACATGATGCCTTTCTAACCTAAAAACCTTTTGCCTCTACATGGTCTGTATCCCTCATTCCCTGCCTATTCCTCCATCTGTCAAGATGCCTCTTAAATCCTGCTATGTATCTGCCTCTATCACCATCATCTCCTCTGGTAGTGCATTTATGACACTTACCGTCCTCTGTGTAAAAAGACTGGCCTCTCACATCTCCTTTAAACTTACCCCGTTTTACCTTAAAACAAAGGGGAGTCATAGAATCCCCTATGGGCCCTTTGAGTATGCACTGATGCTCCAAAGAGCATCCCAGCCATACGCCCACCCTATCCCTGTGACCCCACATTTCCCATGGCTAATCCACCTTGCCTGCACATCCCTGGGCACGGCGGGACAACTTTTACCATAATCCACAAATTACCCACTAACTGACATTTCTACCCTGGGAGAAAAACTCCGACTAACCATTTTATCTGTGTTTCTCATAATCTTGTAAACATCTGTGAGAATTCCTTCAAGTGAATCTATTTAAGACCATAAGGCGTAGGTTCAGAAGTGGGCCATTCAGCCCATCAAGTCTGCTCTGCCATTCAATGAGATCATGGCTGATCGAATCCTCAACTCCACTGCCCTGTCTTTTCCCCATAACTCTCAATTCCTTCCTGATTAAAAATCTGTCTATCTCAGCCTGTGTTTGGCACAGTTACAACCCTGTGACTGAACCTGTGTCAGTTTGGAATCTGTGTTGCTCAGGGTATGAGGGGATTATAAATCCTCGCATTCCACCTCCCTGACACTGCCCCAGTGTTCTCCGACATCAGCTTCACTATTCCAACATTAAAACAGGAATTCACTCCCGTGCCTGGAAAGGGTCCGGACTGGTCAACGTACCTGAGCCGGCTTAAGGACCACAGTGTTCCCAGCAGCTAGGCAGGCTGCAGTCTTCCAGGCTAACATCATGAGAGGGTAGTTCCAGGGGATGACAATCCCACACACACTGTGTGGACAGAGAAACAAGAGTACGGCCTGTTATTGTAACAGTCACTGCAATGCACCCAGAGAAACAGCAGCTCAGACCGCACTGCCAACACCTTGCAACATCACTGCGATGGGTGGCATATCAAAGGTCTTTCCAGACACACCAAGGTGCTGGTGAGATGACATCTGGAGTACTGTGATAACAAGGTGCAGAGCTGGATGAACAGAACAGGCCAAGAAGCATCAGAGGAGCAGGAAGGCTGACATTTCGGTTCTGAAGAAGGGTCTAGGCCCGAAACATCAGCCTTCCTGCTCCTCTGATGCTGCTGGGCCTGCTGTGTTCATCCAGCTGTACACCTTGTTATCTCAGATTCTCCAGCATCTGCGGGGCCTATTATCTCTGGAGCACTGTGAACAGTTTTCGTCCCCTTATTTAAGGATAGCTATTATTTCATTGGAGGCAGTTCACTAGAATGATCCCTGGTTTGTTTATGAGCAAACAGGCTGGGTGTCTATTCACTGACGTTGAGCAGAATGAGAGGTGATCTCATTGGAACATAGAGGATTCTAAAGGAGCTTAACAGGGTCAATGCTGAGAGGATATACCCCCTCACGAGTCTCAGAGTCTGTGACCAGAAGGCATAGTCCCAGAATGAAGGGGCGTCAATTTAAAACTGAGATGAGGAGAATTTCTTCTCTTAGGGGGTTGTGAGTCTTTGAAGCTCCATACAACAGAGAGCTGTGGGGGCAGAGTCCTTGTATATTTAAGCCAGAGATCAATAGATTCTTGATCAGTCGGGGAATGAAGGGTTATGGGGAAAGGGCAGGAAAGTGGATGTGAGGAATGTCGGATCAGCCATAACCTTATTGAACGGCACAGCAGGCTCAAGGGGCCAACTATCCTACTCCTGTTGCTGTCTCGTACAGTTCTTACCAGTGTACTACACATGGCATGCAGCATTGTCGGAGGGTCAGTGCTGAGGGAGCGCAGCACTGTCGGAGGGTCAGTGCTGAGGGAGTGCCGCACTGTCGGAGGGTCAGTGCTGAGGGAGCGCCGCACTGTCGGAGGGTCAGTGCTGAGGGAGGGCCGCACTGTCACAGGGTCAGTGCTGAGGGAGTGCCGCACTGTCGGAGGGTCAGTACTGAGGGAGTGCCGCACTGTCGGAGGGTCAGTACTGAGGGAGCACCGCACTGTCGGAGGGTCAGTACTGAGGGAGCGCCGCACTGTCGGAGGGTCAGTACTGAGGGAGTGCGGTACTGTCGGAGGGTCAGTACTGAGTGCCAGCACTAGGTGACGTTCAGAGGAGACATTAAACCGAAGTCACATTTTACAGTTTGGAAAGAACCTTGCCACTGTTTTGTGGAAATGTTGTTGAGGTTTTGCCAGTATCTTTTCCAATAGTCATCCTTGGACCCATAGTATGAGAACAACATTGTGAATGTTGTCACACAGGTGTCTGTGTTATCTGTCTGTGGGAAGATTTGCTGGTTTGTTTCCCACGTAAGATCAGGGACAGTGCTTCAAAAGAAACCAATTGGTTTGAGATATCCTGAGGTTACTGAGGATAAATGAAAATCTTTTCTTTTTCTGAATGTCAGTAAACACAATCTGGCTTTCTCAAAGGGACAATGTTGAACCAGTCCAGCATTGCATGGTCATTTTCTTGGTGTCAAAGACTCACTGCATTTATTTGAACATTTTCCCGAATTAGAGTACCAGGATTTGAAATCAGAGCTTGCCAACTGTTGCAGGTGAAAACGAGAGCTGATTTTGGGAAAATTTCAAAAGATAGGTCTTGATTTATTCATAATTGCAATGAGTTACACACTCACTCACAATGACAGTGAGGAACTGAGTTTTGGCACAGATTGGAGTTTTGTTCGGGCCTTGTTCATGGTACCCTGTTGTCGGGCTTTCATGGTTTCAGTGGTAGTGTCCCTGCCTCTAGGCCAGAGGGTCCAAGTTTAAGTCCCAACTGCTCTTGCGATGTCTCGTAACATGTACTCTGTAAGTGTTCACTCATTTACTGCCCTGCCCCGTGCTACGGCAATGCAAGTAAAAGCCTCATACCAGCTTCCCTGCAGGAAAAAAACCAATACTCTTACCCAATTGGCTCCCTCTTAGTGAAGGTTAAGTTATGATTGGGCCGAGCTTGGTTAATGGGGATAGTGCAGCCCTGGACAGAGAGAGAGAGATGGACAGCGTTAATAATAAAACAAACTCGTTCAGGCAGCCGTGTGTGCAGCTCTGTGCAACCATACGGCCGTGTGCAGGCATACAGAGTGTGTGCAGCTACACAGGCGTGCGCAGGTATACAAGCATCTGCAAGTATACGGGGTGTGTGCGCAGGTATACAGGGTGTGTGCGCAGGTATACAAGCATGTGCAGGTATACAGGGTGTGCGCGCAGGTATACAGGGCGTGTGCGCAGGTATACAGGGTGTGTGCACAGGTATACATGGCATGTGCGCAGGTATACAGGGCATGTGCGCAGGTATACAGGGTGTGTGCGCAGGTACACAGGGTGTGTGCACAGGTACACAGGGTGTGTGCGCAAGTATACAGGGCGTGTGCGCAGGTATACATGGCGTGTGCGCAGGTATACAGGGCATGTGCGCAGGTATACAGGGTGTGTGCGCAGGTACACAGGGTGTGTGCGCAGGTATACAGGGCGTGTGCACAGGTATACAGGGCATGTGCGCAGGTATACAGGCATGTGCAGGTATTCAGGCGTGTGCGGCTATGCAGGGTGCATACAGGTGAATATCTTGTGCGGTGAATTATGGAAGGGTCTGTGGATTCTAGTTCGCTCAGTCAGATTCTAACCTGAATCTTGTCGCACCATCCAGCGAAATAGCGGAATGTTTGGATGGACATTCCCACGTGGGTCTTTAGCGCCAGAGTGTACACAGCTCCTGAGTCAATGGCTTCAATTGTTGCCAGTTCCTCCTGGTGCTGCTCCATCAAGTCTGCAAGTCTACAGGAGTCAACGGTACCCAGGAACAGATGATTAAAATGTCCATTCAGGCAGCCTCTCTAAGTGCAAGCTTAGCCAAACTACTTTAAATACCTGGCTCACAGTTAATAAATGCAGCTTTGATGCAGTTTGGTGTCTCCCTAGCTTTGTCCTTGCATCTTCTCTTCCTGGGATAGAGCAGCAGCTCTTTCATTTGTGTCTTGTTCTCTGTGTGTAATCCTGGACATTGAACCCCCACAACGGTCCTACCTCCTTCCACCCTCCCCCCAGGGGCAGACCTGCACCAAGGTCCCTGCCAGACAATACCTTGAATTGAAAGCCTCTAGCCTTATTTTCAACAGCCATGTTGTCTTGATCTTTGTACTTTCCTGCAGCCCGACAAACCCTGTGAGGTCTCTGTGATCCTCAAATTCTGGTCTGACATGAACTCTCATGTGCAGCCACAAAATAAGCTGCCTTTGCTTCCAGTTCTCAAATGCCCTCTCTGAACTTTCCCATCACGTCCTTCTTCACTGAGACCACCCTGTTCAACCAGACATCTCCTCAGCTGTGATGGCACATAGTACTGAGGCTCAGGGTTAAACATTGTTCTCTCAGAACTGTCTTGAGATCAATTACCAAGTTAGTGAAGGTCTTTAAGTGCAAGGCATCAAATCCCATCCCATCTGTGTCCTTGGAGTGTTTGATGGTGGGGGACAGTGTGGAGGGAGCTTTACTCTGTATCTAACCCTGTGCTGTCTCTGCCCCTGGGAGTGTTTGATGGGGGACAGTGCAGAGAGGGCTTTACTCCATATCTAACACTGTGCTGCACCCTGTCTTGAGAAATTTGGTTCTGATACTGGTACCTAGTAGAGAGCTAACGCCATTCTCAATTCTTCCCCTCTTTCTCCAAGGTATCAATAAAAATATTGAACGGTTAATTCTTTAAACTATTTCCGTTATATTTCAGAATTCTCAGATCACTAATGTACTGTCTCCAATAGAAGTGACAGTCTGCTTTCAGCTTCCCAGTCTGAAGAAGGGTCTCGACCCGAAACATCAGCCTTCCTGCTCCTCTGATGCTGCTTGGCCTGCTGTGTTCATCCAGCTCTACACCTGGTTATCTCGGATTCTCCAGCATCTGCAGTTCCTACTATCTCTTGATTCACATTTTGCTATTTTACAGGCCCCTGTTCTTTGTGGTGACCTGTTGGTTCTGTTTCTTTATACGGTCTCTGTGAACACACATTCAGTACTTACTTGTAGATGAGTCTGCCCCGGTCTCTGGGATTCATTCTCCCCCATTCCCCAGTCTCAAAAGCCTCTTTCGCTGCTGCCACAGCCTTGTCAACATCAGCTACCTGAGCCAGCGACACTCTGCAGATCACCTGGGAGACAGAGGCAGTGAGAGACTGATTGAGAGAGGAGCAGGCAGCGAGACAGACAATGATGGAGAGAGCGAGACAGTGCGGCACACGGAGACACAGAGAGAGAAAAGATGGGGGCCAAAGAATGAAAGAGAAAAACCAACATACAGCAGAGCTAGAGGGACAGGGAATGAGATTGTGAATATGGTTGAGAGAAAGGGAATGAAATAGTTAGCGTGAGCTAGAGTTATAGAGGCATACGGCATGGAAACAGGCCCTACAGCCCAACTCATCCATGCTGACCAGGCTTCCTAAACTGTGTTTGGCATAATGGAGAGAATGAGATATTGGAAAGGGAAAAGGTGAACAGGGATTCTCTCTCTGTCTCTGCTAATAAAAACAGTTTTGTGGGGAGATGTGAACTGAACATTCAGAACTCACAGAGCCATCAGTTGGATTAATCGAGTTGTAGCACTTCCCTCCTTCTGCATCGACAAACTGCCCATTGATGAAGACTTGGTGAGGCATTTGTAGAGTCAGGTCATTGATGTTCAACTCAATCTGTCAATTCAAACAGAATAACTATTGTCAGCAAACTGATCACCGTGGAAACCTTCATGTGTATGTTAACACTGAAAAGATGCAGGGTGGGGGGAGGTGATTCTGCCCCTGTACCGGAACATTCTAAACTTGGAAAAGATCAGGTCCACTTTCTGAGAGGAAAGGGCTTCAACCTGACAGACACCCAAACCAGCTGAGACCGTGACCTCGTTTTGCTGATGTTGTC
Source organism: Ginglymostoma cirratum (assembly GCA_024137785.1). Taxonomy (NCBI): domain Eukaryota; kingdom Metazoa; phylum Chordata; class Chondrichthyes; order Orectolobiformes; family Ginglymostomatidae; genus Ginglymostoma; species Ginglymostoma cirratum. Next base: position 283,933 of record JAHRHZ010000064.1, on the reverse strand, counting down.
CTCATCCTTGCGGCAAATCTACTTTAAACATCAGGACAATCTTTAGTCTTTGTTGTGCCATTTATCATTATTAATGTAAGCTCCACGTACGTAATCTATTGGCAGCTCTTCCACATCATCTTCGCCCCGCAGTTTCTTCACGAGTGTCTGTGTCAAGTCTCCGAACGTGGTGGCCATGTACACATCTTCATTCTGCAGCTGGAGACCTCCACACTTTAGTTTGATCTCCTCCACCAATCTGCAGACAGCAAGAACAAAAAGAGATTCCCACATCTGTCTGCTGACATTGAGGACTACATTCGGGATGACACCCCAGCACCACCTCCCCAATCTCACAGCATATCAAATTCAACACAATGCTGCCTCCATCGTCTTATCATTCGAGTGGCGAGACCATCACTGACTAGGCCAACATCTATTGCCCACCCAAATGACCCTGAAGTGGCTTGCTTGGGCATTTCAGAGGGTAGTTGGAAGTCAACCACATTGTAGTGAGTATAGAGTCACATGTAGACCAGACCTGGTTTCCTCCCTTAAAGGACATTAGTGAACCAGATGGGTTTCTACAACTGTCAAAGTTAACATTCATCATTCCATATTCTTACTGAATTCACATAGCACCACCTGCCATGGTGGGATTCAAACATGTGTCCCCAGAACATCAACCTGGGTCGAAACTGGATTGCTAGCCCAGTGACATTACCACAAACCAAATAAACAAAGAAAGAACTGCGGATGTTGTAAATCAGGAAACAAAACAGAAATTGCTGAGAAAGCTCAGCAGGTCTGGCAGCATCTGTGAAGGGAAAAAACAGGGTTAACATTTCGGGTCCAGTGACCCTTCCTCAGAACCCAGTCACTGGACCTGAAACATTAACTCTGTTTCTTTCCTTCACAGATGCTGCCATTACCACTAACCACTTCCCTAGGTAACTTCCCTGCTGGGATTCTGTGTGAAACTTTGTCTCAATGACACTGCTGGGGCAGGTTATTGTGGTTAAAGGCGTAATAGAAAAGCAGGCATGACCAGAGCTCATAGAATCTGAGGTTTGTAAGAGAGTCAGAAATGGTTTCACTGCAATCCTCTTTTTCTGGGTGTCGTCGGCTGTTAACATTCCCTTCTAAATCCAGGCTGCTGTCATATAGTTCATCCAGGAAGCAAATTTTACATTTATCACTTTCAGAGCCTTTAATCTCAATGTTTATCATTCTGTAGCGAGCCAGCAATCTTCTGAGTCAGTGTGTCTGATCGTCACACACCTCTTTCAACAATCATTGACCTATTTCTCATTATTTAGTCCACTGTTAGTGTTGTGTCTGGAAAGTTCCACCATTGTTGCCCCTCCCAAGTTGTTGTAAAAGGAGGGGGTGGGGGGCCAGGAGGGTGGTTAACCTTCTTCTTGAATCATTGGTAAATGTTTGATGCAACTGAGAGCATAAGGAGCGAATCACCTCGGTGTGGTTCTGGAGTCACATATATGGCCAGAGGAAGGCTGGTTTCCTTTCCTTATGGCTATGAGCGATCAGCTGGGTTTTAAGGCATTCCAACAGTTTCATCATCACTTTCTACTGGCAGCAATTTTTATTTCCGGAATTTTTTAAAATGGAATTTAAGTTTTTTGATTGCCCCTAGCAGGACTCGAACTCACGTTCTCCAGACGCTGGGTTACCTGCTCAGAAACGTAACCACTGCTTCCTTACACCGTCCAAAAACAACATCACTACAGGCACTGAAGATTTGAAAATAAAGTCAGGAAAGTGCTGAAAACATTCAGCAGGTTGTGGAGAGTGAAACAGGGTTAATGTCCCATCTCATCAGAACTGAGGAATGGGAAATGATGGTCTAGTGGTATTATCACTGGACCGTTGATGCAGAGACCCAGATAATGTTCTAGGGACATGAGTTCGAATCCCACCATAGCAGGTGGTGGAATTGGAATTCAATAAAAATCTGGAATTACGGTTATGCGCTAATGAGGACCATAAAATGATTGTTGGGGGAAAATCCATCTGGGTCACTAATGCCCTTTAGGGAAAGAAACTGCTAGCCTTACCTGAGATAACAAGGTGTAGAGCTGGATGAACACAGTAGGCCTAGCAGGAAAGCTGACGTTTCGGGCCTAGACCCTTCTTCAGAAATGGTCTACATGTGACTCCAGACCCACAGCAATGTGGTTGACTCTTAACTGCCCTCTGGGCATTTAGGAATGGGCAATAAATGCTGGCCTCATCCTGTGAATGAATAAATAAAGGTAGAACATGATGAATCCTGAGTGACAAAGATTCAAAAGGAAAGCCCTCTTTCAATGTTGATGACAGTGAGGTTTCATGACAAAAGGCTTCGTGGTAGAATGTGAAGTAAAGAAATAATAATGTCTCCAAAATGATGAATGAATGGCTCAATAGCAGTGACTGAACTCCATGTTGAGTTGAATAAATGTGGATTGGTGGTTCCATTGCTTTTTCTATCTATTTACATTTGGATGTCCAAATCCCTCCCATACCCACCCTTTCTTTCTTCACCCAAATCCAGAAAGCTTTTGTCATTTAATCTCTCCTGACTGTTCCAGACCTTCTCTTTAGTGCTTCCGCCCTGCCTAGTCCACTATAACGTGCGCGACCAGCCCCCCACGCCCCCACCACCCACCAACACCCTGTCCCCCCCTGCTCCGTGACCTCCACCAGAAATACCGAAAGCCAGCCTTCTGCTCTCAGGCTCCTGGCCCCAATCAACGCTGGAGCCTGAGAAGGTGGTAGTTTGGGGACCCTAACACCACCCAATCTCACTTCGCTCCGTCCCCAGTGGGGAGGCTGATGGATGGCCACGCCCTCCACTGCCAAATTGGGCCGTTAATGAGGTAAATTCATGGCTATTTAATCTCCTCATTCCAACCGCCAAGTGCAAAGGAGCTACTCTTCCAGGGCCTGTTAGTTGTATTGTTCCTTCATAACGCTAACAACTGGAAAACTTCACACCTCAATGGTCCCTTGGTCTGACCTGGGTCTGGAGTTACCCAGGTCTAGTCTAACCCGGACCTGGTCTAACCAGAGTCTGGTCTAACCCCAGGCCTGGTCTAACCCCGGGCCTGGCCTAACCCCGGGCCTGGTCTAATCTGAGGCCAGGGTAACGTGCAGCTGAGGAGCGGGTGAGAGACAGTACCTGACCACATCCATCGAGGCAGCTCCTGACTTGAAGAAATCGGTTGAATCCACAATTTCTGCGACATTAGTGAGGATGCCCTTCCAGATAACCTCATCCAAACAAAATGCGGAGAAACATTAAAACCAGGAAGAGGTATAGACACAGCATCAGCAACTGGTAAAACTCAAAACAACACGTTCTCAGAACAGAGAAACAATACAGACTTACAGGTCACATCACACCGGGTTAGAGTCCAACAGGTTTATTTGAGATCACAAGCTTTCGGAACGCTCTTCCTTCGTCACATGAAGGGGCAGTGCTCCAAAAGCTTGTGATTTCAAATAAACCTGTTGGACTATAACCTGGTGTTGCGTGACACCTGACTTTGTTCACTCCAGTCCAACACCATCGACTCCACATCAATGCAAATTCAAGCATTTTAAAAGAAATATTGGCTTAATTTTGTATTTATCCAGATGTAGATGGAAGTGAGGAAATTAAGAGTAAACAGCATTAATTTCAAACACTCCCAGAACAGGGACAGCACAGGGTTAGATACAG